>JAHLGP010020635.1:8384799-8668263 GCA_020141445.1 Bruguiera sexangula
ATTATGTTTTGTTGCATTCTAACTCGCCTCTTTTCAACCAAATCTCTTTTTCCTAGATTGTAATGCCAATATCCTACCTTTCACCATGGGTTCATGATGCTTTGAACCATGGTTATCGTGTTATACCTTAAGTTCTTGTTCCTTTGAGCATTGTAAAATGGTTGTTCTTTTGTTAAATCTCAATTATGTTTCTCAAGGTCTTCAATTCCTTCTTTATATTATGAGTTTCATTGCATTCTATGTGCTTAACATTGGATGATTTGGGAGCTTTAGGCTTTAAATCAGGTTTGCTTATCAAAATTGGAGATTTTTCTCTAGTTTTTCTTCTTAGCTGCCTCTTATTACGTTTTGTTGTATTCCAGCTCACCTCATTACAACCAAATCTTTTCTTCCTAGATTGTATGGCTAATATCTCACCTTTCACCATGGGCTCATGATGGTTTGAACAATGGTTATTGGATTGAACCTTAAATTCTTGTTCCTTTAAGCATTGTGCAAAGCTTGTTCTTTTGTTAGACCTCAATTATGTTTCTTGGGGTTTCAATTCCTTCTTTTCATTGTGATTTTTG
Source organism: Bruguiera sexangula (assembly GCA_020141445.1). Lineage (NCBI taxonomy): Eukaryota > Viridiplantae > Streptophyta > Magnoliopsida > Malpighiales > Rhizophoraceae > Bruguiera > Bruguiera sexangula. Next base: position 8,385,369 of record JAHLGP010020635.1, read on the forward strand.
TTGCATTTTTGTATTTAACATTCAGTGCTATGAGAGTTTCGGGCATTAAATCAGGTTTCCTGATCAAAATTGGAGTTTTTTCTCTAGTTTTTCTTCTTAGCTGCCTCTTATTACATTTTCTTGCATTCGAACTCAACTGATTACTACCAAATCTCATCTTCCTAGATTGTAATGCCAATATCCTTCCATTCACCAATGGCTGATCATGCTTTGAACACTGGTTATTATATTTTACCTTAAGTTCTTATTCCTTTGAGCATCATGCAAAGGTTGTTCTTTTGTTAAACCTCAATAATGCCCTTGGGGTCTTTAATTCTTCTTTTCCTTGTGAGTTCATTGCTTTCTCTGTGTTTAACATTGCGTGGCGTGGGAGATTTGGGCTTTAGATCTGGTTTGCTTATCAAAATTGAGGTTTTTTCACTGGTTTTTCTTCTTTAGTGCCTCTTATTACGTTTTGTTGCATTCCAACTCACCTCATTGTAACCAAATCTCTTCCTCCCATATTGTAATGCCAATATTCAACCCTTCACCATTGGTTCATAATGCTTTGAACCTTGGTTATTAGATTATACCTTAAGTTCTTGTTCCTTTGAGCACTATAAAAAGGTTGTTATTTTGTTAAACATAAATTATTTTTCTTGGGGTCTTCAATTTCTACTTTTCATTGTGAGTTTAATTGCATTCACTGTGTTTAACATTGGGTGATTTGGGTGCTTTGGGCTTTAAATCAGGTTTTCTTATCAAAATTGGAGATTTTTCTCTAGTTTTTCTTCTTAGCTACCTCATATTACGTTTTGTTGCATTCCAACTTGCCTCATTTTTACCAAATCTCTTCTTCCTAGATTGTAATGCCAATAGCCTTACTTGCACCATTGGTTCATGATGCTTTGGGCCCTGGTTATTGGATTATACCTTAAGTTCTTATTCCTTTGAGCATTGTAAAAAGGTTGCACTTTTGTTAAACATCAATTATGTTTCTTGGGTTCTTCAATTCCTTCATTTCATTGTGAGTTTCATTGCATTCTCTATGTTTAACGTTGGGTGGTTTGGGTGCTTTAGGCTTCAAATCAGGTTTGCTTATCAAAATTGGAGATTTTTCTCTAGTTTTTCTTCATAGCTGCCTCTTATTACATTTTGTTGCATCCCAACTCGCCTCATTATTACCAAATCTCTTCTTCCTAGATTGTAGTGCCAATATCCTTCCTTCTATCATTGGTTCATGATGCTTTGAACCCTGGTGATTGGTTATACCTTAAGTTCTTGTTCCTTTGAGTATTGCAAAAAGGTTGCTCTTTTGTAAAACATCAATTTTGTTTCTCGGGGTCTTGAATTCCTTCTTTTCATTGTGAGTTCCATTGCATTCTATGTGTTTAACATTGGGTGATTTGGGAGCTTTGGGCTTTAAATCAGGTTTACTTATCAAAATTGGAGATTTTTCTCTAGTTTGTCTTCTTTGCTGCCTCTTATTACATTTTGTTGCATTCCAACTCACCTCAGTACAACCAAATCTCTTCTTCCTAGATTGTAATGCCAATATCCTTCCATTCACCATTGGTTTATGATGCCTTGAACACTGGTTGTTGGATTATACCATTACTTTTTATTCCTGTGAGGATTGTGCAAAGGTTGTTCTTTTGTTAAACCATAATTATGTGCTTGGGGTCTTCAATTCTTCTTTTCATTGTGAGTTTCATTGCATTCTCTGTGTTTAACATTGGGTGCCATGGGAGCTTTGGGATTTAAATCAAGTTTGCTTATCAAAATTGGAGATTTTTCTCTAGTTTTTCTTCTTAGCTGCCTCTTATTATGTTTTGTTGCATTCCAACCCACCTCATTATTACCTAATCTCATCTTCCTACATTGTAATGCCAATATCCTTCCTTTCACCATTAGTTCATGATGCTTTGAACCCTGGTTATTGGATTATACCTTAAGCTCTTGTTCCTTTGAGCATTGTGCAAAGGTTGTTCTTCAGTTAAACCTCAATTATGTGCTTGGGGTTTTCAATTCTTCTTTTCATTGTTAGTTTCATTGTGTTTTCTGTGTTTAACATTGGGTGATTTTGGAGCTTTAGGCTTTAAATCAGGTTTGCTTGTCAAAATTGAAGATTTTTCTCTAGTTTTTCTTCTTACCTGTTTCCTATTATGTTTTGTCGCATTCCAACTCGCCTCATTACTACCAAATCTCTTCTTCCTAGGTTGTAATGCCAATATCCTTCCTTACACCATTTGTTCATGATGCTTTGAACCCTGGTTATTGGATTATACCTTAAGCTCTTGTTCCTTTAAGCATGGTGCAACGGTTGTTCTTTGGTTAAACCTCAATTATGTGCTTGGGGTCTTCAATTCTTCTTTTCATTATGAGTTTCATTGCATTCTCTTTCTTTAACATTGGGTGATTTTGGAGCTCTGGGCTTTAAATCAAGTTTGCTTATCAAAATTTGAGGTTTTTCCCTAGTTTTTCTTCTTAGCTGCCTCTTATTACGTTTTGTTGCATTCCAACTTGCCTCATTACTACCAAATTTCTTCATCCTAGATTATAATGCCAATATCCTTCCATTCACCATTGGTTTATGATGCTTTGAACATTGGTTATTGGATTATACCTTAACATTTTGTTCCTTTGAGGATTGTGCAAAGGTTGTTCTTTTGTTAAACCTCAATTATGCACTTAGGGTCTTCAATTCTTCTTTTCATTTTGAGTTTCATTGCATTGTCTGTGTTAACATTAGGTGCCATAGGAGCTTTGGGATTGAAATCAAGTTTGCTTATCAAAATTGGAGATTTTTCTCTAGTTTTTCTTCTTAGTTGCCTCTTATTACATTTTGTTGCATTCCAACTCACCTCATTATTACCACATCTCTTCTTCCTAGATTGTAATGCCAATATCCTTCCTTTGACAATTGGTTCATGATGCTTTAAACCCTGTTTATTGGATTATACCTTAAGTTCTTGTTCCTTTGAGGATTGTGCAAAAGTTGTTCTTTCGTTAAACCTTAATTATGTGCTTGGGGTCTTCAATTCTTCTTTTCATTGTGAGTTTCATTACATTCTCTGTGTTTAACATTGGGTGTTGTGGGAGCTTTGGGATTTAAATCAGGTTTGCTTATCAAAGTCGGAGATTTTTCTCTAGTTTTTCTTCTTAGTTGCCTCTCATTATGTTTTGTTACATTCCAACTCGCCTCATTACTATCAAATTTCTTCTTCTTAGATTGTAATGCCAATATCCTTCCATTGACCACTGGTTTATGATGCTTTGAACACTAGTTATTGGATAATACCTTAACTTCTTGTTCCTTTGAGGATTTTGCAAAGGTTGTTCTTTGGTTAAACCTCAATTATGTGCTTGGGGTCTTCAATTCTTCTTTCCATTATGAGTTTCATTGCATTCTCTCTGTTTACCATTGGGTGTTATAAGAGCTTTAGGGTTTAAATCAGGTTCACTTATCAAAATTGGAGTTTTTTCTCTAGTTTTTCTTCTTAACTGCCTCTTATTATATTATGTTGCATTCCAACTCGCCTCATTGCAACCAAATCTCTTCTTCCTAGATTGTAATGCCAATATCATTCCTTTCACCATCAGTTCATGATGCTTTGAACACTAGTTATCAGATTATACTTTATGTTCTTGTTCCTTTGAGCATTGTGCAAAGGTTGTTCTTTCGTTAAACCTCAATTATGTCTCATGAAGTCTTTAATTCCTGTTTTTCATTGTGTGTTTCATTGCATTCTTTGTGTTTAACATTGGGTGCTATGAGAGCTTTAGGGTTTAAATCAGGTTTGCTTATCAAAATTGGAGTTTTTTCTGTGGTTTTTCTTCTTAGCTGCCGTTTATTATGTTTTGTTAAATTCCAACTCGCCTCATTACTACTAAATCTCTTCTTCATAGAATGAAATGCCAGTATCCTTCCTTTACCATCAGTTCGTGATACTCTGGACACTAGTTATCGGATAATACCTTATGTTCTTGTTCCTTTAAGCATTAGGCCAGGGTTTTTCTTTCCTCACACCTGAATTATGTTTCTCGAGGTCTTCAATTCCTTCTGTTCATTGTGAGTTTCATTGCATTCTTTATGTTTACCATTGGGTGCTATGAGAACATTAGGGGTTATTTCAGGTTTGCTTATCAAAATTGGAGTTTTTTCTCTAGTTTTTCTTCTTAGCTGTCTCTTATTACATTGTGCTGCATTCCAACTTGCCTCATTACTACTAAATCTCTTCTTCCTAGAATGTAATGCCGATATCCTTCCATTCACCATTGGCTCGTGATACTTTGAACACTAGTTATCAGATTATACCTTATGTTCTTGTTCCTTTGAGCATTAGGCCAAGGTTTTTCTTTCCTCACACCTGAATTATGTTTTTCAAGGACTTCACTTCCTTCTTTTCATTGTGAGTTTCATTGCATTCTTTGTGTTTAACATTGCGTGATATGGGACCTTTGGGCTTTAAATCAAGTTTGCTTATCAAAATTGGAGTTTTTTCTCTAGCTTTTCTCCCCAGCTACCTCAATTATGTTTCTTGGGGTCTTTAATTCCTTCTTTTCATTGTGAGTGTCGTTGCATTCTCTTTGTTTAACATTAGGTCCTATGAGAGCTTTGGGCTTTAAATCATGTTTGCTTATCAAAATTGGAGTTTTCTCTCTAGTTTTTCTTCTTAGCTGCCTCTAATTACATTTTGTTGCATTTCAACTCGCCTTATTACTACTAAATCTCATCTTCGTAGATTGCAATGCCAATATCCTTCCTTTCACCATTGGTTCATGATGCTTTGAACACTAGTTACTAAATTATACCTTAAGTTCTTGTTCCTTTGCGCATTGTGCAAAGGTTGTTCTTTCAATAAACCTCAATTATGTTTCTTGTGGTCTTCTGTTCCTTCTTTTCATCGTGAGTTTCATTGCATTCTTTGTGTTTAACATTAGGTGTTATGGGAGCTTTGGACTTTAAATCAGGTTCAATTATCAAAATTGGCATTTTTTCTATAGTTTTTCTTCTTAGTTGTCTCTTCTTACGTTTTCTTGCATTCCAACTTGCCTATCACTACCAAATCTCATCTTTCTAGATTGCAAGGGAAGATCCTTCCTTTCACCTTTGGTTCATGATAATTTGAACACTGGTTATTGGATTATACCTTAAGTTTTTATTTCTTTGAGCATTAGGCCAGGCTTTTTCTTTCCTCAAACCTCAATTATGTTTCTTGGGGTCTTAAATTCTTTCTTTTCATTGTGAGTTTCATGGGATTCTCGGTGTTTACCATTGGGTGCTATGAGAGCTTTGGGCTTTCAATCAGGTTTGCTTATCAAAATTGCAGTTCTTTCTCTAGTTTTTCTTCCTAGCTGCCACCTATTAAGTTTTGTTGCATTCCAACTCGCCTCATTACTACCAAATCTCATCTTCCTAGATTGCAATTTTAATATCCTTCATTTCACCATTGGTTCATGATGCTGTGAATACAGGTTATTGGATTATACCTTAAGTTCTTGTTCCTTTAAGCATTGTGCAAAGGATGTTTTTTGGTTAAACCTCAATTATGTTTCTTGGGGTCTTCACATCCTTCTTTTCTTTGTGAGTTTCATTGAATTCTCTATGTTTAACATTAGGTGCTATGGGAGCTTTGGGCTTTAAATCACGTTTTCTTATCATAAGTGGAGTTTTTTCTCTAATTTTTCATCTTAGCTGCCCCTTATTAGGTTTTGTTGCATTCCAACTCGCCTCATTATTACCAAATCTCACCTTCCTAGATTGCAATGCCAATATCCTTCTTTTCACCATTGGTTCATGATGCTTTGAACACTGGTTATTGCATTATACCTCAAGTTCTTATTCCTCTGAGCATTGTGCAAAGGTTGTTCTTTCGTTAAACCTCAATTCTGTTTCTTGGGGTCTTCAATTCCTTCTTTTCATTATGAGTTTTGTTGCATTCTTTGTGTTTAACATTGGGTCCTATGAGAGCTTTGGGCTTCCAATCAGATTTGCTTATCAAATTTAGAGTTTTTTCTCAAATTTTTCTTCTTAGCTGCCACTTATTATGTTTTGTTGCATTCCAACTTGCCTCATTACTACCAAACCTCATCTTCCTCGATTGGAATGCCAATATGCTTCCTTTCAGCATTGGTTCATAGTGCTTTGAACCCTGGTTGTTGGATTATACCTTAAGTTCCTGTTCCTTTGAGCATTGTGCAAAGGTTGTTCTTTTTTTAAACCTCAATTATGTTTCTTGAGGTCTTTAATTCCTTCTTTTCATTGTGAGTTCCATTGCACTCTCTATGTTTACCATTTGGTGCTATGAGAGCTTTGGGCTTTAAATTAGAATTGCTTATCAAAATTGGACTTTGTTCCTTAGTTTTTCTTCTGAACTGCCTCTTATTACGTTTTGTTGCATTCGAACTCACCTTATTACTACCAAATCTCATCTTCCTAGATTGGAATGCCAATATCCTTCCTTTCAGCATTGGTTCATAGTGCTTTGAACCCTGGTTGTTGGATTATACCTTAAGTTCTTGTTCCTTTGAGCATTGTGCAAAGGTTGTTCTTTTGTTAAACCTCGATTATGTTTCTTGGGGTCTTCAATTCCTTCTTTTCATTGTGAGTTTCATTGCACTCTTTGTGTTTACCATTAGGTGCTATGAGAGCTTTGGGCTTTAAATCAGGATTGCTTATCAAAATTGGACTTTTTTCCTTAGTTCTTCTTCTTAGGTGCTTCTTATTACGTTTGATTGCATTCCAACTTGCCTCATTACTACTAAATCTTATCTTCCTAGATTAGAATGCCAATATCCTTCCTTTCAATATTGGTTCATAGTGCTTTGAACCTTGGTTGTTGGATTATACCTTAAGTTCTTGTTCCTTTGAGCATTGTGCAAAGGTTGTTCTTTTGTTAAACCTCAATTATGTTTCTTAGGGTCTTTAATTCCTTCTTTCCATTGTGATTTTCGTTGCACTCTTTGTGTTTACCATTGGGTGTTATGAGAGCTTTGGGCTTTAAATCAGGATTGCTTATCAAAATTGGACCTTTTTCCTTAGTTTTTCTTCTTTGCTGCCTCTTATTACATTTTGTTGCATTCCTACTTGCCTCATTACAACCAAATTTGATGAGAACCATTGAGATAATGGGTAGAGGGCTTCAATGGATGCGAGAGTTCAATTGCAAATTCCATAAGGCCTAATAACACGAGCTAGAGCTTTAATGGATGCAAGAGGTCCATTACACATTCCAAAAGGTCCAATAACATGAACTAAAGCTTTAATTGATGCAAAAGGTCCATTACACATTCCAGAAGGCCCAATAACACGTGCTAGAGCCAGAAAGATGAAGGAAGCACTAAATGGGCTGATTAAGGACATTCAAGCCAACCAAGCATCAGATGGTGCGAATTCAAGCTTGAAAGAGAGTCTAGGTCTTATTAATATCATTGGAGTATTTAAAGAGTTACAACGAAGTGATAGCAATCATTGTATTCTTTGTGTTTACCATTGGGTGTATGAGAGCTTTGGGCTTTAAATCAGGTTTCCTTATCAAAATTGGAGTTTTTTCTCCAGTTTTTCTTCTTAGCTACCTCTTATTACGTTTTGTTCCATTCCAGCTTATGAGAATCGTGGAGATGATGGGTGGAAGGCTTTAATAGATGCAAAAGGTCCATTGCTTATCCCAGAAGGGCTAATAACATGAGCTAGAACTTCAATGGATGCAAGAGGTCCATTGCACATTCTAGAAAGCCCAATAACACGAGCTAGAGCCAGTAAGATTAAAGAAGTACTAAATGGGCTGATTGAGGATATTTCAAGTTTGAAAGAGAGTCTAGACCTAATTAATATAATTAGAATACTTAATGGGTTAGACTAAGTAATAGCATTTACTCCTCAATAGGAGTTTATTATATGTGCTAGATTTTGTCCGAAATTCCTCCAAAATAAGGATTTCTCCTAAGTAGGAATTTGTGCCTCTTTAGGATTGCTATCTTAGCCTATAAATAGGCACCCCTTATAAGCTCTAAAAATCATACAACTTTGAGAGAAATAGAAAGCAAGGGTTTCCTCCTTCGGTTCTTTTGAGAACTAAAGAACTTATCAAGAGGTATTACTTCTTATGGCATTCAAGTCGACTTTTCACTCCCAATTCCATTCTTTTATGGAGTGTGGCATCCACATCATTCCTAAATACCCTAGGTTCATGTTCCTTCAAATGTTGGGTCTAGGGTTTGTGTTATTAAACTCTGATTTAGAATTCTTGGTTCTTCTTTGATTCCTTGTGTGCATTGTGTCCCTAAGACACATCTTTTTGGGGTTTTCCGCATCAATTGTGAGTTTTGTTGCATTCTCAGTGTTTAACATTGGGTCCTATGAGAGCTTTGGCCTTTAAATCAGGTTTGCTTATCAAAATTGGAGTTTTTTCTCTAGTTTTTCTTCTTAGTTGCCTCTCTGTTTAATTTTGGGTGATATGACTACTTTGGGCTTTAAATTAGGTTTGTTTATTAGAATTGGAGTTTTCTCTCTAGTTTCTCTTCTTAGCTGCCTCTTTTTACGTTTTATTGCACTCCAACTTGCCTCATTACTACCAAATCTCATCTTCCTAGATTATAATGCCAATATCCTTCCTTTCACTATTAGTTCACGATGCTTTGAACACTGGTTATTGGATTATAGCTTAAGTTCTTATTCCTTTGAGCATTCTGCAAAGGTTGTTCTTTTGTTAAACCTCAATAATGTTTCTTGGGGTCTTCAATTCCTTCTTTTCATTATGAGTTTCATTGCATTCGCAAGGTTTACTAATGGGTGCTATGAGACCTTTGGACTTTAAGTCAAGTCTACTTATCAAAATTGGAGTTATTTTCTCTTGTTTTTCTTCTTAGCTGCCTCTTATTACGTTTTCTTGCATTCCAACTCACCTCATTACTACTGAATCTCATCTTCCTAGATTGTAATGCCAATATCCTTCCTTTCACCATTGGTTCATGATGCTTTGAATACTTGTCATTTGATTATACCTTAAGTTCTTGTTCTTTTAAGCATTGTGCCAAGCTTTTTCTTTTGTTAAACCTCAATTATGTTTCTTAGGGTCGCCAATTCCCTCTTTTCATTGTGAGTACCATTGCATTCTCTATCTTTAACATTGGGTGCTATGAGATCTTTGGGCTTTAAATTAGCTTTGCATATCAAAATTGGAGTTTTTCTCTAGTTTCTCTTCTCAGCGGCCTGTTATTACATTTTTTTGCATTCGAACTTGTCTTATTACTACCAAATCTTATGTTCCTAGATTGTAATGCCAATATCCTTCCTTTCACCATTGGTTGATGATGCTTTGAACACTGGTTATTAGATTATAACTTAAACTCATGTTTCCTTAAGCATTGTGCAAAGGTTGTTCTTTTGTTAAACCTCAATTATGTTTCTTGCAGTCTTCAATTCCTCCTTTTCATTGTGAGTTTTGTTGCATCTATGTGTTTACCATTGGGTGGTATGACAGGTTTGGGCTTTAAATCAGGTTTAATTATCAAAATTGGAGTTTTTTCTCTAGTTTTTCTTCTTCGCTGCCTCTTATTACGTTTTGTTGCATTCCAACTCACCTTATTACAACCAAATCTCTTCTTCCTAGATTGTAATGCCAATATCCTTCCTTTCACCATTGGTTCATGATGCTTTGAACACTGGTTATTGGATTATACCTTAAGTTCTTGTTCCTTTAATCATTGTGCAAAGGTTTTTCTTTTGCTAGACCTCAATTATGTTTCTTAGGGTCTTCAATTCCTTCTTTTCATTGTGATTTTTGTTGCTTTCTTGGTGTTTAACATTGGGTGCTATGAGAGCTTTGGGCCTTAAATCAGGTTTGTTTATCAAAATTGGAGTCTTTTCTCTAGTTTTTGTTCTTCGCTGCCTCTTATTATGTTTGGTTGCATTCCAACTCGCCCCATTACAACCAAATCTCTTCTTCCTAGATTGTAATGCCAATATCCTTCCTTTCACCATTGGTTCATGATGCTTTGAACACTAGTTATTAGATTATACCTTAAGTTCTTCTTCCTTTGAGCATTCTGTAAAGGTTGTCCTTTTGCTAGACCTCAATTATGTTTCTTGGGATCTTTAATTCCTTCTTTTCATTTTGATTTTTGCTACATTCTTTGTGTTTAACATGGGGTGCTATAAGAGCTTTGGGCGTTAAATGAGGTTTCCTTATAAAAATTGGAGACTTTTCACTAGTTTTTTTTCTTAGCTGCCTCTTATTAAGTTTTGTTGCATTCCAACTCACTTGATTACTACCGAGTCTCATCTTCCTAGATTGCAAAGGCAATATCATTCCTTTCACCTTTTGTTCATGATCCTTTGAACACTGGTTATTGGATTATACCTTAAGTTCTTGTTCCTTTGAGCATTGTGCAAAGGTTGTTCTTTTATTAAACCTCAATTATGTTTCTTGGGGTCTTTAATTCCTTCTTTTCATTGTGAGTTTCATTGCATTCTTTGTGTTTGACATTGGAGCCATGAGAAGTTCAGGCTTTAAATCAAGTTTGCTTATCAAAATTGGAGTTTTTTCTCTAGTTTTTCTTCTTAGCTGCCTCTTATTACGTTTTGTTGCTTTCCAACTCGCCTTATTACTACCGAATCCCATCCTCTTAGATTGCAAAGCCAATATCCTTCCTTTGACCATTGGTTCATGATGCTTTGAACATTGATTATTGGATTATAGCTTACGTTTTTGTTCCATTGAGCATTGTACAAAGGTTGTTCTTTTGTTAAACCTCAATTATGTCTCTTGGGGTATTTAATTCCTTCTTTTCATTGTGAGTTTTGTTGCTTTCTTTGTGTTTAACATTGGAGCCATGAGAGGTTTAAATCAGGTTTGCTTATAAAAATTAGAGTTTTTTCTCTAGTTTTTGTTCTTTGCTGCCTCTTATTATATTTTGTTGCATTCCAACTCTCCTAATTACTACCAAATCCCATCCTCTTAGATTGCAAAGCCAATATCTTTCCTTTGGCCATTGGTTCATGATGCTTTGAACATTGGTTATTGGATTATAGCATAAGTTCTTGTTCCATTAAGCATTATGCAAAGGTTGTTCTTTTGTTAAATGTAAATTATGTTTCTTCGGGTCTTCAATTCCTTCTTTTCATTGTGAGTTTCGTTGCATTCTCTGTGTTTGACATTGGAGTCACGAGAGGTTTAGGCTTTAAATCAAGTTTGCTTATCAAAATTGGAGTTTTTTCTCTAGTTTTTCTTCTTAGTTGCCTCTTATTACGTTTCATTGCATTCCAATTCACCTGATTACTACCAAATCCCATCTGCTTAGATTGCAAAGCCAATATCTTTCCTTTGACCATTGGTTCATGATGCTTTGAACACTAGTTATTGGATTATAGCTTAAGTTCTTGTTCCATTGAGCATTGCGCAAAGGTTGTTCTTTTGTTAATCCTCAATTATGTTTCTTGGGGGCTTCAATTCCTTTTTTTCATTGTGACACTTGTTGCATTCTTTGTGTTTGACATTGGGGCTTATGAGAGCTTTGGGCTTTAAATCAAGTTTGCTTATCAAAATTGGAGTTTTTTTCTCTAGTTTTTCTTCCTAGCTGCCTCTTATTATGTTTTGTTGTATTCCAACTCGCCTGATTACTACCAAATCCCATCTTCCTAGATTGGAATGTCAATATCCTTCCCTTCACCATTGGTTCATGATGCTTTGAACACTCTTTATTGGAATATAGCTTAAGTTCTTGTTCCATTGAGCATTGTGCAAAGGTTGTTCTTTTGTTAAACCTCAATTATGTTTCTTGGGGTCATGAATTCCTTATTTTCATTGTAGTTTTCCTTGCATTCTCTGTGTTTAACATTGGGTGCTATGAGACCTTTGGGTTTTAAATCAAGTTTGCTTATCAAAATTAGAGTTTTTTCTCTAGTTTTTCTTCTAAGCTCCCTTTTATTATGTTTTGTTGCATTCTAACTCCCCTCATTTCAACCAAATCTCTTTTTCCTAAATTGTAATGCCAATATCCTACCTTTCACCATAGGTTCATGATGATTTAAACCATGGTTATTGGATTATACCTTAAGTTCTTGTTCCTTTGAGCATTGTAAAATGGTTGTTCTTTTGTTAAATCTCAATTATGTTTCTCAAGGTCTTCAATTCCTTCTTTATATTATGGGTTTCATTGCATTCTATGTGTTTAACATTGGGTGATTTGGTAGCTTTGGGCTTTAAATCATGTTTGCTTATCAAAATTGGAGATTTTTCTCTAGTTTTTCTTCTTAGCTGCCTCTTATTATGTTTTGTTGTATTCCAGCTCGCCTCATTACAACCAAATCTTTTATTCCTAGATTGTAATGCCAATATCCTTCCTTTCTCCATCGGTTCGTGAGGCTTTGAATGTTGATTATCGGATTATACCTTATGTTCTTGTTCCTTTGAGCATTAGGCCAAGGATTTTCTTTCCTCAAACCTCAATTATGTTTCTTATGGTTTCCAATTCCTTCTATTCATTGTGAGTTTCATTGCATTCTCTATGTTTAATATTGGGTGCTATGAGAACTTTGGGCTTTAAATCAGGTTTGCATCAAAATTGGAGTTTCTTCACTAGTTTTTCTTCTTAGCTGCCTCTTATTAAGTTTTGTTGCTTTCCAACTCGCGTGATTACTACCAAATCTCATCTTCCTAGATTGTAATGCCAATATAATTCCTTTCACCATTGGTTCATGATGCTTTGAACACTGGTTATTGGATTATATCTTAGGTTCTTGTTCCTTTGAGCATTGTGCAAAGGTTGTTCTTTTGTTAAACCTCAATTATGCTTCTTAGGGTGTTCAATTCCTTCTTTTCATTGTGAGTTTCGTTGCATTCTTTGTGTTTAACATTGGGTCCTATGAGAGCTTTGGACTTTAAATCAGGTTTACTGATCAAAATTGAAGTTTTTTCTCTAGTTTTTCTTCTTAGCTACCTCTTATTACATTTTGTTAAATTCCAACTTGTCTCATTACAACCAAATCTCTTCTTCCTAGATTGTAATGCCAATATCCTTCCTTTCACCATCGGTTCATGATGCTTTGAACAGTAGTTATCGGATTATACCTTAAGTTCTTGTCCCATTCAACATTGGGCCAAGGTTTTACTTTTGTTAAACCTGAATTAAGGTTCTTTTGGTCTTCAATTTCTTCCATTCATTGTGAGTTTCATTGCATTCTCGTTGTTTAAGACTGGCTGATATGAGAGCTCTGGGCTTTAAATCAAGTTTGCTTCTCAAAATTGGATTTTTTTCTCTAAGTTTTCTTCTTACCTGCCTCTTATTATGTATGTTGCATTCCAACTCCCCTCATTACTACCAAATCTCTTCTTTCTAGATTGTAATGCCAATATGCTTCCTTTTGCCATGGGTTCCTGATGCTTTGAACACTGGTTATCAAATTATACCTTATGTTCTTATTCCTTTGAGCATTAGGCCAAGGTGTTTCTTTTGTTAAACCTCAATTATGTTTCATGGGGTCTCCAATTCGTTCTTTTCGTTATGAGTTCCATTGCACTCTCTGTGTTTACCATTTTGGTGCTATGAGAGCTTGGGGTTTTAAATCAAGTTTTCTTATCAAAATTGGAGTTTTTTTTCTCTAGTTTCTCTCCTTAGCTGCCTCTTTTTACGCTTTGATGCACTCTAACTTGCCTCATTACTACCAAATCTTAGCTTCCTAGATAGTAACACCAATATCCTTCCTTTCACCATCAATTCATGATGCTTTGAACCCTGGTTATTGGATTATACCTTAAGTTCTTGTTCCTTTCAGCATTGTGCAAAGGTTGTTCTTTTGCCAATATTCTTCCTTTCACCATTCGTTCATGATGCTTTGAACACTGGTTATATGATTATACCTTAAGCTCTTGTCCCATTCAGCATTGGGCCAAGGTTTTACCTTTGTTAAAGCTGAATTATGTTGATTGGGGTCTTCAATTCCTTCTTTTCATTAGGAGTTTCATTGCATTCTTGGTGTTTAAGACTGGCTGCTATGAGAGCTTTGGGCATTAAATCAGGTTTGCTTATCAAAATTGGAGTTTTTTCTCTAGTTTTTCTTGTTAACTGTCTCTTATTACATTTTGTTGCACTCTAACTTGCCTCATTACTACCCAATCTCTTCTTCCTAGATTGTAACGCTAACATCCTTCATTTCACCATTGGTTCATGTTGCTTTGAACACTGGTTATTGGATTATACCTTAAGTTATTGTTCCTTTGAGCATTGTGTCAAGGTTGATCTTTTGGTAAACCTCAATTATGTTTCTTGGGGTCTTTAATTCTTTCTTTTCATTATGAGTTTTGTTGCACTATCTATCTTTACCATTGGGTGTTATGAGAGCTTTGGGCTTTAAATTAGATTTGCATATCGAAAATGGAGCCTTTTGTCTAGTTTTTCTTCATAGCTGCCCCTTATTACATTTTGTTGCGTTCCAACTCGCCTCATTACTACCAAATCTCTTCTTTCTAGATTGTAATGCCAATATCCTTCTTTCCACCATTGGTTCATGATGCTCTGAACACTAGTTATAAAATTATACCTTAAGTTCTTGTTCCATTCAGCATTGTGCTAAGGTTTTACCTTTGTTAAACCTAAATTATGTTTCTTGGGGTCTTCAATTCCTTCCTTTCATTGTGAGTTTCATTGCATTCTCTGTGTTCAAGACTGACTGCTATGAGAGCTTCGGGCTTTAAATTATGTTTGCTTCTCAAAATTGGAGTTTTTTCCCTAATTGTTTTTCTTAGCTGCCTCCAGTTACATTTTATTGCATTCCAACTCGCCTCATTACTACCAAATCTCTTCATCCATGATTGCAATGCCAATATCCTTCCTTTCACCCTTGGTTCATGATGATTTGAACACTGGTTATTGGGTTATACCTTAAGTTCTTGTTCATTTGAGTATTGTGCAAAGGTGGTTCTTTTGTTAAATCTCAATTATGTTTCTTGGGGTCTTCAATTCCTTCTTTTCATTGTGAGTTTCGTTGCACTTTTTGTGTTTACCATTGGGTGTTATGAGAGCTTTGGGCATTAAATTAGGTTTGCTTATCAAAATTGGAGTTTCTTTTTGTAGTTTTTCTTCTTAGCTGCCTCTTATTACGTTTTCTTGCATTCTAACTCGCCTCATTACTACCAAATCTCATCTTCCAAGATTGTACTGCCAATATCCTTCCTTTCACCATTGGTTCCTGATGCTTTGAACACTAGTTATTGGATTATACCTTAAGTTCTTGTTCCTTTCAGCATTAGGCAAAGGTTTTACTTTTGTTAAACCATAATTATATTTCTTGGGGTCTTCAATTCCTTCCCTTCATTGTGAGTTTCATTGCATTCTCTGTGTTTAACATTGGGTGCTATGACAGTTTTGGGATTTAAATCAGGTTTGCCTCAAAATTGGAGCTTTTTCCCTAATTTTTTTTCCTAGCTGCCTCTTGTTACGTTTTGTTGCTTTCTAACTTAACTGATTGCTACGAAATCTCATCTTCCTAGATTTTAATGCCAATATCCTTCCTTCCACCATTCGTTCATGATATTTTGAACCCTGGTTATTGGATTATACCTTAAGTCCTTGTTCCTTTGAGCCTTCTAGCAAGGTTTTTCTTTTGTTGAACCTCAATTATGTTTCTTAGGGTCTTTAATTCCCTCTTTTCATTGTGAGTTTCATTGCATTCTCTATGTTTAACATTGGGTGCTATGGCAGTTTTGGGATTTAAATCAAGTTTGCTTATCAAAATTGGAGTTTTTTCTCTAGTTTTCCTTCTTAGTTTCCTCTTATTACATTTTGTTGCTTTCCAACTCGCCTGATTACTACCAAATCTCATCTTCCTAGATCGTAATGCTAATACCCTTCCTTCCACCATTGGCTTATGATGTTTTGAACACTAGTTATTGGATTATACCTTAAGTTCTTGTTCCTTTATGCCTTGTGGCAAGGTTTTTCTTTTGTTAAACCTCATATGTTTCTTGGGATCTTCAATTCCCTCTTTTCATTGTGAGTTTCATTGCATTCTCAATGTTTACCATTGGGTGTTATGAGAGTTTTGGGCTTTATATTAGGTTTGCTTATCAAAATTGGAGTTTTTTCTCTAGATTTTTCATCTTAGCTGCCTTTTATTACATTTTGCTGCATTCCAACTCGCCTCATTACTACCAAATGTCATCTTCCTAGATTGTAATGGCAATATCCTTCCTTTCACCATTGGTTCATGATGCTTTGAACACTAGTTGTAGGATTGTAACTTAAGTTCTTCTTCCTTTGAGCATTGTGGCAAGGTTTGTCTTTTGTTAATCCTCAATTATGTTTCTTGGGGTCTTCAATTCCCTCTTTTCATTATGAGTTTCATTGCATTCTCTGTTTTTAATATTGGGTGCTATGAGAGTTTTGGGCTTTAAATCAAGTTTACTTATCAAAACTAGAGTCTTTTCTCTAGTTTTTCTACTTAGTTGCCTCATACTACATTTTGTTGCATTCCAACTTACCTCATTAGAACCAAATCTCTTCTTCCTTGATTATAATGCTAATATCCTTCCTTTCACAATCAGTTCATGATGCTTTGAACACTGGTTATTAGATTATACCTTAAGTTCTTGTACCTTTGAACGTTGTGCAAAGGTTGTTCTTTTCTTAAACCTCAATTATGTTTCTTGGGGTCCTCAATTCCTTCTTTTCATTGTGAGTTTGATAGCATTCTTTGTGTTTAACATTGGGTTCTATGGGAACTTTGGACTTTAAATCAAGTTTGCTTATCAAAATTGGAGATTTTTCTCTGGTGTTTCTTCTTAGCTGCCTCTTATTACATTTTTTTGCATTCCAACTCACCTCATTACTACCAAATCTCATCTTCTTAGATTGTAATGCCAATATCCTTCCTTTCACCATTGGTTCGTGATATTTTGAACACTGGTTATCGGATTATACCTTATGTTCTTATTCCTTTGAGCATTAGGCCTGGGTTTTTCTTTCCTTAAACCTCAATTATGTTTCTTGGGGTCTTTAATTCCTTCTTTTCATTGTGAGTTTCATTGCATTCTTTGTGTTTACCATTGGGTTATATGAGATATTTGGGCTTTAAATCAAGTTATCTTATCAAAATTGGAGTTTTTTTTTTCTGTAGTCTTTCTTCTTAGCTGCCTCTTATTACATTTTGTTGCATTCCAACTCGCCTCATTACTACCAAATCTCTTCTTTCTAGATTGTAATGCCAATATCCCTCCTTTCACCATTAGTTCATGATGCTTTGAACACTAGTTATCAGATTATACCTTAAGTTCTTGTTCCTTTGAGCATTAAGTCATGGTTTTTCTTTCTTTAAACCTCAATTATGTTTCTTGAGGTCTTCAATTCCTTCTTTTCATTGTGAGTTTCATTGCATTCTCTTTGTTTACCATTGTGTGCTATGAGAGATTTAGGCTATAAATTAGGTTTGCTTATCAAAATTGGAGTTTTTTCTCTAGTTTTTTTATGCAAAAAGCCCCAAAAAGTTATGGCTTGGGGACCCAATGCACACAAAGAATCGAAGAACAACTAGGAAAGCTAAATCAAGTTTTAATAACACAAACCTTAGACCCACCATTCGAAGGAAGATGAACCTAAGGTTCTTAAGAAGCATATGGACACCACACTTCAGAAAAAAAAAGAAATTGGGTGTGATAAGTCAATTAGAATGCCAGAAGAAGAAATACCTCTTGATAAGTTCATTAGTTCTCAAAAGAACCAAGGGAGAAAAACCCTTGCTTTTTATTTCATTCAAAGTTGTCTAATCTATTGTCTAATATGATGTATTAGAGCTTAGAAAGGGTGCCTATTTATAAGCTAAGATAACAATCCTAAAAAGGCACAAATTTCTACTTAAGATAATTCCTTATTTAGGAGGAATTCTTATATAGGGTCAAATTCTTACACAAAAAATAAGCTCCTAATTTGGAGTGATTGCTATTACTTAGTCCTAACTCTTTAAGTACTCCAATGATATTAATAAGGCATGGACCCTTTTTTCAAGCTTGGTTGGCTTGAACATCCTTAATCAGCCCATTTAGTGCTTCTTTCATCTTTCTGGCTCTAGCTTATGTTATTGGGCTTTCTGGAATGTGCAATGGGCCTCTTTCATCGATTGAAGCTCTAGCTCGTGTTATTAGGCCTTCTGGAATGTGCAATGAATCTCTTGCATCCATTGAAGCTCTAACTTGTGTTATTAGTCCTTTTGGAATATGCAATGGATCTCTTTTATCCATTGAAGCCTTCCACCCATCAGCTCTACAGTTCTCATCATTATGTGGAAAACCCCAAAAAAGGTGGCTTAAGGACCCAACATGCACATGGAATCAAAGAACAACCAAAAAAACTAAATCAAACTATAATAACATAAACCTTAGACCCAATATTTAAAGGAACATGATCCTAGGGTATTCAAGAAGGATATGGACGCCACACTCTAGAAAAAAAAGGAATTAGGAGTAATAAGTTGAATTGAATGCCACAAGAAGAAGTACCTCTTCATAAGTTCTTTAGTTCTCAAAAAGAACCGAGGGAGAAAACCTTTGCTTTCTATTTCACTCAAAGTTGTCTGGTTTCTTTTGTCTGATGTTACAAAAGGTGCCTATTTATAGGCTAAGTTAGCAATAGAGGCACAATTTCCTACTTATGACAATTCCTTATTTAGGAGGAATTCCTATCTAGGTACAAATTCTTACACAAAAAATAAACTCTTAATTTAGAGTGACTGTTATTACTTAGTCCTAATATTTTAAGTACTCCAATAATATTAATAAGGCTTGGACTCTCTTTCAAGTTTAGATTCGCACCATTGGAAGTTTTTTTGGCCTGAATGTCCTTAATCAACTTATTTAGTGCTTATTTCATCTTTCTAGCTCTAGCCCATGTTATTGGGCCTCTTGGATTGTGTAATGGACTTCTTGCATAGTTTGAAGCTCTAACTTATGTTATCAGGCCTTTTGGAATGTGCAATGGACCTCTTTCATTGATTAAAGCTCTAGCTCATGTTATTGGGCCTTCTGGATTGTGCAATGGACCTCTTGCATCCATTAAAGCCTTCCACCCATCTTTTGTATAGTTCTCATCATTCCCCCTTTCCTAAAAAAAGATTTATCCTCAAATTCATCACCTTGTTTATACTTGATGATATAGGGAAAGGTCTTAATGAATTTGATCCACATGGCATGTCTTTTGTTCAACTTTCCTTGTACAAGTAGGATGCTTTCCCTCACATATCCTTTCAAAATAAGTTCTTCAACCTACCTTTTAAGCTCCTTTGTCTCCTCAAGATTACTCTTATATGTTGGCTAGTTTGGG
The DNA here is from genome assembly GCA_020141445.1 of Bruguiera sexangula. Taxonomy (NCBI): domain Eukaryota; kingdom Viridiplantae; phylum Streptophyta; class Magnoliopsida; order Malpighiales; family Rhizophoraceae; genus Bruguiera; species Bruguiera sexangula. The sequence continues at coordinate 8,404,659 of JAHLGP010020635.1, forward strand.
ATGAATGCACTAAGGATGAAATTGATTTGATACTCAATTCCTCTCTTGGGTAGTAGTCCACTTGGGTCATTGTCAGGGATTACATCTTCAAACTCCTGCAAGTCACACTTGTTAGTGTTAAGATAAACTTCTTTGTACAAAAGTATGATCATAGGTTGTTTGGCAAAAGTTGCTCTTTTGACATCACTTTCTTTTGTATAGAAACATTTTGTTTTCTTTTTTTTCTCTTGTGTTCTCACATTTTCTCCTCTATTTTCTCTCTTTTCAATCTTTCTTTTTTGTTCACTCTCATTTTTAATCCTTAATTGATCCTCATAAGCTTGTTGAGGTGATAATGGTACAAGAGTGATGGGTTTTTCATTCATTGCAAGGGAATATCGATTCTTGAATCCATCATGTCAAACTGCCATGGCCTTCCTAATAAAACATGGCCTACATACATAGGTACAACATCGCATAAAACTTCATTGAGGTACCTTCCAATAAAAAATGACATAAGCACTTGTTTATCTACCTTAACTTCACCACTCTCATTCAACCATTAAAGCTTATATGGCATAGGATACTTCATAGTAGGTAAATTCAGCTTTTCAACCATAGTTATGCTAGCAACATTAGTGGAACTCCCACCATCAATAATCATACTACATACCTTATCTTTGATGAGACACCTCGTCTGAAAGATGTTATCTCATTGCACCTCATTTTCTTCCTTCACTTGCACATTCAATGCTCACCTTATGATGAGACAAAATTGTCATCTTCATGGTCATAGGCATGTTTTGATTGCCTTCTTACCTTAGGAGCCTCATATTCTTCATACCTCCTTTACAACTCTAATATTGTATTAACTTACTCCTTTATCCTCTCTCTCTCTCTCTCATATCATCAAATCTAGTATTCATGTGCTCAAATTGTTGTTGCATAGCTTTGATCATGAAGGACATGTAAACAACTCCCTCCTGAGCAACACCTTTGTCTTTTGAAGACATATTATTTCTTTTAATTAAGAGCTAGGCTTTGATACCAACTGATGCAGAAAATCCCAAAAAGATGTGACTTAAGGACCCAACGCACACAAGGAATCAAAGAATAACTAGAAAAACTAAATTAGATTGTAATAACACAAACCCTAGACCCAATATTTGAAGGAACATGAACCTAGGGTATTCAAGAAGGATATGGATGCCACACTCCAAAAAAGAAAGGAATTAGGAGTGATAAGTCGAGTTGAACACCATAAAAAGAATAACTCTTCATAAGTTCTTTAGTCTCAAAAGAACTGAGGGAGAAAAACCCTTACTTTCTATTTCACACAAAGTTGTCTAATTTCTTTTGTTTGATGTTACAAGGGGTGCCTATTTATAGGCTAACTTAGCAATAGAAGCATGAATTCCTACTTAGGACAATTCTTTATTTAGGAGGAATTCCTATTTAGGTACAAATTCTTACACAGAAAATAAATACCTAATTTGGAGTGACTGCTATTACTTAGTCCTAATACTTTAAGTAGTCCAATGATATTAATAAGACCTGGACTCTCTTTTAAGTTTGGATTTACACCATTTGAAGCTTGTTTGGCCTGAACGTCCTTAATCAACCCATTTAGTGCTTCTTTCATCTTTCTAGCTCTAGCTCGTGTTATTGGGCCTCTTGGATTGTGTAATGGACCTCTTACATCCTTTAAAGCTTTAACTTGTGTTAACGGGCCTTTTGGAATGTGCAATGGACCTCTTACATTGATTGAAGTTCTAGCTCGTGTTATTGGGCCTTTTGGATTATGCAATGGACCTCTTGCATCCATTAAAGCCTTCCACCCATCATCTGTACAGTTCTCATCATTTTTCTTCTTAGCTGCCTCTTATTACATTTTGTTGTATTCCAACTCACCTCATTACAACCAAATCTCTTCTTCCTAGATTGTAATGCCAATATCCTTCCTTTCACCATTGGTTCATGATGCTTTGAACACTAGTTATCAGATTATACCTTAATTTCTTGTTCCTTTCAGCATTAGACAAGGGTTTTTCTTTCATTAAACCTCAATTATGTTTCTTGGGGTCTTCAATTCCTTCTTTTCATTGTGAGTTTCATTGCACTTTCTTGTTCCATTGAGCATTAGTGATACGAACTCCGATTATTTGTAAACGGAACCCAACACCAATGTTGATATAGGATCATTGTAACAAAGGTTAAGGGATTTTGGAGTTCTGACCCAACGATTATGAACAACCAAGAACCAGAACTATAAGATTCAGATGCCACTCCTAACAACAACATTGAAGAAGATAAGTCTATTGAACCAATACACTCAAGTATGAAAGTTTAGAATTAGTTCTCAAAGAACTAGAGAAAATAGCTCATACACTCATCATGTGTCATCCTCCTCTCTAGCCACCCTTTTTATATGCTAACCCCCAATAACCCTAGCTAATAAGATGGGCTTATTAAGGAAATTTGTCCAACCCACTAAATAATAATAAAAACTCATTAAAATAACCCATTTAAATGCCCAAACATAGGCTCCCAAATCCAACTTCCTTCCCAAGGTCATGGTTCTCAAATTCCTCCACAGATGACACATTCACAAGCCTTGGTGAAGCCTCTATCATCCTTAACTCCTACCTAACAACTTCCTAATAGTAAATGCTGCATAACAAGTTGTTGAGAACTTCCTTTATTTTCTTTGACCTTGCCTTTGTCATTGGTCCTCTAAGGTTTTGCGAAGCATCAACTCCCTTGTTGATTTGAGCTGGTACAATATGGCTTCCATCATTCCTGTTCTCCTCAAAACGATTTGTCCTTAAATCAGCACCTACATCATCAAAGAGAAAAGGAGAAAGGTCAAAAACATTAAATGTTGCACTCACATTATACTCACCTAGCAAGTCAAGTTTATATGTATTATCGTTGACTTTTGCCACCACTTGCAACTTTGATTTCCTTTTGATTTCCTTTCCATAGGAAATCTATCCTTCCACAAATGTACCCAAACCCAATCACTAGGTTCAAAAGTGATATGTCTACAACCTTTGTTGGCTTGTGTTTCATATTATTTGGTTTTTCTCTCAATGTTAAGCCTAACTTTCTTATGAAGGTGCCTAACCACTTCAGCCTTCTTTTACCCATCTAAATTAACCCTATTCTATATAGGCAATGGTACTAAATCCAAAGGAGATAATGGATTAAAACCATAAACAAGCTCAAAAGGAGAATAACCTATGGCACTATGAACAACACAATTATAGGCAAACTCCACAAAAGACAAGCATTCTTCCTATGTTCTGAAGTTCTTACCAATAACAACACACAACAATGTATCAAGAGTTTGATTTACTACCTTAGTCCATCCATTGGTTTGTGGATGGCAAGTTGTAGAAAACAACTTTGTTCCAAGCTTACCCCACAATGTTTTCCAAAAATGGCTCAAAAATTTTGCATCACAATCTAACACAATACTCTTCAGCACTTCATGTAAGCGAACAATCTCTCCAAAAAATAAGTCTACAACATGTGTGGCATCATCTATTTTGGTGCAAGCAATGAAATGCGCCATCTTTGAAAACCTGTCAACTACAACAAGAATACAATTTCAACCCTTCTTAGACCTAGGTAATCTAAGAATAAAATCCATAGAAATGTTAGTCTAAGGTTCACAAGGAATTTCTAAGGGCATATATTTACCATGGAGCAAAACCTTAGACTTATCTTATCTATAGGTAATACACTTGGCACAGACTCTTTCAACATCCCTTTTCATATGTGGCCAAAAGAAATGTTCATTTAAAATATCAAAAGTCTTTTGAATGCCAAAGTGTCCCATTAACCACCCCCATGAGCTTCTCTCACAATTAATGCTCTCATAGACCCTTGAAGGATACAAAGCTTATTTACTCTAAACAAATGCCCCTTATGTCTATAGAGCTTACCAAAGGCAGCTTTCTCACATGCAGCATATACGTTACTAAAGTCAGCATTATTAGCATACAAATCAATAATGTGCTTAAACCCTAGCAATTTAAAGCTCAAAGTGCTAATCAATGTGTACCTACATGGCAATGCGTTAGCAACAACATTTTCCTTACCTATTTTCTATTGAATTACATAAGGAAAAGTTTCAATAAATTCAATCCATTTTGCATGTCTCCTATTCAACTTACCTTGCCCTTCAAGTATTTTAAAGACTCATAATCAATATGAATTACAAACTCCTTGGGCCAAAGGTAATGCTGCCACGTTTATAAAGTCCTAACAAGTGCATACATTTCTTTATCATAAGTTGGATAATTCAATGTTGCCCTGCTCAACTTCTCACTAAAGAATGCAATATGTCATTTCTCTTGCATGAGAACTCTCCCAATCCCAATGCCTGATGCATCACAATCAATTTCAAAGATCTTAGAAAAATCAAGCAAAGCAAGAAGTGGTGCATTACATAACTTAGGACTTAAGCAAATCAAAGGCATCTTGTTGTTCCTTACTCCACTTGAAACCCACACTCCTTTTAATCACCTTACTCAATGGTGCAACTATGGTACTAAAATTCTTAATGAACCTCTTATAAAAGCTACCCAAACCATGGAAACTCCTCACATCACTCACACTCTTAGGTGTAGGCCATTCTTGAATTGCCTTAATCTTCTTTTTATCACCCTCTATGCCATGAGCAAACACAATATAACCCAAGAAAATAACATGATCCTTGCAAAAATCGCATTTCTTTATATTGGCATACAATTTCTCTTTCCTCAAAACATCACCACACAATGCAAATGTTCAATATGCTCTTCTAAATTCCTATTATATACTAATATGTCGTCAAAACAAGCCACAACAAACTTTCCTAAGAAAGGTCTCAAAACATGATTCATTAATCTCATAAAAGTACTAGGTGCATTAATCAAACCAAAGGGCATAACCAACCATTCATACAAACCATGCTTGGTCTTGAATGCAGTTTTCCATTCATCTCCTTCCCTTATCCTAATTTGATGATACCCACTCTTAAGGTCAATTTTAGAGAAGTAACACACACTATGTAATTTATCTAGCATATCATCAAGCCTGGGTATAGGATGTCAATACTAAACTGTTATTTTGTTGATAGCTCTATAATTGACACACATCCTCTAAGATACATTTTCTTTGGCACAAGTAACACTGGCACTGCACATGGACTCATGCTCACCCTTACATATACCTTCTTCATCAACTCATCAACTTGCCTCGGAAGCTCTTTTGTCTCTTTAGGATTACTTCTATACGCTAGCTTATTAGGAATGGGAGCCTTAGGAATAAGATCAATATGGTGTTCAATCCCTCTCCTTGGTGGTAAACCATCTGGGATCTCCTTAGGGAATACATCATTATAATCCTACAACAAAGATGAAATAGCACTGGGCAACGATGAATCAAGGTTAGTGTTAGAGAAATAAGAATCCTTGTAAAGGATCGAGACTATTTGTTGCCTCGCTTGAATGGCAACCTTAACATCTGCTACTTTTGCAAACACACTCACTTGTTTTCTTTCATCTTCACTCTTGTGAACCTAACCACCCTTGTACTTAGCACTTTTAAATATGTTTACCTTCTTTTTCTCTCCTTCACTTTCTTTTCTCTCAACTCTCTCTTTATTTTCGCTCCTCCTCTTTTGCTCACTTTTATAAAGTCTCACTTGGTCTTCATACACCTGTTTTGAAGTCAATGGAATAAGTGTAAATGATTTTCCATCCATGGTGATAAAATAACAATTCTTGTAATCATCATGCAAAAATTTTCTATCAAATTGACAAGGATGGCCCAATAACAAATGCTTGGCCTGTATAGGTACAACATTACAAAACAACTCATCCTTATATTTGCCAATGGAAAATGGAACCATAACTTGTTTAGTCACTTTCACCACTCCACTGTCATTCAACCATTGCAAATTATATGCTCTAAGATGTTTGGTTGTAGGAAAGTTCAATTTTTCCACCAACTCTGTACTTGATACATTAGTGCAACTACCCTTATTGCTGATCAAGCAACAAAGTCGATCTTAAACTAAACATTGAGTATGGAAAATATTTTCCCGCTGCATCTTAACATCATCCTCCTCCTTAACCTGCACACTAAGGGCTTTCCTTGCTATTAAAAGCCTTCCACCATGCTTTGGATACTCTATCCCTTCATCAACATCACTAGCATCCTCTAGTGGCGGCATTTGGTCTCCATCACTAACATCATTGTCAGACAAATAGTCACCATTCTCCTTAAGGTATATGGTTCTCTTGTTAGGACATTGTAAAGCCACATGACCCCTACCTAGATATCTAAAGCATTTGATGTCTCTAGTTTTTCGTCGGGTGCCCTCAAGTTTTTCTTCAAATTTGCCCATTTCTAGGCTGTCCCTATTAGTCTTGGGTCTATGTGAATTGGTTTTAAGCTTGGAAGTCTTCTCTTCCTTTTTCCCCCAATTCAACTTCCAAAAAGATGAACCTAAGTTCTGATTATATCTAGAAGTGCTCCTTCCCTTAAGTTGCCTCTCAACTTTAATGGCAATGTGTACCATGTCTTCAAGCTCTACATAACATTGCAATTCTACCACATTAACTATGTTTCTATTTAACCCTTGGAGGAACCTAGCCATGATTGCCTCCTTATCCTCCATTACATTTTCCCTAACCATAGCAATTTCCATCTCCTTATGGTACTCTTCCACACTCTTGGAACCTTGCATAAGGCTCTACAACTTGTTATACAAATCCCCATAATAAGAGCTGGGAACAAATCTCCTCATCACAGCCTTTATCTCATTCCAAATTTCTATGGTTTTCTCAAAATTTCTTCTCCTAGTGGTAACTTGCTGGTCCTACCATACAACAGCATAATTAGTGAACTCTACCATAGCTAACCTCACTTTTTTCTCCTCAGAGAAGTTGTGGCACTCATATATTAATTTTACCCTTCGTTTCCAATCCAAATAGACATCAGGGTCAGCTTTTCCTTGGAAAGAAGGTATTTTCATTTTAATTCTACTAAGATTTTTTTTTACTCCTTCCTTTACCCTATTTCTGTTATCCTAACCTCCATTGTACCTATCATAAACATTTCCATTGCCTCTTACTCCCCTACCATTCTGATTACCATGTCTTCCTTTAAATCCACCTCTGAAGTTTCTATTATCATTATCACCGTCATCATGATAATCATTACCATCTTCACCAAAGTCATGTTTAAATTGCTCCTTCATGACCCTCCCAGCTAGCCTCTTAGGATTGACCCTTGATTCCCTGTTTATTTTATCCATCTTGTCTTAAACTTCCCAAAACATTTGGTCAATCCTATCAAACTTCTGCTTTAAGGATTTCATAAGCAATTTGAAATATGGAACAACTACTTCCTCCTCTTCATATGGGAAATTGCCTTATTTAGCATTAGACATTCTATATGCAAGATTGTTAGTAAATAAAGAATATACCTCACAAAACTCACTTCCTTGCATGTTTGCTCTCCGTTCAACTATAGTAGTCCTTAACTCTCATGTTTCACACAATGAATTGCAAGACTCTGAGAGCTCTTTCAATAGTACCGAGCAAACTAAATTTAGAACAAACAAAACTTGAATATATCAATCCTAGACCTACCTCTTCAAAGAAGTGACACGATCAAGAAGATGGGCAATAAAGAAAATAGAATGACAAGGAATTCAATGATATGAGCAGTACAATTAGACAACAATCAATTATCGAATATACTTGAGTAAATGACCAATTGAGCAATAAAGCAAGTTTTTTTTTTTTTTTTGGTTAACTAATGGGTATTACTATAGAAGAAATGAATAGCAGAAAGGCAACCCAAGAAATACACGATTTTTTTTTTTTTATTTTTTTTTTACTTTCAACCAATAATGAAGAATACACGAAAGAGAAGATAACAAAAGTATAACTAACCTAGGTCAGAAATATGGCTTTGATACCAAATGATATGAACTTTGATTATTTGTAAATGAAACCTAACACCAATGTTGGTATAAGATCATTCTAACAAACGTTAAGGGATTTTGGAGTTCTGACCCAATGATTATAAACAACCAAGAACTAGAACTATAAGATTTAGACGCCACTCTTAACAACAACAACAACGTTAAAGAAGATAAGTCTATTAAACCAACACACTCAAGTATGAAAGTTCAGAATTAGTTCTCAAAGAACTAGAGAAAATAGCTCATACACTCATTATATGCCATCCTCCCTTCCAACCACCCTTTTTATATGTTAACCCCAAAAAACCCTAGCTAAAAAGATGGGCTTATTAAGGAAATTCGTCCAATTTGCCGTCCTCCCCTCTAGCCACCCATTTTATATGTTAACCCCTAATAACCCTAGCTAATAAGAAGGACTTATTAAGGAAATTCGTCCAACCCATTAAATAAAAATAAAAACCCACAAAAATAACCCATTTAAATGCCCAAACATGGGCTCTCAAATCCAACTTCCTTTGTAAGGTCATGGTTCCTAAATTCCTCCACAAATGACACATTCACAAGCCTTCGTAAAGCCTCCATCATCCTTAACACGTACCTAGCAACTTACTGATAGTAAATGTCGCACAGCAAGTTATTGAGAGCCTCCTTTATTGTCTTTGACCTTGCCCTTGTCATTGGTCCTCCAAGGTTTTGCGAAGTATCAACTCACTTGTTGATTTAAGCTGGTACAATATGGCTTCCATCAATTAGGCCAAGGTTTTTCTTTTCTTAAACCTCAATTATATTTCTTGGGGTCTTCAATTCCTTCTTTTCATTGTGAGTTTCATTGCATTGTCTATGTTTACCATTGTGTGCTATGAGAGCTTTGGGTTATAAATCAGGTTTGTTATCAAAATTGGAGTTTTTTTTCTAGTTCTTCTTCCTAGCTGCCTCTTATTATGTTTTGTTGCATTCCAACTCACCTCATTACCACCAAATCTCTTCTTTCTATATTGTAATGCCAATATCCTTCCTTTCACCATTGGTTCATGATGCTTTGAACACTGGTTATTGGATTATACCTTAAGTTCTTATTCCTTTGAGCATTATGCAAAGGTTGTTCTTTTCTTAAACTGCAATTATGTTTCTTGTGGTTTTCAATTCCTTCTTTTCATTGCGAGTTTCATTGCATTCTTTGTGTTTAACATTATGTGCTATAAGAGCTTTAGGCTTTAAATCAAGTTTGTTATCAAAATTGGAGTTTTTTCCCTAGTTCTTCTTCCTAACTGCCTCTTATTACATTTTGTTGCATTCCAACTCACCTCATTACTACCAAATCTCTTCTCTCTAGATTGTAATGCCAATATCCTTCCTTTTACCATTGGTTCATGATGCTTTGGACACTGGTTATAGGATTATACTATAAGTTCTTGTTCCTTTAAGCATTATGCCAAGGTTGTTCTTTTGTTAAACCTTAATTATGTTTCTTGGGGTCTTTAATTCCTTCTTTTCATTGTGAGTTTTGTTGCAATCTCTATGTTTAACATTGGGTGCTATGAGAGCTTTGGGCTTTAAATCAGGTTTGCTCATCAAAATTGGAGTTTTTTCTCTAGCTTTTCTTCTTAACTACCTCTTATTATGTTTTTGTCGCATTCCAACTCACCTCATTACAACCAAATCTCTTCTTCCTAGATTGTAATGCTAATATCCTTGCTTTCACCCTTGGTTCATAATGCTTTGAACAATGGTTATCAGATTATACCTTAAGTTCTTGTTCCTTTGAGCCTTAGGCTAGGGTTTTTCTTTTGTTAAACCTCAATTATGTTTCTTGCGGTCTTCAATTCCTTCTTTTCATTGTGAGTTTCATTGCATTTTCTATGTTTACCATTGGGTGCCATGAGAGCTTTCAGCTTTAAATCAGGTTTGCTTATCAAAATTGGAGTGTTTTCTCTAGTTTTTCATCTTATCTGCATCTTATTACATTTTGTTGCATTCCAACTCAGCTCATTACTACCAAATCTCTTCTTTCTAGATTGTAATGTAAATATCCTTCCTTTCACCTTTGGTTCATGATGCTTTGAACAATGGGTATAGGATTATACCTTTAGTTCTTTTTCCTTTGAGCATAGGGCCAAGGTTCTCCTTTTGTTAAACCTCAATTATGTTTCTTGGGGTCTTCAATTCCATCTTTTTATTATGGTTTCCACTACATTCTTGGTGTGTAATATTTGGTGCTATGAAAGCTTTGGGCTTTAAATAAGGTTTGCTTATCAAAATTAGAGTTTTTTCTCTTCCTCTTCTTCTTCTTCTTCTTCTTCTTCTTCTTCTTCTTACCTGCCTTTTTTTACGTTTTGTTGAATTCCAACTCGGCTCATTACTTCTCTTCTTTCTTGATAGTAATGCCAATATCCTTCCTTTCTGGTTTGGTTTATGATGCTTCAAATAGTGGGTTTAGGATTATACCTTAATTCTCGTTCCTTTAAGCATTGGGCCAAGGTTTTACTTTCGTTAAACATGATTTATGTTTCTTGGGGTCTTCAATTCTTTCTTTTAATTGTGGATTTCATTGGATTTTTTTCTCTAGTTCTTCTTCTTAGCTACCTTTTATTACATTTTGTTGCAATCTAACTCAGCTCATTACTTCCAAATCTCTTCTTTCTAGACTGTAATGCCAATATGCTTCCTTTTACCTTTGGTTCATCATGCTTTGAATAGTGGGTATAGGATTATACCTTAAGTTCTTGTTCCTTTCAACATTGGGCCAAGGTTTTACTATTGTTAAACCGCAATTATGTTTCTTAGGGTCATCAATTCCTTTTATTGATTGTGGGTTTCATTGCATTCTTTGCATTTAACATTAGGTACTATAAGGGCTTTGGGCTTTAAACCAGGTTTGCTTATCAAAATTCATGTTTTTTCTTTTGTTCTTCTTCTTACTTGCCTCTTATTACATTTTCTAGCATTCCAACTTGGCTCATTGCTACCAAATCTCTTCTTTCTAGATTGTAATGCCAATATCCTTAATTTTTCCATTAATTCATGATGCTTTGAGCAATGGGTTTAGGATTATAACTTATATTCTTTTTCCTTTAAGGATTGGGCCAAGGTTTTAGTCTTGTTAACCCTCAATTATGTTGTTTCTTGGGGTCTTCAATTCGTTCTTTTCATTGTGGGTTTCATTGAATTCATTGTGTTTAACATTGGGTGGTATGGGAGCTTTGGGTTTTAAATCAGGTTTGCTTATCAAAGTTGGAGTTTTTTCACTAGTCCTTCTTCTTAGCTGCCTCTTATTATGTTATGTTGCATTCCAATGCGCCTCTTTACTGCCAAATCTCTTCTTTCTAGATTGTAATGTCGATATCCTTCCTTTCACCTTTGGCTCATGATGCTTTAAGCAGTGGGTATAGGATTATACCTTAAGTTCTTGTTCGTTTGAGCATTGGGCCAAGGTTTTGCTTTTGTTAAACCTCAATCACGTTTCTTGGGGTCTTCAATTCCTTTTTTTTGATTATGGGTTTCATTGCAGTCATTGTGTTTAACATTGGGTGCTATGAGAGCTTTGGGGTTGAAATCAAGTTTGCTTATCAAAATTGGTGGGTTTTCTCAAGTTCTTTTCTTAGCTGCCTCTGATTACATTTTGTTGCATTCCTACTTGGCTCATTACTAGCAAATCTCATCTTTCTTGATTGTAATGCCAAGATCCTTCCTTTCACCATTGGTTCATGATGCTTTGAATTGCAAGTATAGGATTATACTTGAGCATTGGGCCAAGGTTTTACTTATGTTAAACATCATTTATATTTCTTAGGGTCTTTAATTCCTTCTTTTGATTATGAGTTTCATTGCATTCTTTATATTTAACATTGAGTGCTATGAGAGTTTTGGGCTTTAAATTAGGTTTGATTCTCAAAATTGGAGTTTTTTCTCTAGTTCTTCTTCTTAGCTTCTACTTATTACGTTTTATTGCTTTCCAACTCGACTCATTACTACCTCATCTCTTTTGTCTAGATTGTAGGATTATACCTTATGTTCTTATTCCTTTGAGCATTAGGCGAAAGTTTTACTTTTGTGAAACAACATTTATATTCCTTCAACATCTAGTTCTTCTTCTTACCTGCCTCTTATTACGTTTTGTTGCATTCCAACTTGGCTTATTACTACCAAATCTCGTCTTTCTAGATTGTAATGCCAATATCCTTCCATTGGCCATTGGTTCATGATGCTTTGAACTGTGGGTATAAGATTAGACCTTAAGTTCTTGTTCCTTTAAGCATTAGGCCAAGGTTTTACTTATGTTAGACAAATTTTTGTTTCTTGGGGTCTTCAATTCCTTCTTTAGATTATGGGTTTTGTTGCATTATTTGTGTTTAACATTGGGTGACATGGGAGGTTTGGGCTTTCAATCAAGTTTGCCCATTAAAATTGGAGTTTTTTCTCTTGTTTTTCTTCTTAGTTGCCTCTTATTACGTTTTGTTGCATTGCAACTTGCCTCACTACAGGCGAATCTCCTCTTTCTTGATTGTAATGCCAATATCCTTCCTTTAACCTCTAGTTCTCAATGCTGTAAACAATGGGTATAGGATTATATACCTTTAGATCTTGTTTCTTTCACCTTTGGTTCATGATGCTTTGAACTATGGTTATAGGATTATTAAACCTTAAGATCTTGTTCCTTTGAGCATTGATCCAAGGTTTTAGCTTTGTTAAACCTGAATTATGTTTCTTAGGGTCTTCAATTCCTTCTTTTGATTGTGGGTTTCAATGCATTCTTTAAGTTTAACATTAGGTGTTGTGAGAGATTTGGGCTTTAAATCAAGTTTGCTTATCAAAATTGGAGTTTTTCCTCTCATTCTTCTTCTTAGCTGCCTTTTAACATTGGTTCATCATGCTTTAAACTATGGGTATGGGATTACACCTTAATTTCTTGTTCCTTTGAGCATTAGGCCAATGTTTTACTTTTGTTAAACATCGTTTATGTTTCTTAGGGTGATGCGAAAAACCCTAAAAAGATGTGGCTTTAGGACCCAACGCATAGAAGGAATCAAAGAACAACCAGGAAAGCTAAATTAGAGTTTAATAACACAAACCCTAAACCCAACATTCGAAGGAATACGAACCTAGGGTCTTTAAGAAGGATAAGGACACCACACTCAAAAAAAGAAAGAAATTGGAAGTGATAAGTCAATTGGTATGCCACAAGAAGAAATACCTCTCGACAAGTTTGTTAGTTCTCAAAAGAATCAAGGGGGAAAAGCCCTTACTTTCTATTTCACTCAAAGTTGTCTGTTAAATTGTCTGCTCTGATTTCCAGAGCTTACAAGTAGTGCCTATTTATAGGCTAAGATAGCAATCCTAAAGAGACATCGTTGGTTCATGATGCTTCTTTTGACTATGGATTTCTTAGCCTTCTTTGTGTTTAATATTGGGTGTTATAAGAGCTTTGGGCTTTAAATCAGGTTCACTTATCAAAATTTGATTTTATTCTCTCATTCTTCTTCTTAGCTACCTCTTATTATGTTTTGTAGCATTCCAACTCGGCTCATTACTACCAAATCTCCTCTTTCTAGATTGTAATGCCAATATCCTTCCCTTCACCATTGGATCATGATGCTTTGAACTATGGGTATAGGATTACACTTTAACTTCTTCTTCCTTTGAGCATTGGGCTAAGGTCTTACTTTTGTTTAACATCATTTATGTTTCTTAGAGCCTTTAATTCCTTCTTTTGATTATGGGTTTCTTGGCATTCTTTGTGTTTAATATTGGGTGCTATAAGAGTTGTGGGCTTTAAATCAGATTTGCTTCTTAAAAATGAAGTTTTTATTTTAATTATTTATCTTAGCTGCTTCTTATTACATTTTGTTGCATTCCAACTTGGCTCATTACTATGAAATCTCATCTTTCTAGATTGTAATGTCAATATCCTTCCTTTCACCTTTGGTTCATCATGCTTTGAGTTGTGGGTATAGCAGTACACCTTAAGTTCTTGTTCCTTTGAGCAATGGCAAAAGGTTTTACTTTAGTTAAACATCGTATATGTTTCTTGGGGTCTTTAATTCCATCTTTTGATTGTGGGTTTCTTAGCATTCTTTGTGTTTAACATTAGGTGCTATAAGAGTTGTGGGCTTTAAATCAAGTTTGCTTCTCAAAATTGGAGTTTTTTCTCTAGTTCTTCTTAGCTACCTCTTATTACATTTTGTTGCATTCTAACTCGGCTCATTACTACAAAATCTCGTCTTTCTAGATTGTAATAAGAATCTTCTTCCTTTCACCTTTGGTTCATCATGCTTTGAACTGTGGGTATAGGATTACTCCTTAAGTTCTTATTCCTTTGAGCATTAGGCCAAGGTTTTACTTTTGTTAAACATCGTTAATGTTTCTTCGGGTCTTAAATTCCATCTTTTGATTGTGGGTTTCAAAGCATTCTTTATGTTTAACATTAGGTGCTAAGAGAGCTTTGGAACTTTCTCTCTCATTCTTCTTCTTACTTGCCTCTTACTATGTTTTATTGCATTCCAACTCGGCTTATTACTACCAAATCACTTCTTTTTAGATTATAATGCCAATATCCTTCCTTTCACCATTGGTTTGTGATGCTTTGAATTGTGAGTATAGGATTACACCTTAAGTTCTTGTTCCTTTGAACATTGGGCCAAGGTTTTACATTTGTTAAACATCATTTATGTTTCTTGCGGTCTTCAATTCCTTCTTCTGATTAGGGGTTTCTTAGCATTCTTTGTGTTTAACATTGGGTGCTAAGAGAGCTTTGGAACTTTCTTTCTCATTCTTCTTCTTACTTGCCTCTTACTATGTTTTATTGCATTCCAACTCGGCTTATTACTACCAAATCACTTCTTTTTAGATTATAATGCCAATATCCTTCCTTTCACCATTGGTTCGTGATGCTTTGAATTGTGAGTATAGGATTACACCTTAAGTTCTTATTCCTTTGATCATTGGGCCAAGGTTTTACATTTGTAAACATCATTTATGTTTCTTGGGGTCTTCAATTCCTTTTTCTGATTAAGGGTTTCTTAGCATTCTTTGTGTTTAACATTTGCTACTATGAGAGCTATGGGCTTTAAATTAGGTTTGCTTCTCAAAATTGGAGTTTTTTCTCTAGTTCTCCTTCTTAGCTGCCTCTTATTACGTTCTATTGCTTTCCAACTCGGCTCATTACTACCTAATCTCTTTTGTCTAGATTATAGGATTATGCCTTATGTTCTTGTTTCTTTGAGCATTAGGCGAAAGTTTTACTTTTGTGAAACAACATTTATTTTCTTAGGGTCTTCAATTCCTTTGTTTGATTATGGGTTTCATTGGATTATTTGTGTTTAACATTGGGTGCTATGACTGGTTTGGGCTTTCAATCAGGTTTGCTTATCAAAATTAGAGAAATTTCTCTCATTCTTCTTCTTAGTTGTCTCTTATTACTTTTTGTTGCATTCCAACTCGACTCATTACTACGAAATCTCTTCCTTTTAGACTGTGATGCCAATCTCCTTCCTTTCACCGTTGGATAATGATGCTTTGAACTGTGGGTATTGAATTACACCATAAGTTGTTGTTCCTTTAAGCATTGGGCCAAGGTTTTATTTTTGTTTAACATCATTTATGTTTTTGGGGGTCTTTAATTCCTTCTTCTGACTGTGGATTTCTTAGCATTTTTGTGTTTAACATTGGGTGCCATGACTGGTTTGGGCTTTCAATCAGGTTTGGTTATCAAAATTAGAGAAATTTCTCTCATTCTTCTTCTTAGTTGCCTCTTATTACTTTTTGTTGCATTCCGACTCGGCTCATTACTACCAAATCTCTTCCTTCTAGATTGTGATGCCAATGTCCTTCCTTTCACCGTTGGATCATGATGCTTTGAACTGTAGGTATTGAATTACACCATAAGTTGTTGTTCCTTTGAGCATTAGGCCAAGGTTTTACTTTTCTCAAACATCATTTGTGTTTCTTGGGCTATTCACTTCCATCTTTTAATTATGGGTTTCATAGCATGCTTTTGTTAAGCCTCAACTATCTTTCTTGGGTCTTCAATTCCTTCTTTTCATTATGGGTTTCATTGCATTCTTTGTGTTTAGCATTGGGTGTTGTGAGAGTTTTGGGCTATAAATCAGTTTCGCTACTCAAAATTGGAGTTTTGTTTCCTAGTTATTCTTCTTAGTTGGCTCTTATTACATTTTGTTGCATTCCAACTCGGCACATGACTTCCAAATCTCTTCTTTCTAGATTGTAATGCCAATATGCTTCCATTCACCTTTGGTTCTTAATGCTTTGAGCTATAGGTATAAGATTATACCTTAAGTTCTTGTTCCTTTGAGCATCAGGCCATGGTTTTACTTTTGTTAAACATCATTTATCTTTCTTAAGGACTTCAATTCCTTCTTTTCATTGTGGGTTTCATTGCATTCTTTGTATTCAACATTGGGTGCTTTGAGAGGTTTGGGTCTTAAATCAGGTTTGCTTATCAAAATTGGGGTTTTTTCTCTTGTTCTTCTTCTTAGCTGCCTCTTAGTTCATTTTGTCACTTTCCATTTCGCCTCATTACTACCAAATCTCTTCTTTCTAGATTGTAATGCAAATATCCTTCCTTTCACCTTTGGTTCATCATGCTTTAAATAATGGGTATAGGATTATACCTTAAGTTCTTGTTCCTTTTAGCATCGGGCCAAGGTTTTACTTTTGTTAAGCCTTAATTATCTTTCTTAGGTCTTAAATTCCTTCTTTTCATTGTGGGTTTCATTGCATTCTTTGTGTTTAACATTGGGTGCTATGAGAGTTTTGTGCTATAAATTAGTTTTGCTACTCAAAATTGGAGTTTTTTTTCCTAGTTCTTCTTCTTAGCTAGCTCTTATTATGTTTTGTTGCATTCCAACTTGGCACATGACTTCTAAATCTCTTCTTTCTAAATTGCAAAGACAATATGCTTCCATTCACCATTGGTTCATGATGCTTTGAGCTATAAGTATAAGATTATACCTTTAGTTCTTGTTCCTTTGAGCATCAGGCCGAGGTTTTACTTTTGTTAAACATCATTTATGTTTCTTGAGGACTTCAATTCCTTCTTTTCATTATGGGTTCCATTGCATTCTTTTTGTTTAACATTGGGTGCTCTGAGAGGTTTGGGCTTTAAATTAGGTTTGCTTATCAAAATTGAGGTTTTTTCTCTTGTTCTTCTTCTTAGCTACCTCTTAGTTCATTTTGTCATATTCCAACTCAACTCATTACTACCAAATCTCTTCATTCTAGATTGTAATGCCAATATCCCTCCTTTCACCTTTCATTCATGATGCTTTGAACAATCAGTATAGGATTATACCTTAAGTTATTGTTCCTTTGAGCATCGGGCCAAGGTTTTACTTTTGTTAAAGCTCATTTATGTTTCTTAAGGACTTCAATTCCTTCTTTTGATTATGGGTTTTACTGCATTTTTTGTGTTTAACATTAGGTGCTATGAGAGTTTCAGGCTTTAAATTAGGTTCAATTATGAAAATCTTGGTTTTTTCTCATGTTCTTCTTCTTAACTACCTCTTATTTCGTTATGTTGCATTCCAACTCGGCTCATTACTACTGAATCCCTTCTTTCTATACTGTAATGCCAATGTCCTTCCTTTCACCTTTGGTTCATGGTGCTTTGAATAGTGGGTATAGGATTATAGCGTAAGTTCTTATTCCTTTAAGTATCAGGCCAAGGTTTTACTTTTGTTAAATGTCAATTTTCTTTTTAGGGTTCTTCAATTCCTTCTTTTCATTGTGGGTAACATTGCATTCTTTGTGTTTAGCATTGCGTGATATGAGAGCTTTGGGCTTCAAATAAGGTTTGCTTATCAAAATTGCAGTTTTTTCTCTACTTCTTCTTAGCTACTTTTTATTTCATTTTGTTACATTCCAACTCAGCCTTAAGTTTAAACCAGGTTTGCTTCTTAAATTGGAATTTTTTTTTTACAAGTTCTTCTTCTTAGCTACATCTTATTACGTTTTGTTGCATTCCAGCTTAGCTCATTACTACCAAATCTCTTATTTCTAGATTGTGATGCCAATATGCTTCCTTTCTCCTTTGGCTCATAATGGTTTAAGATGTGGTTATAGGATTATAATTTATGTTCTTGTTCTTTTGAGCAATGGGCCAAGGTTTTACTTTTGTTAAACATCACTCATGTTTCTAAGGGTCTTCAATTCCTTCTTTTCCTTATGGGTTTCATTGCATTCTTTGTGTTTAACATTAGGTGCAATGAGAACTTTGGGCTTTAAATCTAGTTTGCTTATCAAAATTGGAGATTTTTCTCTAGTTCTTCTTCCTAGCTGCCTCTTATTACGTTTTGTTGCATTCCAACTCGGCTCATTACTACCAAATCTCTTCTTTCTAGATTGTAATGCCAATATCCTTCCTTTCACCATTGGTTCATGATGCTTTGAACAGTGGGTATAGGATTATACTTTAAGTTCTTACTCCTTTGAGCATTAGGCCAAGGTTTTATTTTTGTGAGACATCAATTATGTTTCTTGGGGTCTTCAATTCCTTCTTTTGATTGTGGGTTCTACTGCATTCTTTGTGTTTAACATTGGGTGCTATGAGAGCTTTGGTCTTTAAATTAGGTTTGCTTATCAAATTTTTGGTTTTTTGTACAGTTCTTCTTCTTAGCTACCTCTTATTTCATTTTGTTACATTCCAACTTGGCTCATTACTACCAAATCCCTTCTTTTTACATTGTAATGCCAATGTCTTCCCTTTCACCTTTGGTTCATGATGCTTTGAACAGTTGGCATAGGATTATACCTTAAGTTCTAGTTCCTTTGACCGCTAGGCCAAGGTTTTACTTTTATTAAACATCACTTATGTTGTTAAACATCACTTATGTTTCTTGGGATCTTCGATTCCTTCTTTTCATTATGGCTTTCATTGCATTCTTTGTGTTTAACATTGGGTGCTTTGAGAGCTTTAGGCTTTAAATCAGGTTTGCTTCTCAAAATTGGAGTTTTTTTCCTAGTTCTTCTTCTTAGCTACATCTTATTACGTTTTGTTGCATTCCAACTCACCTCATTACTACCAAATCTCTTCTTTCTATATTGTAATGCCAATATCCTTCCTTTCACCATTGGCTCATGATGCTTTGAATAGTGGGTTTATGATTATATCTTAAGTTCTTGTTCCTTTGAGCATTGGGCCAAGGTTTTACTTTTGTTAAACATCACTTATGTTTCTTGGTGTCTTAAATGCCTTCTTTTGGTTGTGGGTTTCATTGCATTCTTTATGTTTGCCATTAGGTGCTATGAGTGTTATAGGCTTTAAATCAGGTTTCCTTCTCAAAATTAGATTTTGTTGCCTCTTAGTTGCCTTTTATTACATTTTGTTGCATTCCAACTTGTGTCATTACTACCAAATCCCCTTTTTGTAGAATGTAATGCCAATATCCTTCCATTCACCTTTAGTTCAAGATGCTTTAAACAGCGAGAATAGGATTTTACCTTAAGTTCTTATTCGTTTAAGCATTGGGGCAAGGTTTTACTTTTGTTAAACCTTAATTATCTTTCTTGGGTCTTCCATTCCTTCTTTTAATTGTGGGTTTCATTACACTTTTTGTGTTTAACATTGGGTGCTATGAGAGCTTTAGGGTTTAAATCAAGTTTGCTTATCAAAATTGGTGTTTTTTCTCTTGTTCTTCTTCTTGGCTGCCTATTATTTCGTTTTATTGCATTCTAACTCAACTTATTACTACCAAATCTCTTCTTTCTAGATTGTAATGCCAATATCATCCCTTTCACCTTTGGTTCATGATGCTTTGGATAGTAGGTTTAGGATTATACCTTAAGTTCTTGTTTCTTTAAGCATTGGGCTAGGGTTTTACTTTTGCTAAACCTCAATTATGTTTCTTGGGGTATTCAATTCCTTCTTTTGATTATGGGTTTCATTGCATTATTTGTGTTTGACTTTGGGTGCAATGAGTGCTTTGGGCCTTAAATTATGTTTGCTTGCTAAAATTAGGGTTTTTTCTCTTGTTCTTCTTCTTGGCTGCCTCTTACTACATTTTGTTGCTTTCCAACTCAGCTCATTAATACCAAATCACTTCTTTCTAGATTCTAATGCCAATATCTTTCCTTTCACCATTGGTTCAAGATGCTTTAAACTGTAGGTATTGGATTATACCTTAAGTTCTGTTCCTTTGAGCATTGGGACATGGTTTTACCATTGTTAAATATCATTTATGTTTCTTCAGGTCTTCAATTCCTTCTTTTGATTGTAGGTTTCATTCCATTCTTTGTGTTTAATGTTGCATGCTATGAGAGCTTTGGGCTTTAAATCAAGTTCACTTATCTTCAGTTCTTCTTCTTAATTGCCTCCTATTTTGTTTTGTTGCCTTCCAATTTGGCTCATTACTACCACATCTCTTCTTTCTAGATTTAATGCCAATATCCTTCCTTTCGCGTTTAGTTCATGATGCTTTGAATAGTAGGTATAGGATTATACCTTAAGTTCTTGTTCTGTTGAGAATTGGGACATGGTTTTACCTTTGTTAAACATCATTTATGTTTCTTGGGGTTTTCAATTCCTTCTTTTCATTATGGGTTTCATTGCATTCTTTGTGTTTAACATTAGGTGTTATGAGAGCTTGGGGATTTAAATAACATTTGCCTCTCAAAATTAGAGTGTTTTTCTGAGTTCTTCTTCTCAGCTACCTCTTATTACATTCGATTTTATTCCAACACACCTCATTATACTAAATCTATTATTCTTAGAATGTAAAGCCAATATCCTTCGTTTCACCTTTAGTTCATGATGGTTTGAACTGTAGGTATAGGATTATACTTTATGTTCTTGTTCCTGTGAGCATTCAGCTAAGGTTTTACTTTTGTTAAACCTCAATTATGTTTCTTGGGGTCTTTAATTCCTTCCTTTCATTGCATTCTTTGTGTTTAACATTGGGTGCAATGAGAGCTTTAGGCTTTAAATCTAGTTTGCCTATCAAAATTGGAGTTTTTTCTCTAGTTCTTCTTTTTAGTTGTCTCTTATTACATTTTGTTGCATTCTAACTTGGCCTATTACTACCAAATCTCTTCTTTCTAGATTGTAATGCCAATATCCTTCCTTTCCCCTTTCGTTCATGATGCTTTGAGTTGTAGGTATGGGATTATACTTAAGTTCTTGTTCCTTTGAGCATTGGGCTAAGGTTTTACTTTTGTTAATCCTCAATTATCTTTGTTGGGGTCTTTTATTCCTTCTTTTGATTATAGGTTTCATTGCATTCTTTGTGTTTAACATTGGGTGCTATGAGAGCTTTAGGTTTTAAATAAAGGTTGCTTATGAAAATTGGGGTTTTTTCTCTTGTTCTTCTACTTAGCTACCTCTTATTTCATTTTGTTGCATTCCTAATTGGCTCTTTACTACCAAATCTCTTCTTTCTAAATTGTAATGTCAATATCCTTCCTTTCACTTTTGGTTTAAGATGCTTTAAGCTGTGGGTATAGGATTACACCTTAAGTTCTCGTTCCTTTGTGCATTGGGTCACAATTTTACTTTTGTTAAACATCATTTATGTTTAATGGGGTCTTCAATTCCTTCATTTGATTGTGGGTTTCATTGCATTCTTTGTACTTAACTATGGGTGCTATGAGAGCTTTGGCTTTAAAATTAAGTTTGCTGATCAAAATTGGAGTTTTTTCTCTAGTTTTTCTTCATAACTGCCTCTTATTATATTTTGTTGCATTCCAACTCAACTCATTACTACCAAATCTCTTCTTTCTAGATTGTAGTGCCAATATCCTTCCCTTTACCTTTGGTTCATGATAATTTGAATAGTGGGTATAGGATTATACCTTAAGTTCTTGTTCCTTTAAGCATTTGGCCATTCTTTTACTTTGTTAAACCTCAATTATGTTTCTTAGGGTCTTTAATTCCTTCTTTCCATTATGGGTTTCATTGTATTCTTTGTGTTTAAGTTTAGGTGTTATGAGAGCTTTGGGCTTTAAATAAGGTTTCCTTCTCAAAATTTGAGTCTTTTCTCTTGTTCTTCTTCGTAGCCGGCTCTAATTACGTTTTGTTGCACTCCAACTCGACTAATGACTACTAAATCTCTTCTTTCTAGATTGTAATACAAATATCCTTCATTTCACCTTTGGTTTAAGATGTTTTAAACATTGGGTATATGATTATACCTTAAGTTCTTCTTTCTTTCAGCATTAGGCCAAGGTTTTACTTTTGTTAAACCTCAATTATGTTTCTTGGGGTCTTTAATTCCTTCTTTTCATTATGGGTTTCATCTTATTCTTTGTGTTTAACATTGGGTGCTATGAAAGCTTTGGCCTTTAAATTAGGTCTACTCCTCAAAATTGGAGTCTTTTCTCTAGTTCTTCTTCTTAGCTGCCTCTTATTTCATTTTGTTACATTCCAACTCGCATCATTATAACCAAATCCCATCTTTTTAAATTGTAATCTCAATATCCTTCCTCTCTCCTTTGGTTCATGATGCTTTGATCAATGGGTATAGAATTATGCCTTAAGTTCTTTTTCCCTTGTGCATTGGACAAAGGTTTTACTTTTGTTAAATCTCAAATATGTTTCCTGGGGTGTTCAATTCTGTCTTTTCACTGTAGGTTTCATCTTATTCTTTTTGTTTAACATTGGGTGCTATGAGAGCTTTGGCCTTTAAATTAGGATTGTTCATCAAAATTGGAGTTTTTTCTCTAGTTTTTCGTCTTAGTTGCCTCTTATGATGTTTTCTTGCATTTCAACTTGGCTCATTACTACCAAATCTCTTCCTTTTAAATTGTAATGCTAATATCCTTCTTTTCACCTTTGATTTGTGATGCTTTAAGCTGTTGGTATAGGATTATACCTTAAGTTCTTGTTCCTTTCAGCATTGGGCCAAGGGTTGTTAAACCTCAACTATGTTTCTTTGGGGTTTTGATCCCCTCTTTTCATTATGGGTTTCATCTTATTCTTTGTGTTCAACATTGGGTGCTATGAGAGCTTTGGCCCTTAAATTAGGTTTGCTGATCAAAATTGGAGTCTTTTCTCTAGTTCTTCTTCTTAGTTGCCTCTTATTTCATTTTGTTGGCTCTTCTTTCTAAATTGTAATGCCAATATCCTTTCTTTCACCTTTGGTTCATGATGCTTTGAACAGTGGGTATAGGATTATACCATAAGTTTTTGTTCCTTTGAGCATTAGGCCAAGGTTTTACTTTTGTTAAACATGAATTATGTTTCTCAGGGTCTTCGATTCTTTTTGATTGTGGGTTTCATTGCATTCTTTATGTTTAACATTGGGTGTTATAAGAGTTTTGAGCTTTAAATCAGGTTTGCTCATCAAAATAGGAGTTTTTTCTCTAGTTCTTCTTAACTGATGAGAACCATAGGAATAATGGGTGGAAGGCTTCAATGGATGCAGGAGGTCCATTGCACGTTCCAAAAGGCCCAATAACACGAACTACAACTTCAATGGATGCAAGAGGTCCATTGCACATTCCAAAAGACCCAATAACATGGGCTGGAGCCAAAAAGATGAAACAAGAACTAAATGGGCTGATTAAGGACATTTAGGCCAACCAAGTGTCAACTGGTGTGAATTCAAGCCTGAAAGAGAGTCCAAGCCTTATTAATATCATTGGAGTACTTAAAGTATTAGGACTAAATAACATTAGTCACTCCAAATTAAGAGTTTATTTTCTATGTAAGAATTTATACCCGAATAGGAATTCCTCCTAAATAAGGAATTGTCCTAAGTATGAATTTGTGCCTCTTTAAGATTGTTATCTTAGCTTATAAATAGGCACCCTTTGTAAGTTCTAAAAATCAGACAACTTTAAGTGAAATAGAAAGCAAGATTTTTTCTCCCTCGGTTCTTTTGAGGATTAAAGAACTTATCAAGAGGTATTTCTTCTTATGGTGTTCAAATTGACTTATCACTCCTAATTCCTTTCTTTTTTGGTGTGTGATATCTATATCCTTCTTGAATACCCTAGGTTCATGTTCCTTCAAATATTAGATGTAGGGTTTGTGTTATTAAACTTTGATTTAGCTTTCCTGGTTGTTCTTTGATTCCTCATGTGTGTTGGGTCCCTAAACCACGATTTTTTTTTTTGGGTTTTTCGCATCATTAGCTGCCTCTTATAATGTTTTGTCGCATTCCAACTTGGTGCATTACTACCAAATCTTCAATTCCTTCTTTTGATTATGGGGTTCATTGAATTTTTTGTGTTTAACATTGGGTGCAATGAGAGGTTTAGGCTTTAAATGAGGTTTGCTTCTCAAAATTAGAGTCTTTTCTTTTATTCTTTTGTTGCATTCCAACTCGATTCATTACTACCATATCTTCTCTTTCTTGATTGTAATGCCAATATCCTTCCTTTCACCATAGGTTCATGATGCTTTGAATAGTGGGTATAGGATTATATGATGTGGAGAACCCCAAAAAGATGTGGCTTAGGGACCTAATGCATACAATGAATCAAAGAACAACCAGGAAAGCTAAATCAGAGTTGAATAACACAAACCCTAGACCCAATATTCAATAGAACATAAACTTAGGGTATATAAGAACGATGTGGATGCCAGTCTCTGGAAAAGGAAGAAATTAGGAGTGATAAGTCAATTGGAATGCCACAAGAAGAAATACCTCCTGATAAGTTGGTTAGTTCTTAAAAAAAATTGAGGGAAAAAAACTCTTACTTTCTATTTCACTCAAACTTCTCTAATTTATTGAGCTTACAAGGGGTGCTTATTTATAGGCTAAGATAGCAATCCTAAAGAGGCACAAATTCCTACTTACGAGAAATCCTGATTTTGGAGGAATTTTGGGCAAATTCCAGTACATACAATAAACTCCTATTTATGAGTGAATGCTATTACTTAGTCTGACCCATTAAGTATTTCGATTATATTAATTAGGGCTAGACTCTCTTTCAAACTTGAATTCATACCATTTGAAACTTGGTTGGCTTGAATGTCCTCAATCAGCCCATTTAGTGCTTCTTTAATCTTTTTGGCTCTAGCTCATGTTATTAGGTCATCTGGAATGTGCAATGGACCTCTTGTATCCATTAAAGCTTTAGCTCGTGTTATTGGGCCTTCTGGAATATGTAATGGACCTCTTGCATCTATTAAAGCCTTCCACCCATCATCTCCATAGTTCTCATCATTCCCCCCTCCACAAAAGGATTCGCCCTCAAATCATCACTTACATCAAAAGGGGAAAGGTCAAAAACGTTAAATGTTGCACTCACATTATACTCACCAGGAAGGTCTAACTTATAAGCATTGTCATTAATTCGTGTTACAACTTGGAAAGGACCACCTCCTTTAGGTTATAGCTTTGAACGCCTTTAAGCTAGGAATCGTTCCTTGCGCTTATACACCTAAACCCAATCACCAAGTTCAAATACCATCTTCTTTCGTCCCTTGTTGACATGGGATGCGTATTGCTAAGTTCATTTTTTAATATGTTGCCACACCTTCTCATGCAATTTTTTTATCATGTCCACCTTGCATTCACCATCTATGTTGGCATGCTCAGTGACAAGTATAGGCACCAAATCCAAAGGAGTCAAAAGATTAAAATCATATACAATTTCAAATGGAGAGTAACTAGTAGTAGAATGAACACTCCTATTATATACAAACTCAACATGTGGTAAACAATCTTCCCATATTTTCAAATTTGTTTGAATAATAGCACGCAAAAAAATAGACAGAGTTCAATTAACCACCTCAATCTGCACATTAGTTTATGGATGACAAGTAGTTGAAAACAATAGCTTAGTACCTAACTTACCCCACAAAGTCTTCCAGAAGTAGCATAAGAATTTTGTATCCTAATCTGAAACAATGCTCTGTGGCATGTCATGCAAACGTACTACTTCTCTAAAGAATAAGTCAGCCATATTGTTTTCATCATCAGTTTTATGGCATGGGATGAAGTATGCCATCTTTGAAAATCTATTAATAACAACAAATACAAAATCCCTACCCCTTTTTGTTTGTGGCAATCCTAGTACAAAGTTCATAAATAAATCAACCCAAGGATGGTTAGGTATAGGTAATGGGGTATACAAGCCATGGGGTAAAACTCTAGATTTAGCCTATTTGCATGTTATGCATTTCTCACATATCCTCTCAACATCCCGTTTCATACATGACCAAAAGAAATGTTCATTTAGGACATCTAGGGTTTTCCTAACTCAGAAATGACCCATTAGACCACCCTCATGAGCTTCTCTTATAACCAACTCCCTCAAAAAACTCATAGGCATACATAAACAATTTTCCCTAAATAAGAAACCCTTATGCCTATAAAACTTCTCAAAGGCCCATAAATTTAACAATGAATGGACGCAAAACATAATTCATTAGTCCCATAAAAGTGTTTGATGCATTAGTGAGATCGAATGGCATAACAAGCCATCAATACAAACCGTACTTAGTTTTGAAAGTTGTTTTCCACTCATCTCCCTCTCTCATCCTAATCTAATGATATCCACTTTTCAAATCAATCTTAGAAAAGACACATGAACCATGCAATTCATTCAACATGTCATCTAATCTAGGTATGGGTGACGATACTTTATAGTGATTTTGTTGATTGCTCAACAATCAACACACATCCTCCAAGTCTCATCTTTCTTGGGTACAAGTAGGACAGGAACAATGCATGGACTCATGCTTTCCCTCATATATCCTTTGGATATAAGCTTCTCAGCCTACCTTTAAAGCTCTTTTGTCTCCTCAAGATTACTCTTATATGTTGACCAGTTAGGGATGGATGCATCTGGGATGAAATCAATTTAATGCTCAGTCCCTTTATTAAGTAGCAATCCACTTAGGAAATTGTCAAAGAATACATCTTCAAATTCCTGCAATAGAGCAACAACACTAGGCAAAGATGGGTCAAACTTGTTAGTGTTAAAATAAGCCTCTTTGTAAAAAAGTACGATCATAGGCTATTTGGCATAGAATACTCTTTTGACATCACTCTCTTTTGCATAGAAACTTTCTCTTTTCTTCTCTTTCTCTTGTGTCCTCATGTTTTCTCCTCTCTTTTCTCTTTTATCAATCTCTCTTTTCTATTCACTCTCATTTTTAATCCTCATAAGCTTATTGAGGTAATAATGGTACAAGAGTGACGGGTTTTTCATTCAGTATAAAGAAATATCAATTCTTGAAGCCATCATGCATAACTCGCCTATCAAATTGTCATGGTCTTCCTAATAGAATATGGCCCACATGCATAGGTACAACATCACATAAAACTTCATCACGGTACCTTGCGATAGAAAATGATATGAGCACTTGCTTATTTACCTTGACTTCACCACTCTCATTCAACCATTGAAGCTTATATGGCCTACGATGCTTCATAGTAGGTAAATCCAGCTTCTCAACCAAAGTTGTGCTGGCAACATTAGTGCAACTCCGACCATCAATAATCTCTTCTTTCTAGATTGTAATGCCAATATCCTTCCTTTCACCTTTGGTTCATGATGCTTTGAGTAATTGATATAGGATTATAGCTTAAGTTCTTCTTCCTTTCAGTATTAGGCCAAGGGTTTACTTTTGTTAGACCTCAACTATGTCTTTTGATTATGGGTTTCATTGCATTCTTTGTATTTAACATTGGGTGCTAAGAGAGCCAATAGCTTTGCTTATCAAAATTGGAATTTTTTTCTCTAGTTCTACTTCTTGGCTGCCTCTTATTGCATTTTGTTGCATTCCAACTCGACTCATTAATACCAAATTATTTCTTTCTAGATTGTAATACAAATATACTTCCTTTCACCTTTGGTTCATGATGCCTTGAACAGTCAGCATAAGATTATACCTTAAGTTCTTATTCCTTTGAGCATTGGGCCAAGGTTTTACTTTTGTTAAACCTTTCTTGGGGTCTTCAATTCCTTCTTTTGATTATGGGTTTAATTGCATTCTTTGTATTTAACATTGGGCTTTAAATGAGGTTCGCTTCTCAAAATTGGAGTTTTTTCACTTGTTCTTCTTCTTAGCTGCCTCTTATTAAGTTTTGTTGCATTCCAACTCACCTCATTACTACCAAATCTCATCTTTCTAGATTGTAATGCCAATATCCTTCCTCAAACCTTTGGTTCATGATGCTTTGAACTGTGGGTATAGGATTATACCTGAAGTTCGTCTCCCTTTGGGCATTAGGCCAAGGTTTTACTTTTGTGAAAACTCAAATATGTTTCCCAAGGTGTTCAACTCCCTCTTTTCATTATGGGTTTCATCTAATTCTTTGTATTTAACATTGGCTGTTATGAGAACCTTGGCCTTTAAAGTAGGATTGCTTAACAAAATTGGAGTATTTTCTCTATTTTTTCTTCTTAGCCACCTCTTATTACAAAATGTAATAAGAGGCAGCTACTTAATTGTAATAAGGTTTGGTAATCAAAATTGGAGTTTTTTCTCTAGTTCTACTTCTTAACTGCCTCTTATTACATTTTGTTGCATTCCAACTCGCCTTATTACTACCAAATCTCTTTTTTTCTAGATTAAAATGCCAATATCCTTCCTTTCACCTTTGGTTCATGATGCTTTGAATAATGGGTATAGGATTATACCTTACATTCTTATTTCTTTCAGCATTGAGCCAAGGTTTTACTTTTGTTAAACCTCAACTATGTTTCTTAGGGTGTTCAATTCCTTCTTTTCATTGTAGGTTTCATTGCATTCTTTGTGTTTAACATTGGGCGCTATGAGAGCTTTGGGCTTTCAATCAGGCTTGCTTAACAAAATTGTTGTTTTTTGTCTAGTTTTTCTTCTTGGCTGCCTCTTATTATGTTTTGCCGCATTCCACCTCAGCTCATTACTACCAAATCTCTTCTTTCTAGATTGTAATGTCAATATCTTTCCTTTCACCTTTGGTTCATGATAGTTTGAATAGTCAGTATAGGATTATACCTTAACTTCTTGTTCCCTTCAACAATTAGGCCAAGGTTTTACTTTTGTTAAACCTCAACCATGTTTCTTAAGGTCTTCAATTCCTTATTTTGATTGTAGGTTTAATTGCATTCTTTGTGTTTAACATTGGGCTTTTAATAAAGTTCGCTTTTCAAAATTAGAGTCTCTTCTCTTGTTCTTCTTCACAACTGCCTCTTATTAAGTTTTGTTGCATTCCAACTTGCCTCATTACTACCAACTCTCATCTTTCTAGATTGTAATGTCAATATCCTTCCTTTCACCATAGGTTCATGATGCTCTTCCTTTGAGCATTAGGCCAAGGTTTTACTTTTGTTAAACCTCAATTATGTTTCTTGGCGTCTTCAATTCCTTCTTTTGATTGTGGCTTTCATTGTATTCTTAGTGTTTAACATTGGGCTTTAAATGAGGATCGCTTCTCAAAATTAGAGTCTTTTCTCTTATTCTTTTTCTTAGTCGCCTCTTATGAAGTTTTGTTGCATTCCAACTCACCTCATTACTACCAAATCTCATCTTTTAAGATTGTAATGCCAATATCCTTCCTCAAACCTTTGGTTCATAATGCTATGAACTATGGGCATAGGATTATACTTGAAGTTCTTCTTCCTTTGGGCATTGGGCCAAGGTTTTACTTTTGTTCAAACTCAAATATGTTTCCCAGGGTGTTCAACTCCCTCTTTTCATTGTGGGTTTCATCTTATTCTTTGTATTTAACATTAGGTGCTATGAGAACTTTGGTCTTTAAAGTAAGATTGCTCATCAAAATTGGAGTATTTTCTCTAGTTTTTCTTCTTAGTCGCCTCTTATTACAAAACATAATAAAAGGCAACTACTTGATTGTAATCAGGTTTGGTTATCAAAATTGGAGTTTTTTCTTTAGTTCTACTTCTTAATTGCCTCTTATTATGTTTTTTTGCATATGTTTTTTTGCATTCCAACTTGACTTATTACTACCAAATCTCATCTTTCTAGATTGTAATGCCAATATCCTTCCTTTCACCCTTGGTTCATGATGATTTCAATAGTGGGTATAGGATTATACCTTAAGTTCTTCCTTTGAGTATCAAGGTAAGGTTTTACTTTTGTTAAACCTCAACTATGTTTCTTGGGGTCTTCAATTCCTCCTTTTGATTGTGGGTTTCATTGTATTCTTTGTGTTTAACATTGGAGTTATCAAAGCTTTGGGCTTCAAATATGCTTTGCTTATTGAAATTGGAGTTTTTTCTCTAGTTCTTCTTCTTAGCTGCCTCTAATTACGTTTTGTTGCATTCCAACTCAGCTCATTACTACCAAATCTCTTCTTTCTAGATTGTAATGCCAATATTCTTCCTTTCACCATTGGTTCCTGATACTTTGAACAGTGGTTATAGGATTATACCTAAAGTTCTTGTTCCTTTGAGCATTGGGCCAAGGTTTTTCTTTTGTTAAACCTCTATTATGTTTCTTGGGTCTTCAATTCTTCCTTTTGATTGTGGGTTTCATTGCATTCTATGTGTCTAACATTGGGTGTTATGAGAGGTTTGAGCTTTAAATCAAGTTTGCTTATCAAAATTGGAGTTTTTTCTTCAGTTATACTTCTTAGCTATCTCATATTACATTTTGTTGCATTCCAACTCGCCTCATTACTACCAAGTCCTTTTTTTTTTCAAATTTTAATGCATATATCCTTCTTTTTACCATTTGTTCATAATGCTTTGAACAGTGGTTATAGGATTATACATTAAGTTCTTTTTCCTTTGAGCATTAGGCCAAGGTTTTACTTTTGTTAAACCTAAATTATGCTTCCTAAGGCCTTTAATTCCTCCTTTTGATTATGGGTTTCATTGCATTTTTTGTGTTTAACATTGGGTGTTATGAGAGCTTTGGGCTTTAACTCAAATTCGCATATCAAAATTGGAGTTTTTTCTCTAGTTTTTCTTCCCAGCTACCTTTTATTACGTTTTGTTGCATTCCAACTCTTTCATTACTACCAAATCTCATCTTTCTAGATTGTAATGCCAATATCCTTCCCTTTGCCTTTGATTCATGATGCTTTGAATAATGGGTATAAGATTATACCTTACATTCTTATTCCCTTCAGCATTAGGCCAAGGTTTTACTTTTGTTAAACCTCAACTATGTTTCTTGGTGTCGTCAATTCCTTCTTTCCATTATGTGTGTCCTTGCATTCTTTGTGTTTAACATTGGGTGCAATGAGAGCTTTGGGCTTTAAATTAGGTTTACTTATCAAAATTGGAGATGTCTGTCTAGTTTTTCTTTTTAGCTACCTTTTATCACATTTTGTTGCCTTCCAACTCACTCATTACTACCAAATCTCTTCTTTCTAGATTGTAATGCCAATATCCTTCCTTCCATCTTTGATTCATGATGCTTTGAACAGTGGGTATAGGATTATGCCTTGCGTTCTTATTCCTTTGAGCATTGGGCCAAGGTTTTACTTTTTTAAAACCTCAACTATGTTTCTTGGGGTCTTCAATCCCTTCTTTTCACTGTGGGTTTTAGTGCATTCTTTCTAATCAACATTGGGTGCTAAGAGAGCTTTAGGCTCTAAATCAAGTTTGTTTAACAAAATTAGGCCAAGGTGCCTCTTATTACATTTTGTTGCATTCCAACTCGCCTCATTACTACCAAATCACTTCTTTTTAGATTGTAATGCCAAATCCTTCCTTTCACCTTCAGTTCTTGATGCTTTGAACAATGGGTATAGGATTATACCTTAGGTTCTTATTCCTTTCAACATTGGGCCAAGGTTTTATTCTTGTTCTCAACTATATTTCTTAGGGTCTTCAATTCCTTCTCTTCATTGTGGGATTCATTGCATTCTTCGTGTTTAACATTGGGTGCTAAGAGAGCTTTGGGGTTTAAATCAGGTTTGCTTATCAAAATTGGAGTTTTTTCTCTAGTTCAACATCTTAGCTGCCTTTTATTATGTTTTGTTGCCTTCCAACTCAGCTCATTACTACCAAATCTCTTCTTTCTAGATTGTAATGCCAATATCCTTCCTTTCACCATTGGTTCATGATACTCTGAACAGTGGTTATAGGATTATACCTTAAGTTCTTGTTCCTTTGAGCATTAGGCCATGGTTTTTTTTTTTTTTTTTGTCAAACCTATGTTATGTTTCTTGGGGTCTTCAATCCCTTCTTTTTATTGTGAGATTTATTGCATTGTGTTTAAAATTAGGTGTTATGAGAGCTTTGGGCTCTAAATCAAGTTTGCTTATCAAAATTGGAGTTTTTTCTCTAGTTTTTCTTCTTAGCTTCCTTTTATTACATTGTGTTGCATTCCAACTCACCTCATTACAACTAAATCTCTTCTTTCTAGATTGTAATCCCAATATCCTTACTTTCACCTATGGTTCATGATGCTTTCAACAATGAGTATAGGATTATACCTTAAGTTATTGTTCCTTTGAGCATTGGGCCATGGTTTTGCTTTTCTTAAACCTAAATTATGTTTCTTTACATCTTCAATTCCTCCTTTTGATTGTGGGTTGCATTGCATTCTTTGTGTTTAACATTGGGTGTTATGAGAGTTTTGGGCTTTAAATCAGGTTTGCTTATCAAAATTGGTGTTCTTTCCCTTGTTTTTCTTCTTAGCTCCCTCTTCCTACATTTTTTTGCATTCCAACTTGGCTCATTACTACCAAATATCTTCTTTCTGGATTGTAATGTCAATATCTTTCCTTTTACCTTTGGTTCATGATGGTTTGAACAGTAGGTATAGGATTATACCTTAGGTTCTTGTTTCCTTCAGTGTTGGGCTAAGGTTTTACTTTTGTTAGACCTGAATTATGTTTCTTGTGGTCTTCAATTCCTTCTTTTGATTGTGTGTCTCATGGCATTCTTTGTGTTTAACATTGGTGTTATGGGAGCTTTGGTCTTTAAATCAAGTTTGCTTATCAAAATTGGAGTTTTTTTCTCTAGTTTTTCTCCTTAGTTGTCTCAAGTTACATTTTGTGGCATTCCAACTCGCTCATTACTACCAAATCTCTTCTTTCTAGATTATAATGTTAATATCTTACCTTTCATCTTTGGTTCATGATGGTTTGAACAATCGATAAAGGATTATACATTAAGTTCTCGTTTCCTTCAACATTGGGCCAAGGATTCACTTTTGTTGAACCTCAACTATGTTTTTTGGGGTCTTTAATTCCTTTTTTTCATTATGGGTTTCATTTCATTCTTTGTGTTTACCATTGGGTGCTATAAGAGCTTTGGGCTTTAAATCAAGTTTGCTTATCAAAATTAGAGTTTTTTTGTCTACTTTTCTTTCTTAGTTGCCTCTTATTGCATTTTGTTGAATTCCAACTCTGCTCATTACTAAGAAATCTCTTCTTTCTAGATTTTAATGCCAATATGTTTCCTTTCACCTTTGGTTCATGATGGTGTGAATAGTCAGCATAGGATTATACCTTATGTTCTTCTTCTCTTCAGCATTAGGCCACGGTTTTCCTTTTGGTAAGCCTCAACTATGTTTCTTGGGATCTTCAATTCCACCTTTTGATTATGGGTTTTATTGCATTCTTTATGTTTAACATTAGGTGCTATGACAGCTTTGGGCTTTAAATCAGGTTTACATATCAACATTAGAGTTTTTTCCCTAGCTTTTCTTCTTAGATGCCTCTTATTACATTTTCTTGCATTCCAACTTGCTCATTACTACCAAATCTCTTCTTTCTAGATTGTAATGCCAATATCCTTCCTTTCCCTTTGGTTCATCATGCTTTGAATAGTGGTTATAGGATTATACCTTAAGTTCCTTTGCACATTGCACCAAGGTTTTTCTTTTGTTAAACCTCAATAAAGTTTCATCAAGTCTTCAATTCCTTATTTACATTATAAGTTTCATTACATTCTCTGTGTTTAACATTGTGTGCTATGAGAGCTTTGGGCTTTAAATCAGGTTTGCTTATCAAAATTGGGCTTTAAATCAGGTTTGCTTATCAAAATTGGAGTTTTTTCTCTAGTTTCTCTTCTTAGCTGCCTCTTATTACGTTTTGTTGCATTCTAACATGGCTCATTACCACCAAATGTCTTCTTTCTAGATTGAAATGCCAATATCCTTCCTTTCACCTTTGGTTCATCATACTTTGAATAGTGGTTACAAGATTATACCTTAAGTTCTGATTATTTTGAGCATTGGGCCAAGGTTCTCCTTTTTTTGAACCTCAATTATATTTCTTGGGGTTTTCAATTCCTCCTTGTGATTGCGGATTTCATTGCTTTCTTTGTGTTTAATATTGGGTGTTATGAGAGCTTTAAGCTTTAAATCAAGTTTGCTTATCAAAATTGGTGTTCTTTCCCTTGTTCTTCTTTTTAGCTCCCTCTTCCTGCATTTTTTTCCATTCCAACTCGGCTCATTACTACCAAATAACTTCTTTCTAGATTGTAATGCCAATATCTTTCCTTTTACCTTTGGTTCATGATGGTTTAAATAGTAGGTATAAGATTATACCTTAAGTTCTTGTTTCCTTCAGAGTTGGGCCAAGATTTTACTTTTGTTAAACTTGAATTATGTTTCTTGTGGTCTTTAATTCCTTCTTTTGATTATGCGTCTCTTGGCATTCTTTGCATTTAACATTGGTGCTATGGGGGCTTTGGGCTATAAATCAGGTTTACTTATCAAAATTGGAGTTTTTTCTCTAGTTTTTCTCCTTAGCTACCTCAAGTTACATTTTGTTGCATTCCAACTCACTCATTACTACCAAATCTCTTCTTTCTAAATTGTAATGTCAATATCTTTCCTTTCATCTTTGGTTCATGATGGTTTGAATGGTCGATATAGAATTATACATTAATTTCTGGTTTCTATGTTTCTTAAGGTCTTCAACTCATTCTTTTTATTATGGGTTTCATTTCATTCTTTGTGTTTACCATTAGGTGCTATGAGAGCTTTAGGCTTTAAATTAGGTTTGCTTATCAAAATTGGAGTTTTTTTTTGTTTAGTTTTCTTTCGTAACTGCCTCTTATTGCATTTTGTTGAATTCCAACTCTACTCATTACTAAAAAGTCTCTTCTTTCCAAATTTTAATGCCAATATGTTTCCTTTCACCTTTGGTTCATAATGGTGTGAATAGTCAGTATAGGATTATACCTTATGTTCTTTTTCCCTTCAACATTGGGTCAAGGTTTTTCTTTTGTTAAACCTCAATTATGTTTATTGGGGTCTTCAATTCCACCTTTTAATTGTGGGTTTCAATGGATTCTTTGTGTTTAACATTGGGTGTTATGGGAGCTTTGGGCTTTAATCAAGTTTGCTTATCAAAATTTGAGTTTTTTGTCTAGTTAATCTTCTTAACTGCCTCTTATTACATTTTGTTGCATTCCAACTCAGCTCATTACTACCAAATCTTATCTTTCTAGATTTTAATGCCAATATCTTTCCTTTCACCTTGGTTCATGATGGTTTGAACAGTCGGTGTAGGATTATACCTTATGTTCTTGCTCTCTTCAACATTGGGCCAACATTTTACTTTAGTTAAACCTCAACTATGTATCTTAAGGTCTTCAATTCCTCCTTTTGATTGTAGATTTCATTGCATTCTTTGCATTTAACATTGGGTGTTATAAGAGCTTTAGGTTTTAAATCTGGTTTGCTTATGAAAGTTAGAGTTTTTTTGTTGGGTTTTTCTTCTTAGCTACCTTTTATTATGTTTTGTTGCATTCCAACTTGGCCCATTACTACCATATCTCTTCTTTCTAGATTGTAATGCCAATATCTTTCATTACCTTTGGTTCTTGATGTTTTGCATAGTGGTTATAGTAACATAGCTTACATTTTTATTCCTTTCAGCATTAGGCCAAGGTTTTACTTTTATTAATCCTCAACTATGTTTCTTAGGGTCTTCAATTCCTTCTTTTCATTGTGGGTTTCAATACATTTTTTGTTTTTAACATTGGGTGCTAAAAGAGCTTTAGGGTTTAAATTAGGTTTGCTTATCAAAATTGGAGTTTTTTCTCTAGTTCTACTTCTTAGTTGCCTCCTATTACATTTTGTTGCATTCCAACTTGGCTCATTACTACCAAATCTCTTCTTTCTAGATTGTAATGCCAATATCCTTCCTTTCATCATTGGTTCATGATAGTTTAAACAATGATTATAGGATTATACCTTAAGTTCTTGTTCCTTTGAGCATTGGGCCAAGGTTTTCCTTTTGTTAAACTTATATTATGTTTCATGCAGTCTTTAATCCCTTCTTTTTATTGTGTGTTTTATTACATTGTGTTTAACATTGGGTGCTATGAGAGCTTTGGGCTTTAAATCAGGTTTGCTGACCAAAATTAGAGTTTTTTCTTTAGTTTTTCTTCTTAGCTTCCTCTTATTATGTTGTGTTGCATTCCAACTTAGCTCATTGCTACTAAATCTCTTCTCTTTAGATTGTAATGCCAATATCCTTCCTTTCACCTATAATCTATGATGCTTTCAACAATGGGTATATGATTATGCCTTAAGTTCTTGTTCCTTTGAGCATTAGGCCATGGTTTTACTTTTGTTAAACCTGAATTATGTTTCTTGGGGTCTTCAATTCCCTCTTTTGATTGTGGGTTTCACTGCATTTTTTGTGTTAACATTGGGTGCTATGAGAGTTTTGGGCTTTAAATCAAGTTTGCATATCAACATTAGAGTTTTTTCCCTAGTTTTTCTTCTTAAATGCCTCTTATTACGTTTTCTTGCATTCCAACTCACTCATTACTAGCAAATCTCTTCTTTCTAGATTTTAATGCCAATATCCTTCCTTTCTCCTTTGGTTCATGATACTTTGATTAATGGTTATAGGATTATACCTTAAGTTCTTGATCCTTTGCATATTAGGCCAAGGTTTTTCTTTTGTTAAACCTTAGTAATGTTTCTTCGGGTCTTCCATTCCTTCTTTACATTATGAGTTTCGTTGCATTCTTTGTGTTTAGCATTCCATGCTATAAGAGATTAGGGCTTTAAATCAGCTTTACTTATCAAAATTGGAGTTTTTTCTCTCATTTTTCTTCTTAGCTGCCTCTTATTACATTTTGTTGCATTCCAACAAGGCTCATTACCACCAAACGTTTTCTTTCTAGATTGTAATGGCAATATCCTTCCTTTCACCTTTGGTTCATCATGCTTTGAATAGTGGTTACAAGATTATACCTTAAGTTTTTGTTCGTTTGAGCATTGGGCCAAGGTTCTCCTTTTGTTAAACCTCAATTATGTTTCTTGGGGTTTTCAATTCCTCCTTGTGATTGTGGATTTCATTGAATTCTTTGTGTTTAACATTGGGAGCTATAAGCACTTTGGGCTTTAAATCAGGTTTGCTTATCAAAATTGGTGTTCTTTCTCTAGGTCTTCTTCTTAGCTCCCTCTTCTTGCATTTGTTTCCATTCCAACTTGGCTCATCACTACCAAAGATCTTCCTTCTAGATTGTAATGCCAATATCTTCCCTTTCACCTTTGGTTCATGACAGTTTGAATAGTAGGTATAGGATTATACTGTAAGTTCTTGTTTCCTTCAGCATTAGGCTAAGGTTTTACTTTTGTTACACCTGAATTATGTTTCTTGTGGTCTTCAATTCCTTCTTTTGATTATGCATTTCATGGCATTCTTTGTGTTTAACATTGGTGCAATGGGAACTTCGGGCTTCAAATCAGGTTTGCTTTTCAAAATTAAAGTTTTTTCTCTAGTTTTTCTCCTTAGCTGCCTCAAGTTAAATTTTGTTGCATTCCTACTCGCTCATTACTCCCAAATCTCTTCTTTTTAGATTATAATGTCAATATCTTTCCTTTCACATTTGGTTCATGATGGTTTGAACATTAGGTATAGGATTACACACTATGTTCTTGTTTCCTTCAGCATTGGGCCAAGGATTTACTTTTGTTGAACCTCAACTATGTTTCTTGGGTCTTCAATTCCTTCTTTTCATTATGGTTTTCATTGCATTCTTTGTGTCCAGCATTGGGTGCTATGAGGACTTTGGGCTTAAATCAGGTTTACTTATCAAAATTGGAGTTTTTTCTCTAATTTTCCTTCTTATCTGCCTTTTATTACATTTTGTTGAATTCCAACCCGACTTATTACTATGAAATCTCTTCTTTCCAGATTTTAATGCCAATATGCTTCTTTTCACCTTTAGTTCATGATGGTTTGAATAGTCGGTGTAGGATTATACCTTATGTTCTTCTTCCCTTCAGTATTGTGCCAAGGTTTTCCTTTTGTTAAGCCTCAACTATGTTT
The DNA here is from genome assembly GCA_020141445.1 of Bruguiera sexangula. NCBI lineage: Eukaryota > Viridiplantae > Streptophyta > Magnoliopsida > Malpighiales > Rhizophoraceae > Bruguiera > Bruguiera sexangula. The sequence goes on from JAHLGP010020635.1 coordinate 8,442,738, forward strand.
CTTGGAGTCTTCCATTTCACCTTTTGATTGTGGGTTTCATTGCATTCTTTCTATTTAATATTGGGTCCTATGAGAGCTTTGGGCTTTAAATCAGGTTTGCTTATCAAACTTGGAGTTTTTTCTCCAGTTCTACTTCTTAACTGCCTTTTTTTATGTTTTGTTGCATTCTGACTCAGCTCATTACTACTAAATCTCTTCTTCCTGGGTTGTAATGCAAATATCCTTCCTTTCACCTATGGTTTATGATGCTTTCAACAATAGGTATACGATTATACCTTAAGTTCTTGTTCCTTTGAGCATTGGGCCAAGGTTTTATTTTTGTTAATCCTGAATTATGTTTCTCTGGGTCTTCAATTCCTCCATTTGATTATGGGTTTCATTGCATTTTTTGTGTTTAACATTGGGTGCTATGAGAGCTTTGGGCTGTAAATTAGGTTTGCTTATCACAATCGGAGTTTTTTTCTCTATTTTTCTTCTTAGCTGCCTCTTATTATGTTTTGTTGCATTCCAACTCGCTTCATTACTACCAAATCTCTTCCTTCTAGATCATAATGCCAATATCTTTCCTTTCACTTTTTTTTCATGATGGTTTGAACCTTCGGTATAGGATTACACCTTAAGTTCTTCTTTCATTCAGCATTTGGCCAAGGTCTTACTTTTTTTAAACCTCAACTATGTTTCTTATGGTCTTCAATTCCACCTTTTGATTGTGGGTTTCTTTGCATTATTTGTGTTTAACATTGGGAATTATGAGAGCTTTGGGCTTTAAATCAGCTTTACTTATCAAAATTGGAATTTTTTTTCTCTAGTTCTTCTTCTTAGCTGCCACTTATTGCTTTTTGTTGCATTCCAACTCGACTCATTGCTACCAAATCTCTTTTTTTTCTAGATTGTAATACCAATATTCTTCCTTTCACCATTGGTTTATGATGCTTTGAATAGTGGTTATAGGATTATACCTATAGTTATTGTTCCCCTGAGCATTGAGCCAAGGTTTTTCTTTTGTTTAACCTCAATTATGTTTCTTTGGGTCTTCAATCCCTTCTTTTCACTGTGATTTTTATTGCATTGTGTTTAACATTAGGTGCTATGAGAGCTTTGGGCCTTAAATCAAGTTTGCTTATCAAAATTGAAGTTTTTTCTCTAGTTCTACTTCTTAGCTACTCTTATTAGGTTTTGTTGCATTCCAACTCTCATCATTACTACCAAATCTCTTCTTTCTAGATTTTAATGCCAATATCCTTCCTCTCACCATGGTTCATGATGCTTTGAACAATGGTTATAAGATTGTACCTTAAGTTCTTGTTCCTTTGAGCATTAGGCCAATGTTTTTCTTCTGTTAAGCCTCAATCATGTTTCCTGGGGTCTTCAATTCCTTCTTTTTATTATGAGTTTCATTGCATTCTCTATGTTCAATTGGGTGCTATGAGAGCTTTGGGCTTTAAATCAGGTTTGCTTACCAAAATTGGAGTTTTTTCTCTTGTTTTTCTTCTTAGGTGCCTCTTATTACACTTTGTTGCTTTCCAACTTTACTCGTTACTACCAAATCTCTTCTTCCTAGATTGTAATGCCAATATCCTCCCTTTCACCTTTGGTTCATGATGCTTTGAAGTATGAGTATAGGATTATACCTTAAGTTCTTGTTCCATTCAGCATTGGGCCAAAGTTTTACTTTTTTTAAACCTGAATTATATTTATGGGGTCTTCAATTCCTCCTTTTGATTATGGGTTTCATTGCATTCTTTGTGTTTAACATTGGGAGCTATGAGAGCTTTGGGCTTCAAATCAGATTTGCTTATCAAAATTGAAGTTTTTTCTCTAGTTCTTCTTCTTAGTTGCCACTTATTGCTTTTTGTTACACTCTAACTTAGCTCATTACAACCAAATCTCTTTTTTCTGGAATGTAATGGCAATATGTTTCCTTTCACCTTTGGTTCATGATGCTTTGAATAGTGGTTAAAGGATTACAACTTAAGTTCTTGTTTCATTCAGCATTGGGCCAAGGTTTTACTTTCTTTAAACCTGAATTATGTTTCTTGGGGTCTTTAATTCCTCCTTTTGATTGTGGGTTTCATTGTATTCTTTGTGTTTAACATTGGGAGTTACCAGAGCTTTGGGCTTCAAATATACTTTGCTTATCAAAATTGGAGTTTTTTCTCTAGTTCTTCTTCTTAGTTGCGTCTTATTGCATTTTGTTGCATTCTCACTCAACTCATTACTACCAAATCTCTTATTTCTAGATTGTAATGCTAATATCGTTCCTTTCTCCATTGGTTTACAATGATTTGAACAATGGTTATAAAATTATACCATAAGTTTTTGTTCCTTTAAGCATTGGGCCAAGGTTCTCCTTTTTTTAAACCTCATTTATATTTCTTCGAGTCTTCAATTCCTTCTTTTGATTGTAGGTTTCACTACATTCTTTGTGTGTAATATTGGGTGCTATGAGAGTTTTGGGCTTTAAATCAGATTTGCTTATCAAAATTGGAGTTTTTTCTCTAGTTCTACTTTTTAGCTGTCTCTTATTATGTTTTGTTGCATTCCAACTCGCCTCATTACTACCAAATCTCTTTTTTTTTTTTTTATTGTAATGCCAATATCCTTCCTCTCACCATTGGTTCATGATGCTTTGAATAGTGGTTATAGGATTATACCTTAAGTTCTTGTTCCTTTGAGCATTAGCCCAAAGTTTTTCTTCTCTTAAACCTTAATTATGTTTCTTGGGGTCTTCAATTCCTTCTTTTTATTGTGAGTTTCATGGCATTCTCTATGTTCAACATCGAGTGTTATGAGAGTTTTGGGCTTTAAATCAAGTTTGTTTATCAAAATTGGAGTTTTTTCTCTAGTTTTTCTTCTTATCTACCTCAAATTACCTTTTATTGCATTCCAACTCGCTCATTACTGCCAAATGACTTCTTTCTAGATTATAATGCCAATATCTTTCCTTTCAGGTTTGGTTCATGATGGTTTGAATAGTCAGTATAAGATTATACCTTAAGTTCTTATTCCTTTAGCATTGGGCCAAGGTTTGACTTTTATTAAACCTCAAATATGTTTCTAGGAGTCTTCAATTCCTTCTATTAATTATAATTTTCATTGCATTCTTTGTATTTAACATTGGGTGCTATGAGAGTTTTGGGGTTTAAATCAAGTTTGCTTTTTAAAATTGGAGTTTTTTGTCGAGTTTTTTTCTTAGTTGCCTCTTATTACATTTTGTTGAATTCCAACTTGGCTTATTACTATGAAATCTATTCTTTCTAAATTGTAATGTCAATATGTTTCCTTTCACCTTTGGTTCATGATGGTTTGAACAGTTGATAGAGGATTATACCTTATGTTTCTTGGGGTCTTCAATTGCTTTTTTCATTATGGGTTTCATTGCACTCTTTGTATTTAACATTGGGTGCTATGAGAGTTTTGGGCTTTAAATCAGGTTTGCTTATCAAAATTGGAGTTTTTTCTCCAGTTCTAATTATTAGTTGCCTCTTATTACGGTTTGTTGCTTTCCAACTGGGCTCATTACTACCAAATCTCTTCTTTTTAGATTGTAATGCCAATATCCTTCCTTTCACCATTGGTTTATAATGCTTTGAAGAATGATTATAGGATTATAACTTAGGTTTTCCTTCCTTATTGCATTAGACCAAGGTTCTCCTTTTGTTAAACCCCAATTATGTTTCTTAAGGACTTTAATTCTGATGAGAACTATAGAGATGATGGATGGAAGGCTTCAATAGATGCAAAAAGTCCATTACACATTCCAAAAGACCTAATAATACAAGCTAGAGCTTCAATGGATATAGGAGGTCCATTGCACATCTTAGAAGGTCCAATAACACGAGCTAGAGTTTCAATGGATGCAAGAGGTCCATTGCACATTCCATAAGGTCCAATAACACGAACTAGAGCCAAAAAGATTAAAAAAGCACTAAATAGGCTGATTGAGGACATTCAGACTAACCAAGTTTCAAATGGTGTGAATTTAAGTTTTAAAGAGAGTCTAGACCTAATTAATATAATTGGAATACTTAATGGGTCAAAATAAGTAATAGCATTCACTCCTACATGGGAGTTTATTGTATGTGCTGGAATTTGTCCGAATTCCTCCAAAATAAGGATTTCTCCTAAGTCGAAATTTGTGCTTCTTTAAGATTGCTATCTTAGCTTATAAATAGGCACCCCTTGTAAGTTCTAAAAATCAGACAACTTTGAGTGAAATAGAAAGTAAGGGTTTTTCTCCCTTAGTTCTTTTGAGAATTAAAGAACATATCAAGAGGTGCTTTCTTTTGTGGTGTTCAAATTGACTTAACGCTCCCAATTCCTTTCTTTTCTAAAGTGTGGCATTCATATCCTTTTTGAATACCCTAGGTTCATGTTCCTTCAAATATTAGGTCTAAGGTTTGTATTATTAAATTTTGCTTTAGCTTTCCTGGTTGTTCCTTGATTCCATGTGTGCGTTGGGTCCCTAAGCCATGTCTTTTTTGAGTTTTCCACATTAGTTGGTATCAAAGCCCAACTCTAAATTAGGTTGTATCGATTAATTCTTTAATTTGCTATCTTGTGATTTATCTATTACCATTTAAATGTGCTAATCTATCTTTTTGCAACCCTTCTTACTTTGCTCGTTAGTTTGAGATCATAACCATAAAAAACGTGCAAATTTCAATACCAATTGTTGTCTCCAAGTATCATACTATTATTTTATGTTGAGAAAAAAAACAAAAAAAGGAATGAAAAAAAGCAAAAAAAAAAACAAAACAAAACAAAATAAAAAAAGGAATAAAAGAAAGAAGGCATCTAATTCAAGTTAGTGATAAAAGTTAACAATTTGGTCATATTGGCTACAATAATAATATAGCTTCCTTACTCAACTCCAATTTTGTCATATATTTTCTTGTTATGTCGTCTAAGTTTGTCCTATACATTTAACCTCTCATTCTGATTTTTGTGAGTTTAGTTTATTAAATTCGTTTGTGTTGATATCTTTTTTTTCAACACCTTATTCTCCAATTTGTTTAATCCTACGTCATTTATCTTATTCTGTTCAAAATCAATCCTCTTGATTTAGTTTGCTTAGTTCTTTACAAAGTTGAAAGGAGAAATCCAAGTGGTAAAAGGAAAGAGTGAAAGTTCATACAAAGGAAAAGCCATAAAGAGTGTAAACATGAGGGAATGTGACACCTTTTTTTGAGTGAAACACGTAAGAGAGTGTTCTGTGAGGTATGTTATTATTTTGTGTAGAAGTAATACTATAACGTCCAAAGACAAAGGTGCAGCTCAGGAAGGAGCTGGTGATGTGTCCTTCATGATCAAAGCTATACAACAACAATTTAAGCATATGAATATCAGATTTGATGATATGAGAGAGAGGATGGAGGAGCAAGCTAATACAATAACAGAGTTGCAAAGGAGGCATGGGGAATATGAGGCTCCTAAAGTAAGAAGGCACTTGAGATGTGCCTATGACCATGAAGATGATGTAGAAGATGATGAATTTGACAATCAAACTACTGTGGTCAAAACTACTAACAATAGAAGGGATCGAAGAGAATTTGGGAGGCAAGGCACCTATGACCATAATTTAGGCAATATTAAAATGACAATTCCTCCATTCTAAGGTAAGAATGATCCTGATGCATACCTAGAATGGCAGAAGAAGGTTGAATTGGTTTCTGATTACCACACCTATTCCAAGGAGAAAAAAGTAAAGCTTGTTGCAATTGAATTTACTGATTATGCTATTATTTGGTGGGATTAACTTGTTTTGACTGGGAGAAGGAATTGTAAACGGCCTATTGACACATGGGAGAAGATGAAGGTATCATGAGGAGGAGATTTATCCCTAATCACTATTAGAGGGAGTTGTACCAAAGCCTGCAAAGGCTCACTTAGGGCACTAAAAGTGTGGAGGACTACCACAAAGAGATGGAGATTACCATGATTAGGGCGAATGTAGAAAAAGATAAAAAAGCAACCATGGCTCAATTTCTATAAGGGCTAAATAAGGACATAGCAAACGTGGTTGAATTACAACATTGTGTGGAATTAGAAGACATGGTGCACATAGTAATGAAAGTTGAAAGGCAACTCAAACAAAAAAGTTCCACATAGTTTGGGAAGAACTTAGGTTCTACCTCATCTTGGAAGCCAAATTGGAGTAAAAGGGACGAGATTGCCAATTACAAGTCCAAAGTCGAGCTATCCAAGTACAAGAATGCGGGTTCTAGCAAAGAGGCAGGTAATTCTAACCCCTAACCAGTAGAAATAGAGATGTTAAATGTTTTAAGTGTTTGGGCAGGGGTCACATTGCATCTCAATGTCCAAATAAGAGTGCAATGATCTTAAAAAGTAATGGTGATGTTAAAACTAAAAATGAATCAGATGATGATCCTATGCCATCATTAGAGGGTGAAAGCAATGGAGAGGAGTATCTAGTTAATGGAGTAGCTCTTGTCACAAGGCGAGCATTGAATATGCAAGTAAAGGAAGAAAATGAGGTGCAATGAGATAACATCTTTCAGACGAGGTGTATCAAAGATAAGATATGTAGTATGATTATTAATGGTGGGAGATGCATTAATGTTGCTAGTATAACTATGGTTGAGAAGCTGAACTTACCTACTATGAAGCATCCTAGGCCATATAAGCTTCAATGGTTGAATAAGAGTGGTGAAGTCAAGGTAAATAAGCAAATGCTTATATAATTTTCTATTGGAAGGTACCGTGATGAAGTTTTATATGATGTTGTACCTATACATATGGGCCATATTCTATTAGGAAGACCAGGGCAATTTGATAGGCAAGTTATGTATGATGGCTTTAAGAATCGATATTCCTTTGTACTAAATGAAAAAACCATCACTCTTGTACCATTATCACCTTAACAAGCTTACAAGGATCAATTAAGGATTAAAAATAAGAGTGAATAGAAAAGAGATATTGATAAATGAGAAAATAGAGGAGAAAACATGAGGACATAAGAGAAAGAGAAAAAAAAAAGAAAGTTTATATGCAAAAAAGAGTAATGTCAAAAGAGCATTATATGCCAAACAGCCTATGATTGTACTTTTGTACAAAGAGGCTTATTTTAACACTAATAAGTTTGATCCATCTTTGCCTAGTGTTGTTATTGTTCTATTGCAGGAATTTGAAGATGTATTCCCTAACAATGTCCCAAGTGGATTGTCACCTAATAGAGGGATTGAGCATCAAATTGATTTCATCCCAGGTGTATCCATCCCTAACTAGCCAGTATTTAAGAGTAATCCTCAGGAGACAAAGGAGCTTCAAAGGTAGGTTAAGGAGCTTATATCCAAAGGATATGTGAGGGAAAGCATGAGTCCATGTGTTGTTCCTATCTCATTTATACCTAAGAAAGATGGGACTTAAAGGATGTGTGTTGATTGTCGAGCAATCAACAAAATCACTGTAAAGTATCGTCACCCATACCTAGATTAGATGACATATTGGATGAATTGCATGGTTCATATGTCTTTTCTAAGATTGATTTCAAAAGTATATATCATCATATTAGGATAAGAGAGGGAGATAAGTGGAAAACAGCTTTCAAAACTAAGTACAATTTGTGTGAATGGCTTGTTATGCCATTTGGTCTCACTAATGCACCAAGCACTTTTATGCGACTAATGAATCATGTTTTGCATCCATTCATGGGTAAATTTGTGGTTGTGTATTTTGATGATATTTTAGTCTATAGTAAAACCCTAAAAGAGTACTTTGATCATTTATGTTCTATTGTAAGTGTCTTATGTTTTGAGAAATTGTATGCTAACTTTAAAAAATGTTCCTTTTGTACTAATCAAATCACATTTCTTAGTTATGTTATGAGTTCTAAAGGTGTTAAGGTTAACGAGGAAAAAGTTAAGGCAATTCATGATTGGCTTACACCTAAGTCAATTAGTGATGTATGTAGCTTTCATGATCTAGCTAGTTTCTATAAATGCTTTGTTAGGGACTTTAGCACCATTGCTACACCACTCACTAAGCTTATCAAAAAGAATACGAGTTTTAGTTGATGCTTCAGGTATTGGCATCGAAGCTATTTTGATGTAAGAAAGGCGCCCAATTACTTACTTTAGTGAAAAGCTAAGTGGAGCAAGTCTTAATTATCCTATTTATGATAAAGGGATGTATGCATTAGTACGGGCTTTGGAGACATGGCAACATTACCTTTGGCCCAAGGAGTTTGTCATCCATACTAACCATCAATCATTGAAGCACTTAAAAGGACAAAGAAAGTTGAACAAAAGACATGCCAAGTGGATTGAATTCATTGAGACCTTTCCCTACATCATCAAATATAAACAAGGTAAGGAAAATGTGGTAGCTGATGCATTATCTTACAAGTATGCCCTTATCTCTACACTTACTGCAAACTTATTAGGATTGGAACATATTAAAGAGTTATATGTAAATGATCCAGACTTTGTTAATGTGTATGGAGCATGTGAAAAGTCAGCCTTTGAGAAGTTTTATAGGCATAAGGGTTTCTTATTTAGGGAGAATCGTTTATGCATGCCTATGAGTTCTTTAAGGGAATTGGTTGTAAGAGAAGCTCATGAGGGTGGTCTAATAGGTCATTTCGGAGTTAAGAAAACCCTAGATGTCCTAAATGAACATTTCTTTTAGCCACGCATGAAACGAGATGTTGAGAGGATATGTGAGAAATGCATAACATACAAACAGGCTAAATCTAGAGTTTTACTCCTTGACTTGTATACCCCTTTACCCATACCTAGCCATCCCTGGAGTGATTTATCTGTGGACTTTGTATTAGGATTGTCACAAACAAAAAGTGGTAGGGATTATGTATTGTTCTTGTTGATAGATTTTCAAAAATGGCACACTTCATCCCATGCCAAAAAACTAATGATACAAATAATGCGGCTAACTTATTCTTTAGAGAAGTAATGTGTTTGCATGGCATGCCACGAAGCATTGTTTTAAACCAGGATACAAAGTTCTTAAGCTACTTTTGGAAGACTTTGTGGGGTAAGTTAGGTACTAAACTATTGTTTTCAACTACTTGTCATCCACAAACTAATGAGCAGACTAAGGTGGTTAATCAAACTCTTTCTACTCTTTTAAATGCTATTATTTGAACAATTTTGAAACCATAGGAAGATTGTTTACCACATGTCGAGTTTGCATATAATAGGAGCGTTCATTCTACTACTAGTTACTCTCCATTTGAAATTGAATATGGTTTTAATCCATTAACTCCCTTGGATTTGGTACCTATACCTATCAATGAGTATGCCAGTGTAGATGGTGAATATAAAGCTAACATGATAAAAAAATTTCATGAGAAGGCATAACAACATATTAAAAAATGAACTGAGCAATACACGTCCCATGTCAACAAGGGATGAAAGAAGATGGTGTTTGAACTTGGTGATTGGGTTTGGGTGCATATACATAAGGAACGGTTCCTACCTCAGAGCCATTCAAATCTACAACCTAGAGGAGATGGTCCCTTCCAAGTTGTAACATGAATTAATGACAATGCTTATAAGTTGGACCTTCTCAATGAGTATAATGTAAGTGCAACATTTAATGTTTCTGACCTTTCCCCTTTTGATGTAGGTGATGATTCAAGGATGAATCCTTTTAAGGAGAGGGGGAATGATGAGAACCATGAAGATGATGGGTGGAAGGCTTCAATAGATGCAAGAGGTCTATTGCACATTTTAGAAGGCCTAATAACACAAGCTAGAGCTTCAATGGATGCAAGAGGTCCATTGCACATCCCATAAGGCCCAAAAACAAGAGCTAGATCTTTAAATCAATTCCTATTCCTTTAAGCATTGGGCCAAGGTTCTCCTTTTGTGAAACCTTAGTTATGTTTCTTAAGGGCTTCCATTCCTTCTTTTGATTGTGGGTTTCACTCATTCTTTATGTGTAATATTAGGTGTTATGAGAGCTTTGGGCTTTAAATTAGGTTTGCTTATCAAAATTGGAGTTTTTTCTCTAGTTCTTCTTCTTAGCTACCCCTTATTGCATTTTGTTGCATTCCAACTCAGCTCATTACTACCAAGACTCTTCTTTCTAGATTGCAATGCCAATATCTTTCCTTTCACCTTTGGTTCATGATGGTTTGAATAGTCGGTATAGGATTATACCTTAAGTTCTTATTTCTTTCAGCATTTGACCAAGGTTTTACTTTTGTTTAACCTCAACTATGTTTCTTTAGGTCCTCAATTCCTTCTTCTGATTATGGGTTTCAATGCATTCTTTTAGTGAAATATTGGGTGCTATGAGAGCTTTGGGCTTTAAATCAGGTTTGCTTCTCAAAATTGGAATTTTTTCTCTAATTCTTCTTCTTATCTTCCTCTTATTATGTTTTGTTGCATTCTAATTCGGGTCATTACTAGCAAACCTCTTCTTTCTAGATTGTAATGCCAATATCCTTCCTTTCACCATTAGTTCATGATGCTTGGAACAGTGGTTATAGGATTATATCTTAAGTTCTTATTCCTTTGACCATTGGGCCAAGGTTTTACTTTTGTTAAACTTGAATTACGTTTCTTAGGGTCTTCAATTCCTCCTTTTGATTGTGGGTTTCATTACAATCTTTGTATTTATCATTGGGTGCTATGAGTGCTTTTGGCTTTAAATAAGGTTTGCTTATCAAAATTAGAGTTTTTTCTCTAGTTTTCTTCTTAGCTGCCTCTTATTATGTTGTGTTGCATTCCAACTCAACTCATTACTACAAAATCTCTTCTTTCTAGATTGTAATGTCAATATCCCTACTTTCACCTTTGGTTAATGATGCTTTGAACTATGCAATATAGAATTATACCTAAAGTTCTTATTCCTTTTAGCATTAGGGGAACGTTTTACTTTTGTTAAACCTCAACTATGTTTCCTAGGGTCTTTAATTCTTTCTTTACATTGTGAGTTTCATTGCATTCTTTGTGTTTAGCATTGGGTGCTTAAATCAGGTTTGCTTATTGAAATTGGAGTTTTTTCTCTAGTTTTTCTTCTTAGCAAGCTCTTATTAGGTTTCGTTGCATTCCAACACGACTCATTAGCACCAAATGTCTTCATTATAAATTGTAATGCCAACATCCTTCCTTTTGCCTTTGGTTCACCATGCTATGAACAGTGGTTATAGGATTATACCTTAAGTTCTTATTCCTTTAAGCATTGTTCCAAGGTTCTCTTTTTGTTAGACCCCAATTACATTTTTTGGGCTTTTCAATTCCTATTTTTGATTTTGGGTTTCATTGCATTCTTTGTGTTTAACATTGGGTGCTATGAGAGTTTTGGGCCTTAAATCAGGTTTGCTTATCAAAATTGGAGTTCTTTCTCTAGTTTTTCTTCTTAGTTGCCTCTTATTATAGTGTGTTGCATTCCAACTCAGCCCATTACTACAAAATCTCTTCGTTCTAGATTGTAATGTCAATATCCTTCCTTTCACCTTTGGTTCATGATGCTTTGAAGTATGGGGTAAAGGATTATACCTTAAGTTCTTATTCCTTCAAGCATTAGGTGAAGGTTTTACTTTTGTTAAACCTTAACTATGTTTCCTAAGGTCTTCAATTCCTTCTTTTCATTGTGGGTTTCATTGCATTCTTTGTGTTTAACATTAGGTGCTATAAGAGCTTTAGGCTTTAAATTAGGTTTACTTATCAAAATTGGTGTTTTTTTTTTTGTAGTTTTACTTCTTAGCTACCTCTTATTACGCTTTGGTGCCTTCCAAATCGGCTCATTACTACCAAATCTTTTAGTTTTAGATTGTAATGCCAATGCCCTTCCTTTCACCATTGGTTCATGATCCTTTGAACAATGGTTATAAGATTATGCCTTAAGTTCTCGTTTCTTTGAGCATTAGGCCTAGGTTCTCTTTTTCTTAAACCTAAATTATGTTTCTTGGGGTCTTCAATTCCTTCTTTTGATTGTGGGTTTCATTGCATTCAGTGTGTTTAATATTGGGTGCTAAGAGAGCTTTGGGCTTTAAATCCAATTTTCTTATCAAAATTGGAGTTTTTTTCTTGAGTCTTACTTCTTAGTTGCCTCTTATTATGTTTTGTTGCCTTCCAACTCACTCATTACTACCAAATCTCTTCTTTCATGATTGTAATGCCAATATCTTTCCTTTTACCTATGGTTCATAAAGGTTTGAATAGTCATAATAGGATTATGCCTTAAGTTCATATTCCCTTCAATATTAGGCCAAGGTTTTACTTTTCTTAAACCTCAACTATGTTTCTTGGGGTCTTTAATTCCTCCTAATGATTATGGGTTTCATTGCATTCTTTATGTTTAACATTGGGTGCTAAGAGAGCTTAGGGCTTTAAATCAAGTTTGCTTATCAAAATTAGAGTTTTTTTTCTCCAGTTCTACTTCTTAGTTTCCTTTTATTACATTTTGTTGCATTCCAACTCGGCTCATTACTACCAATTCTCTTCTTTCTATATTGTAATGCCCATATCCTTCCTTTCACCATTGGTTCATCATACTTTGAACAGTGGCTATAGGATTATACCTAAAATTCTCATTCCATTGAGCATTGGCCCAAGGTTTATCTTTTGCTAAACCTCAATTATGTTTCTTGGGGTCCTCAATCCCTTCTTTTCATTGTGAGTTTTATTGCATTGTGTTTAACATTGGGTGCTTTGAGAGCTTTGGGCTTTAAATCAGGTTTGCATATCAAAATTGGAGGTTTTTCTCTAGTTTTTCTTCTTAACTGCCTCTTATTACGTTGTGTTGAATTAGAACTAAACTCATTACTACAAAATCTCTTTTTTCTAAATTGTAATTCCAACATCCTTTCTTTCACCTTTGGTTCATGATGCTTTCAATAGTTGCTATACGATTATACCTTAAGTTCTTGTTCCTTTGAGCTTTGGGCGAAGGTTTTACTTTTGTTAAACCTAAATTATGTTTCTCTGGTCTTCAATTCCTCCTTTTGATTATGGGTTTCATTGAATTCTTTATGTTTAACATTGGGTGTTATGAGAGCTTTGGGTTTTAAATCAGGTTTGCTTATCAAAATTGGAGTTTTTTCTCTAGTTTTTCATCTTAGCTTCTTTTTATTACGTTTTGTTGCATTTCAACTCCTCTCATTACTACCAAATCTCTTCTTTCTAGATTGTAATGCCAATATCTTTCCTTTCACTTTAGGCTCTTGACAGTTTGAACATTCGGTATAGGATTATACCTTAAGTTCTTGTTCCCTTCGGCATTGGGCAAAGGTTTTACTTTTGTTAAATCTCAACTATGTTTCTTGTGGTCTTCAATTCCTTTGTTTGATTGTGGGTTTCATTGCATGCTTTGTGTTTAACATTATGTGTTATGAGAGCTTTGGGCCTGAAATTAGGTTTGCATATCAAAATTGAAGTTTTTTCTCTAGTTTTTCTTCTTAACTGCCTCTTTTTATGTTTTCTTGCATTCCAACTTGCTCATTACCAGCAAATCTCTTCTTTCTATATCGTAGTGCCAATATGCTTCTTTTTACCTTTAGCTCATGATGCTTTGAACGGTGGTTATAGGATTATACCTTAAGTTCTTGTTCCTTTGCACATTGGGCCAAGGTTTTTCTTTTGTTCAACCTAAATTATGTTTCTTAGGGTCTTCAATTCCTTCTTTACATTGTAAATTTCATTTCATTCTCTATCTTTAACATTGTGTGCTATGGGAGTTTTGGGCTTTAAATCGGGTTTGCTTATCAAAATTGGAGTTTTTCCTATTATCCTTTTTCTTAGCTGCCTCTTATTATGTTTTGTTATATTCCAACTTGGCTCATTACTACCAAATCTCTTCTTTCTAGATTGTAATGAGAATATCCTTCCTTTCACCTTTGGTTCATGATGCCTTGAATGGTGGGTATAGGATTATACCTTAAGTTCTTGATCCATTCACCATTGCGCGAAGGTTTTACATTTTTAAAGCAGAATTATGTTTCTTGGGGTCTTCAATTCCTTCTTTTGATTGTGGTTTTCATTGCATTCTTCGTATTTAACATTGGGAGCTATGAGAGTTTTAGGCTTCAAATCAAGTTTGCTTTTCAAAATTGGAGTTTTTTCTCTAGTTCTTCTTCTTAGTTGCCTCCTATTGCATTTTGTTGCATTCCAACTCGGCTCATTATTGCCAAATCTCTTCTTTCTAGATTGTAATGTCAATATCATTCCTTTCACCATTGGTTCATGATGCTTAAAACAGTGGTTATAGGATTATAATTTATGTTCTTGTTCCTTTGAGCATTGGCCAAGGTTCTCCTTTCATGAAACCTCAATTATGTTTCTTGGGGTCTTTCATCCTTCTTTTGATTATGGGTTTCATTACATTCTTTGCATTTAACATTAGGTGCTATGAGAGCTTTGGGCTTTAAATCAGGTTTGCTTTTCAAAATTGAAGTATTTTCTCTAATTCCACTTCTTAGTTGTCTTTTATTACGTTATTTTGCATTCCAACTTGGCTCATTACTAGCAAATGTCTTCTTTCTCAATTTTAATGCCAATATCCTTCCTTTCTCCTTTGGTTCATAATGCTTGAAAAAGTGGGCATAATATTATAGCTGAAGTTGTTGTTCCTTTGAGCATTGTGCCATGGTTTTACTTGTATTGAACATCATTTATGTTTCCTGGGATCTTTAATTCCTTCTTTTGATTGTGGGTTTTGTTGGATTCTTTGTGATTAACATTGGGAGCTATGAGTGCTTTGGACTTTAAATCAAGTTTGCTTATGAAAATTGGAGTTTTTTCTCTAGTTCTTCTTCTTAGTTGCCATTTAGTATGTTTTGTTGCATTCCAACTTAGCTCATCACTACCAAATCTCTTCTTTCTACATTGTAATGCCAATATCCTTCTTTTTACCTTTGGTTCAGGATGCTTTGAATAGTGGGTATAGGATTACACATTAAATGTTTGTTCCTTTGAGCATTGGGCCAAGGTTTTACTTTTGTTAAACCTCACCTATGTTTCTTATGGTTTTCAATTCCTTTTTTTGATTGTGGGTTTCATTATATTCTTTGTATTTAACATTGGTGCTATGAGAGCTTTGGGCTTTTAATCAAGTTTGCTTATCAAAATTGGAGTTTTTTCTCTAGTTCTACTTCTTAGCTACCTCTTATTATGTTTTCTTGCATTCCAACTTGCCTCATTACCACCAAATCTGTTCTTTATAGATTGTAATGGCAATATCCTTCCTTTCACCATTAGTTCATGATGCTTTAAATAGTGGTTATAGGATTATACCTTAAGTTCTTGTTCCTTTGAGCATTGGGCCAAGGTTTTTCTTTTGTTAACCCTCAATTATGCTTCTTGGGGTCTTCAATTCCTTCTTTTTATTGTGAGTTTTATTCCATTCTCTATGGTTAACATTAAGTGCTACGAGAGCTTTGGGCTTTAAATTAGGTTTGCTTATCAAAATTGGAGTTTTTTCTCTAGTTTTTCTTCTTAACTGCCATTTATTACGTTTTGTTGCGTTCCAATTCAGCTCATTGCTACCAAATCTCTTCTTTCTCAATTGTAATGCCAATATCCTTCCCTCCATCATTGGTTCATGATGCTTTAAACGGTGGATATAGGATTATACCTTAAGTTCTTGTTCCATTCAGCATTTGGCCAAGATTTCACTTTTTTTAAACCTGAATTATGTTTCTCGAGGTCTTCAATTCCTCCTTTAGGTTATGGGTTTCATTGCATTCTTTGTCTTTACCATTAGGAGTTATAAGAGCTTCATGCTTCAAATCAAGTTTACCTATCAAAATTGGAGTTTTTCCTTTAGTTCTTCTTCTTAGCTACCTCTCATTGCGTTTTAATACATTCTAACTTGGCTCATTACTACCAAATCTCTTCTTTTGAGATTGTAATGCCAACTTCATTGCTTTCATCATTCGGTCATCATGTTATACCTTAAGTTCTTATTAATTTAAGCATTGGGTCAAGGTTCTCCTTTCATGAAACCTCAATTATATTTCCTAAGGTCTCCAATTCCCTTTTTTTATTGTGGGTTTCATTGCATTCTTTGTCTATAATATTGGGTGCTATGAGAGATTTGGGCTTTAAATCAAGTTTACTTATCAAAATTAGAGTTTTTTTCTAGTTCTTTTTAGCTGCCTCTTATTGCGTTTTATTGCATTCCAACTCACATCATTACTACCAAATCTCTTCTTTCTAAATTGTAATGCCAATATCTTTCCTTTCTCCTTTGGTTCATAATGGTTTGAATAGTCGATATAAGATTATACCTTAAGTTTTTGTTTCCTTTAGCATTGGGCCAAGGTTTTACTTTTGTTAAACCTCAACTATATTTCTTGTGGTCTTCAATTCCTTCTTTTGATTATGGTTTTCAATGCATTCTTTGTGTTTATCTTTGGGTCCTATAAGAGCTTTGGGCTTTTAATCATGTTTATTTACCAAAATTAGAGTTTTTTATCCAATTTTACTTCTTAGGTGCCTCTTATTACATTTTCTTTTATTCCAACTCGCCTCATTACCACTATCTCTTCTTTTTAGATTGTAATGGCAATATCCTTCCTTTCACCATTCGTTCATGATGCTTTGAACAGTGGTTATAAGATTATACCATAAGTTCTTGTTCCTTTAAGCATGGGGCCAAGGTTTTTCTTTTATTAACCTCAATTATGTTTCTTAGGGTCTTTAATTCCTTCTTTTTATTTTAAGTTTCATTCCATTTTTTGTGCTTAACATTGCGTGCTATGAGAGTTTTGGGCTTTAAATTAGGTTTACTTATCAAAATTGGAGTTTTTTCTCTAGTTTTTCTTCTTAGCTGCCACTTATTACATTTTGTTGTATTCCGACTCGACTCATTACTACCAAATCTCTTCTTTCTCGATTGTAATGCCAATATTCTTCCTTTCATCTTTGGTTCATGATGCTTTGAATGGTGGATATAGGATTATAATTTAAGTTATTATTCCTTTGAGCATTGGGCCAAGGTTCTCCTTTCGTGAAACCTTAATTATGTTTCTTAGGATCTTCCATTCCTTTTTTTGATTGTGGGTTTCATTGCATTCTTTGTGTTTAACATTTGAAGTTATGAGAGCTTTAGGCTTCAAATCAGGTTTGCTTATCAAAATTTGAGTTTTTTCTCTAGTTCTTGTTCTTAGATGCCTCTTATTGTGTTTTGTTGCATTCCAACTCAGCTCATTACTACCAAATCTCTTCTTTCTAGATTGTAATGCCAATATCATTCCTTTCACATTGGTTCATGATGCTTTGAACAGTGGTTATAGGATTATAACTTAAGTTATTATTCCTTTGAGCATTGGGCCAAGGTTCTCCTTTCGTGAAACCTTAATTATGTTTCTTGGGGTCTTTAATTCCTCCTTTTGATTGTGGTTTTATTACATTCTTTGTGTTTAACATTTGGAGCTATGAGAGCTTTGTACTTTAAATCAGGTTTACTTATCAAAATTTGAGTTTTTTCTCTAGTTCTTGTTCTTAGCTGCCTCTTATTGTGTTTTGTTGCATTCCAACTCAGCTCATTACTACCAAATCTCTTATTTCTAGATTGTAATTCCAATATCATTCCTTTCACATTGGTTCATGATGCTTTGAACAGTGGTTATAGGATTATAACTTAAGTTATTATTCCTTTGAGCATTGGGCCAAGGTTCTCCTTTTGTGAAACCTTAATTATGTTTCTTGGGGTCTTTAATTCCTCCTTTTGATTGTGGTTTTATTGCATTCTTTGTGTTTAACATTTGGAGCTATGAGAGCTTTGTACTTTAAATCAGGTTTACTTATCAAAATTTGAGTTTTTTCTCTAGTTCTTGTTCTTAGCTACCTTTTATTGTGTTTTGTGGCATTCCAACTTGTGCTTATTACTACCAAATCTCTTACTTCTAGATTGTAATGCCAATATCTTTCCTTTCACGTTTGGTTCATGATGGTTTGAATAGTCAGTATAGGATTATACGTTAAGTTCTTGTTTCCTTCAGCATTGGGCCAAGGTTTTACTTTTGTTAAACCTCAACTATGTTTCTTGTGGTCTTCCATTCCTTCTTTTGATTCTGGATTTTTAATGAGAACCATAGAGACATTGGGCTAAAGGTTTCAATAGATGCAAGAGGTCCATTGCACATTCTAAAAGGCCTAATAACATGAGTTAGAGTTTCAATGGATGTAAAAGGTCCATTGCACATTCCAAAAGGCCCAATAACACGAGCTAGAACTTCAATCGATGCAAGAGGTCCATTGCACTTTCCAGAAGGCCCAATAACACGAGCTAGATCCAAAAGGATGAAAGAAGCACTAAATGGGCTGATTAAAAACGTTCAGGCCAACCAATTTTCAAATGATGCGAATTCAAGTTTAAAAGAGAGTCCAAGCCTTATTAACTTCATTGGAATACTTAAAGTGTTAGGAAAAAGTAATAGCAGTCACTCCAAATTAGGAGTTTATTTTCTGTGTAAGAATTTGTACCTAAATAAGAATTCCTTCTAAATAAGGAATTGTCCTAAGTAGGAATTTGTACCTTTTTAAGATTGATATCTTAGCTTATAAATAGGCACCCCTTGTAACATCAAACCATAGATAAGACAACTTTAAATGAAATAAAAAGCAAGGTTTTTTTTCTCTTGGTTCTTTTGAGAACTAAAGAACTTATCAAGAGGTTCTTCTTATTCTGGCATTCAAATCGACTTATCACTCCCAATTCCTTTCTTTTCTAAAGTATGGCATCCATATCCTTCTTGAATACCTTAGGTTTGTGTTCCCTTGAATATTAGGTCTAGGGTTTTTGTTATTAAATTATGATTTAGCTTTCCTGCTTGTTCTTTGATTCCTTGTGTGCATTAGGTCCCTAAGCCACATCTTTTTGGGGTTTTCTGCATTAATTGGTATCAGAACCTAGCTCTAAATCAGAAGAAATTATATGACTTTAAAAGACAAAGGTGTTATTCAAGAGAGAGCTGTTGGCATGTCCTTCATAATCAAAGCTATGCAACAACAATTTGAGCACATGAATACTAGATTTGATGATATGAGAGAGGATAGAGGAGTAAGCTAATACAATAATAGAGCTGCAAATGAGGTACGAAGAATATAAGGCTTCTAAAGCAAGAAGGCAATTAAAACGTGCCTATGGCTATGAAGATGATGATTTTGTGTCATCATCAAAGGGTGAAAGTAATGGAGAGAAGTATCTGATTAATGGAGTAGCTCTCATCACAAGGCGAGCATTAAATGTGCAAGTAAAAGAAGAAAATAAGATGCAACCAGATAACATCTTTCATATGAGGTGTCTCATCAAAGATAGGGTATATAGTATGATTATTGATGGTGGGAGTTGCACTAATGTTGCTAGCACAACTATGGTTGAGAAGCTGGATTTACCTACTATGAACCATCTTAGGTTATATAAGCTTCAATGGTTGAATGAGAGTGATGAAGTCAAGGTAAATAAGCAAGTGCTCATATCATTTTCTATTGGAAGGTACCGTAATGAAGTTTTATGTGATGTTGTACCTATGCATGCGGGCCATATTCTATTAAGTAGGTCATGGCAGTTTGATAGGTAAGTTATGCATGATGGATTCAAAAATCGATATTCCTTTGTAATGAATGAGAAACCCGTCACTTTTGTACCATTATCACCTCAGCAAGCTTATGAGGATCAATTAAGGATTAAAAATGAGAGTGAACAGAAAAGAGAGGAGAAAACGTGAGAACATAAGAGAAAGAGAAGAAAATAGAATGTTTCTATGCAAAAGAAAGTGATGTCAAAAGAGTAATTTTTGCCAAACAACGTATGATCATACTTTTGTACAAAGAGGCTTATTTTAACACTAACCAGCTTGAACTGTCTTTGTCTAGTACTATTGTTGTTCTAGTGTAGGAATTTAAAGATGTATTTCATGATGATGTCCCAAGTGGATTGCTACATAAGAGTGAAATTAAGAATCAAATTGTTTTCATCCTTGGTGTATCCATTCCAAACCGGCCAGCATATAAGAGTAATCATAAAGAGATAAAAGAGCTTTAAAGGCAAGTTGAGGAACTTATTTCAAAAGGGTATGTAAGGAAAAGCATAAGTCCTTATACAATTCATGTCCTACTTGTATAAGGAAAGTTGAACAAAAGGCATACTAAATGGATCAAATTCATTCAGACCTTTCCCTACATCATCAAGTATAAACAAGGTAATGATTCGAGGACGAATCTTTTCGAGGAAAGGGGGAATGATGAGAATCGTAGAGACGTTGGGCAAAAGGCTTCAATGGATGTAAGAGGTCCATTGTACATTCTAGAAGGCCCAATAACACAAGCTAAAGTTTTAATGTATATGCAAGAGGTCCATTACACATTCCAAAAGGCCCAATAACACAAGCTAGAACTTCAATCGATGCAAAAGGTCCATTGCACTTTCCAGAAGGCCTAATAACACGAGCTAGATCCAGAAGGATGAAAAAAGCACTAAATAGGCTGATTAAGGACATTCAGGCCAACCAAATTTCAAATGGTGTGAATTCAAGTTTGAAAGAGAGTCCAAGATTTATTAACTTCATTAGAATACTTAAAGTGTTAGGACTAAGTAATAACAATCACTCCAAATTAGGAGTTTATTTTCTATGTAAGAATTTGTACCTAGTAGGAATTCCTTCTAAATAAGGAATTATCCTAAGTAGGAATTTGTACCTCTTTAAGATTGATATCTTAGCATATAAATAAGCACCCCTTGTAACATCAGACCTCAAATAAGACAACTTTAAGTGAAATAAAAAGCAAGGGTTTTTCTCCTTTGGTTCTTTTGAGAACTAAAGAACTTATCAAGAGATTCTTCTTCTTGTGGCATTCGAATCGACTTATCACTCATAATTCCTTTCTTTTTTGAAATATGGCATCCATATCCTTCTTGAATACCCTAAGTTTGTGTTCCCTCAAATATTGGGTCTAAGGTATCTGTTATCAAACTCTAATTTAGTTTTCTTGGTTGTTCTTTGATTCATTGTGTGTGTTGGGTCCCTAAGTCATATCTTTTTGGGGTTTTCCACACTAATTTCATTGCAATATTTGTGTTTAACATTGGTTGTTATGAGAGTTTGGGGGCTTTAAATCAAGTTTGCATATTAAAATTGGTGTTTTTTTCTCTAGTTATTCTTCTTAGCTATCTCTTATTGTGTTTTGTTGCATTCCAACTCAGCTCATTACTACCAAATCTCTTCCTTCTAGATTGTAATGCCAATATTGTTCCTTTCACCATTACTTCATGATGCTTTTAATAGTGGTCATAAGATTATACCTAAAGTTCGTATTCCTTTAAGCATTGAGCCAAGGATTTACTTTTGTTAAATCTCATGTTTCTTATGGTTTTCAATTCCTTCTTTTGATTGTGGGTTTTATTTCATTCTTTGTATTTAACATTGAGTGTGATGAGAGTTTTGGGCTTCAAATTAGGTTTGCTTTTCAAAATTGGAGTTTTTTTCTCTAGTTCTTCTTCTTAGCTGCCTCTTATTACGTGATGCAGAAAACCCTAAAAAACATGGCTTAGGAACCCAATGCACACAAGGAATCAAAGACTAACCAGGAAAGTTAAATCAAAGTTTAATAGCATAAACCCTAAACCCATCATTCAAAGGAACATAAACCTAAGGCATTTAAGAAGGATATGGACACTACACTCTAAAAAAGAAAGAAATTAGGAGTGATAAGTCGATTGGAACGCTATAAGAAGAAATACCTCTTAATAAGTTCATTAGTTTTCAAAAGAATTGAGGGAGAAAAACTCTTACTTTCTATTTCACTCAAAATTGTCTAGTTTTCTAGAACTTATAAAGGATGTCTATTTATAGGTTAAGATAGCAATCTTAAAGAGGCACATATTCCTACTTAGGACAATTCCTTATTAGGAGAAATTCCTATCTAAGGACAAATTGTTACACAGCAAATAAACTCATAATTTGGAGTGACTACTATTACTTAGTCCTAACTCTTTAAGGATTTCAATGATATTAATAAGATCTGAACTCTCTTCTAAGTTTGAATTCACACCATTTGAAACTTGGTTGCCCTGAATGTCCTTAATCAACCCATTTAGTTCTTCTTTCACCTTTTTAGCTTTAGCCCGTGTTATTGGGCCTCTTGGAATGTGCAATGGACCTCTTTCATCAATTGAAACTCTAACTCGTGTTATTGGGCTTTCTAGAATGCGCAATGGACCTTTTGTATCCATTGAAATTCTAACTTGTGTTATTGAGTCTTTTGGATTACGCAATTGACCTCTTGTATCTATTGAAACCTTCCACCCATCATCTGTACAGTTCTCATCATGTTTGGATCAATTATTAAAGCCTAAATATTATTAATTATATTACCTTATGGGAGCCTAATAATTATCTGGCATACTTTTTTTTGTACTAGCCCAAGTTTAAATCTTCTCATTGATGCTTGTCTCCTAGTAAAAGAGGATTTATTTCAAGAACTAGATATTAAGTTTCAAACTCATTATCATTAAGGTTGAATAAGGGGAAGACCTACTTGAGTCTAATAGTCCTTGAGTGGTGGATCTCTCTATAAGAGAGGTTAAATAAAGACATCAATGGGTGACTTCTAGTCTTAATTTACAAAGACAATAATCAATATCCCAATGATGCAACTTTTTTATTGTTAGAAAAAAATTGTGAATTGCATTAGCTAAGACACTTGTCCAAAATATTTTTACACCAAATTCTATAAGCTATTCAACAAATCCCACACTTATAGGGGTAAAAAGAATTAGTTAGTGTAAAAGATCAAGGTTGTGTAGTTATACTACCCACCCCTTAAATGCACTCTTTGCCTAATTTTTTTTTTTTTCAAAATTTCATTTATTCTTAATATTTGTGCACACAAACAAAACTTGCATTGAAATTATCATGAATCAGCAATCGAAAGAAAAAGTAATAATAGCTATGCAGTGTCACTTGCCACTAACTTTCTCTCCATTTCTTGTAATTCTCCTCTCCTTTAATTGTACAAAAATTATAGTCTGGTTTTTGAAAAAGGAGAAGAATAAAAGTTACATTTGAAGTAAATAAATTTAGATTCCAAAATCTAGATTGATTCATAAGGGCAAGAAGCAACCCAAGCATGAGATTGGAGAAAAAGCATACAAAAGTGGAACTATAATGAAACAAGGAAAAATGAACCAAATGTTTAGATTAAGTTTTTATTTTCTTTGGTCAAAATAATTAAATATCCCAAATGTGTCCTTGTTGTACTCTTAGCTTGTTAGACACATAATAATTTTGTCTCATACAAATGTTTGATTTTTTTTTTCAATTTCTTTTTTTACTAGGCATATTTTGCCCTATCCAACATGTATCCACTATATGTTAAGCACAAATTTATGTCTATCGCATATCACACACAACATATTTCCTACAAAAGTCTTATTTGTGCTTATTGATCAAGAATCTATATCTTTCTCTTTTTGTTGGTAATTCCAAAAAATGAATATATTTCATCAAAAGAAAATATTACAAGGAATCTATGTCATATTTCCTCCTTTATTGCACTAACCATCTTTTCCTTCAAACTTGTTAGCTTATGGCTTTTTAAATTGACTTTTGCTTTTAAATGTTGCTATAAAAGCTCCTTTAGATCATGTTCATTGTTTGGGACTTTCTATGACTCTTATTTGTCTAAAAATTCTCCTTTGCTCTTAAGTTTGGAGAGCATTGATTAGTTCAAATACTATGACCTTGTTTATATCTTTAAAGTCTTCTAATGAAGAGATTTTAACTTTAAATCTCTCAAACACACTAAGAAGGATTTTCTCCACAATCCTCTTGTTAGTTAGTTCATCACTAAGTAGCCTGACTTCATTGGCAATCTTCGTAAGCCTATCATTGTACTTGATGGTCTCTGAGTCTCTCATCCTTGGAACCTCAAACTCTCTTTTGACATTCTAGAGTTGCATATTCTTGGTTTTGTCATTGCTTCTATACTTTTATTTAAGCCTATCCTAAGTTACTTTTGCAATTTCATAGTATATAATCTAATTAAAAATCACCTCAATTACAACTAAATGAATGTAAAAGAGTACCTTAAAACTGCTTCACCACTTATCCATTATGATTCTTCAACTAAATAACTATAGGATTTATAGGAAGGGCATGAGATTCTCCTTCATGTTTAAAGACCTCCCAGAAATCATATGTTTTAACATAGGCCTTTATAATCACTATCTATAAATATAGTTTTCTCTTAAGACTTTTAACAATGGCAAAAGGGTGAAGTTGACAAAAGCCTTTCAGACATATTTAAGTTTGTAATCATAACTATTTACACTCAATCCTTTAATCCTCTTATGTTTCTTTTTATATTTTAACTTAATCATAAGTTCCTTTAAGAACCTTAATTGCCTTACTATCACTCTTTGTTGGTTGATTAATAGACAAGGAGCACAAAGTTAAAGAACAACAAAGTTGTTGCAAAAGAGATATTTTTGCTAAATTAAAAACTAGTAACTTCAAAAAGCAAAAGAAAAAAAGCAAAGAGAATTTTGGGGCAACACCACACCTTTTTTTATTTGTATTTCTTATATATGTAAAGTAATTACAAAGGTTAAAGTACAAAATTACATACAGGCCATACTTAATGTCAATCTACAAGCTTATAATAGTACTTTCTCTTAAAATAGCAAGAAACCCAATATTACTACTTTGGTTAATTACTTGCTTATAAAGAAATACATGTAATGGAGTCCCGTATTTATCTACATGACAAGTTTACAAAAGGAGTTAAATAATGAAAGAAAAGAAGTGTTAGAAGATTGCTAAAGAAGATCCATTTCTATTACATCTTGTAATTACCATAACTGAAATTTGAACAATAAATTTACCTTCAAAGTTGCAATGTTTAAAACCAATGTTCTTCAAAAACTCAATTAATATTTGTTTCAAAATTCCAATAATTTAGGCTTTATAAGGCACAATCATAATAAAGAATCTTCTAGTGCTGCTTGTCACCATCACAAGCCCATGACCCCAAAATCAATATGAACACCAACAAACTCTATCAAAAAGGAAACCAACTTCCGATTCTCTATCTCTCCTTCAAGGGACACTTCTTCTTAGTTTTCAATTAAAAGTATGGTATATGTATGATAAAATGACTCAAAGAGAAAATAAAAGTTCTAGGTCAATTTAGAAATGTACCCAAATGAGTCCAAATTTTGGTTTAAAATGGCTTGCAATTGGGTTTATGAACAAACAAATTGCATTTACTAACTGTTAAGGACATTTCCTTTTACTGTTGATCCAAAAATTACAAGTCTCACTCTTGCTAACAAAGAATTCAATTGTTTCTCTCTTGAACCCTCTTTGAAATTAAATTAAAGGCAAAATCAAGTGAATTAACATTTAAATATACTTTTTATTGGCTCTTTTGTATTACATTTAAGTTTAGAGAGATAATAAGTCATGTAAAGGGGAGAGATAATAATGCTAGGGGATATTTGTACATTTTTAATTTTTATTTCGAGTTTTTTTTTTTTTTATGTTTACATGCACCTTACGGTCTCTAATGTTATGTGCCACATAAGCAATTTAATAGTTTTTGTCTCAACCTATTAATGATGGATTGAATTTATATGTAAATTCAGAGTTTATGTTATATTTGGACAAAAAAAAAGTTCATGCTAGATTAGAAAAAATTTTGAAAAAATATGTTTTTTTTATTAACCCTCCTTATCTTGGATTAACTATTCTTGATTAAAACAAGCAATTTGGCCAAAGTATAAATGACTACTTATCATGAACATAGTGCTCTTTCACATGCTTCTTATAACTAGCTTATATCATTAATGTTGCATTCAAAAGCCTTACAAAACCAGTAATCCATCTCAAAAAGATATTAATTATACCTAGTTATTAGGCTAATCCATAAAAAGAATTAAGCACAAATCAAAGTATCAAATAAAAGGAACTCTCTAAGATCACCCAAAGAGACTAATTAATTGGTGTGAAGCAATAAGAAAGTGAAGTTCACTTTGATGGGAGAAGGGGGCAGTAGAGTATAAATAACTCAAATAACTTCTCCTACTTGTTTGAACCTGTGAAAGAGATGATTAAATAACAAAAATGACAATCCCAATAAATCATGCAAGAGAACAAACCAATTTTTATGTGGAAAATCACTCCAAATCAAGAAAAGGGAAAAACCACTAGACACTCTGAACTAAAGGTCAATTCCACTATAATCAAGCGAGTATAATAAAGGTACACAACTTCAATTACATCAAACAAATTGAACAAAAATCAATTTGGACTAAAAGAAAGACTAATGAGTTGAGCAAAATAAGCTAACCACATGTTATCAACTACAACTCAACAAGTAGACCTCAAGATAATAATCCAACTGTTCAAAATGAACTTCCAAATATCCCTTACTAACATAATAGAGAGGTCTCAATTTTAATGGAAAAACCTGCCCTTATAGTTCACAAAATTCCAATCCAACCGTCCACAAATAAGATATATATGTCATCTAACTACTGACCAAAAATCAGCTTAATCAGACTACAAACAATCCTCCGATTACACAGTGGTCAAAACTGCACGCAGAAAATCACCTAAAGTATAAACCAACAAAAATTGAAGAGAAGCAGAACTTACTATACTCAAAACACAATCTCCACTATTCAGAATTAAGAACCAAACACACTCTATCAACTATCCAAGTTTTAACTTGATCGAACACCAATATCTTTTCCAAATATAAGATCAAAGAATATTATTTTTTTTTCCTTTCTCTCTTTTAATGGCCTTTCTCTCTTTTAATGGCCTCCTTCATTTTCTCTCTCTCTCTTTAAGCAACCCTTTATTTTCGTTACAACCAACTAGCTAGGTTTTCCAACCAAAAGGGGTATTTATACTCACTTTAATTATTTTGGGTTATAGCCCCTAAAATTACTAAAATAAAGTAAAAGACTTTGAGCTATATATCCACATAAAAAGGGACCAATGAGTCTAACAATTCTCCCCTTCCCGATTATGTAGAGATATTGGTCATCTTTGCCAATGCACAACATAGTTTAAATTTCCATTTTGGCAATACCTTTGTCATCATATCAGTAACATTATCATTTGTATGAATCTTTTTAAGTGTCAACTATTTAGAATCAAGAACATTTTATATCCAATGATACCACACGTCAATATGTTTTGATTTAGCATGAAAAGTTGGATTCTTACCAAGATGAATGACACTTTGACTATCACAATACAACACATAATTTGATTGTTTAAAACTAAATTCCTTCATAAACCTTTTTATCCAAAGCAACTCTTTAAACACCTCAGTTATTGCAATAAAATATGCCTTTGTAGTGGACAATACAACACGCTTTTGCAATCAAGATTGTCAACTCACTACTCCTCTTGTGAGAGTACTTGAAGTAAGCTATTTAGAGTTAATGTTACTTATTATATCTAAATTTATGAATCTAGTAAGAATAAACTTATCACTCTTAAAACAAAGTCTCAAATCAGTGGAGCCTTGCAAATATCTCATTATCCACTTCACTGCATTCTAATGCTCTTTACTAAGATTTGAAAGGAACCGACTAACTGTGTCAACTACATAAGCTATATCAAGCCTTATGCACACCATTGCATACATTAAACTGCCCATAGCTTATACAAAAGGAACCCTTTGCATCTTTTCCTTCTCTTTCTCTATGGAAGGACATTGGTTAATGTATAATTTAATGTGTGTAGCAAGAGGAGTGCTCACCACTTTAGTCTTATCCATGTTAAACCTCTAAAGTACCTTTTCAATGTACTATTTTTGGGATAGATACAGCCTTTTCTTTTTCCTATCCTGAGTGATTAACATGTTAAGGATCTTTTTTGTTGGTCCAAGTCCTTCATAGCAAAGGACTTGCTTAACTCTTATTTCAACTTGTCAATTATAGAAGCATTATGACCAACAATAAGCATATCATCAACATAAAGTAGTAAAATGATAAAATCATCATTAATAATTCTTTGAACAAATGCAAAATGATCAAAAGTAGTCTTTTCATAGCCTTGCTCCCCCATAACAAACTCAAACTTCTTATACCATTGTCTCAGAGTTTATTTGAAGCTATACAAACTTTTCTTCAACCTATTCACATAAACCTCTTTTCCTTTCACCTCAAAACCCTGTGGTTATTCCATATAAATTTCTTCTTCCAAGTCACCATAGAGAAAAGTTGTTTTCACATCCATGTGCTTAATCTCTAAGTCCCGACTAGCATCCAAACTCAACACAACTTGAATGAAAGACATTTTTACCACCGGTGAAAAGATCTCTTCAAAGTCAATGCTTTGTTTTTAATTGAATCCCTTGATAGCCAATCTGGCTTTATATCGTGGACATAAAGTATTTTCTTCTTACTTTATTTTATAAATCCATTGATTTTTCAAGGCCCTCTTACCTTCAAATAACTTTACTAACTCATAAATAGAGTTATCATATAAAAATTTCATCTCATTTATCATGGCATCTATCTAGTGTTATCTGTGCTCACTTGCAACTACTTCTTTTTAGCACTCAAGTTCTACCCGATCAGTTAATATCACAAAGTCATCAAGAGAGTACCGAGTAAAAGACACTAGAATTCTATTGGACTTTTGTGGCTGAAATAGAGATGGAAATGTGTGTAAATGTTCTTCTATGGGAGCATTAATATCACCTACACCCTGCATATTATGATCATATTGAACATTCTCATCATGTTCTTGAACATCATTATGAATATCAACCAGATCACTTAAAGGTGTCTGAGGAGGTGGAATAATATCAACAAAATTATCATTAGCCTGAGGAGTTGACTTCTCAATATCTTCAATGTTTTGATTCTCAACGAACACAACATCTCTACTCCTTTCAAGCTTTTTCTTAACCAAATCATACAAACGGTACCCAAAGTCATCTTCACCATAACCAAGAAAGATATATTGTTAAGTCTTCGCATCTAACTTCCCTCTTTCATCTTTAAGGACATGAACAAAAGCCTTACAACCAAAGACTCATAAATGGTCATAAGAAACTTCCTTACCAAACCAAACTCTTTTTGGAACATCACCTTGTAGCAGAACACTAAGAGATAGATTAATTACATGTGTCACTATATTTCAGACTTCACCTCAAAAAGATCTTAGTAATTTTACATTTGAGAAAAGACAATTGATCCTTTTAATCAACATTTTGTTCATCCTTTCTACTAAACCATTCAACTGTGGTGACTTGGGAGGTGTCCTATGGTGTCTAATCTCATACTTTCTATAATACTCGTCAAATGGACAACTGTACTCACCACCATTATCAATGTGAACACATTTCAGCTTCTTACCAATTTGTCTCTTAGCAAAGGTATGAAATTATTTAAATACATCAAAGAGTGATCATTAATAAAAGTCACAAAATACCAAGTACCATCAAATAAGTGTACCTTCAAAGGACCACACACATCAGAATACACCAATTCAAACAACTCTAATTTCCTTAAAGGCGAGTGACTCTTAAATGTAACTATATTTTGTTTCCCAACAAAATAATGAGGACACTTCTTTAAAATTGTACTCTTTATATTTGGAAGTTAGTTCTTTTTTACCAAACAATTCATCCCTTTTTCACTCATGTGACTAAGCTACTTATGTCATAATTCAATGGAATTATTATTCTCTAATACATTTACAACATCTTTAAAGATAACAACTTGCATAAGATATAAACTGGAACATTTCCTACCTCGTGCCACATATAGGGAGCCTCTGGTAAGCTTCCACTAGTCATCATCAAAGGTACTACAAAAGCCTTTATCATCTAGCTTTCCCATTGAAATCAAATTCAAATGAATATCAGGGGCATGTCTAACACCCTTTAATGTTAGTTGTACTCCATTGCTAATCTTTAAGCAAACATCATTAATGCTAATGATCTCTACTAAGTCATTATTACCCATCTTTAAAACTCCAAAATCACTAAAAACATATGTTGTGAAGAATTTCATTCTTAAAGTAACATGAAGAGAAAGATCACTATCTATGACCTAATCAATCTCATAAGATGTTAGATTAATCACATCCTCATCACAAACAATAATGAGGTCATTAGTACCAGAAGTGGATGTAGTAGCAACACTATCATTTCTCACATTCTTCTTCTCATATTTATCACTGTTATTTTTATTTTCTCTCTTGAACTTGTAGCACTTTCCTTGAATATGACCCATTTTCCTACAATAATGACACTGGACATTCTTGTACTTAGATATTAACTTGCTCTAACTCTTACTTCTACCCTTTTTACCATTTCCTTTTTCTTAACTTCTCCCCTTATTTTCAATAATTAAAACCTTTGATGTGAATGATGATGAACCCTAAGATTTTCTTCTCATCTCTTTATTCAATACACTACCCTTTACAAGTTTCAATGATAAAACACCACCAGAGGCAGAATTAGTAAGAGAGATCAAAAAGTCTCCCAAGAATCAGGTAAGGTAGCAAATAATTATAACCTAAAAACCTCTTCATCAAACTTACTACCTATGCTTAACAGCTAATCAATAAGACCTTAATACTCATTCAAGTGGTCAGCAACTAAACTTCCTTCATTATATCTCAACTACATCATTTTCTTTAACAAGAACAACTTGTTATTACCAAACTTTGAAGCATACAAAGTCTCAAATTTGCTCCACAAAGTCTGTGCATGTGCCTCATTGCAAATGTGATTATAAATATTATCATCTACAAATTTCCATCTAAAACCATAAATTTGTTTATGCTCAAATTCTCATTCTTCATTAGTCTTAAACTTAGGTTTTGGAGTAATAAACACTGACAAATGCAATTTCTTTACAAATAGAAGATCTTTCATTTTACTTCTCCATATATGATAATTTGTGTCATTCAAACAAACCAATTTATTCGCATTCAACTTCATCGTTCAAACAAGCCAAATATACTAACCTAACTCTAATACCACTCTAATAGGAGAACGGGGCAACAGAGTATAAATAGCTTAAGAAACTTCTTTTGCTTGCTTAAACCTATGAAAAGATGATTAAATAACAAAAATGACATTTCAAATAAATCACGTAAGAGAACATATTAATTTTTACATGAAAAACCCCTTTAAATCAAAAAAAGGGAAAAACCATAAGACACTTTGAGTTAGAGGTTAACTTTACTATAATCAAGTGAGTGAAATAAAGGTACACAACCTCAATTACATCAAACAAATTGAACAAAATTCAATTTGGACTAAAAGAGAGACTAATGAATTAAGCAAAATAAGCCAACCACATATTGTCAACTACAACTCAAGAAATAGACCTCAAGGCAATAATCCAACTATTCAAAATGAACTCCCAGATGTCCCCTACTAATAGAATTAAGAGGCCTCAGCTTTAATAGAAAAACCTAGTCTTATAGTTCACAAAAGCCAATCCAACCATCCACAAAGAAAATATATGTGGCCTCTAACTACTAACAAAAAAATCAGCTTGATAGGACCATAAACAAACCTTAAATTACACGGTTGATCAAAACTGCATGCAAAAAATCACCCAAAGTATAAACCAACGAAAATTGAAGAGAAGCCGGACTTATTGTACTTGAAACACAATCTTTACCATTCAAAATTAAGAACCAAACATCTTATATTAACTATCCAAGTTTTAACTTGATTGAACATTGATATCCTTTCCAAATGTAAGATTTCCAAATGTAAGATCAAAGAACACTATTTTTTTTCCCTTCCTCTCATTCAATGGCCTCCCTTTTTTTTCTCTCTTTTTTGGCAACCTTTTTTTTTTTTTCCTCACAATTGGCTAGCCAAGTTTTCCAACTAAAAGGGGTATTTATACCCACTTTAATTATTTTGGGTTATGGCCCCCAAAAATACTAAAATAAAGTAAAAAATTTTGGGTTATATATCTATATAAGAAGGGACCAATAAGCCCAACACACTAATGGCACACTTGGTCCTAGCATTAGAGATATAACTTGTGAGGAGAAGTGTTGTCAAATTTCCTACCAAGATGCCTTCTTCTTCCATTCACGAGTGATTCCATTTGCAACAAAGTTGGAAAATGGCATGTTAAAAAAAAGGATAAAATGCTAATGTCTAATGATAAAGATAACATATGACCTCGAGATTGCCCTAAGCTTAACCTATCTGCTGCAGATAAAACTGAAATAAGAGCACCATGGAAATGGATAATCATAGTCAAGTTGTTAGGCAAGATTCTTGGCTACACTTTTATTTATTATTATCTACAATAACTTTAATCATTAATCTTGGCAATGAGTTTTTCTTAACCAAGCTAAATAATAAGAAAGACCATAAGTTTGTGGTGGTGGCCCATAGGTAGTGGTTGGACATTACCTAACAGTGTTTAAATGGTGGCTAGATTTTGATCCAGAGGAGACTAAGATAGACCAGGTGTTGTTTGGATCTGGCTACCAAACTTAGTGGTTAAGTATTGTCATTATCAAGTTCTTTAGAAGCTTGGCAATAGAGTTAGGCAAATAGTAAAGTCAACTTCGGTGGTCATGGTGTAATGTTGTGATAAGGGGATTATATATATGAAAAAGACACAGGGCTTTACCTTAGTGGGTCAATACATAAAACAAAATGAACTAATAAGGACCAAAATTTTAAGGAATAGGGCAAAGGACTATTTGCCTCGAGATCAAAGTAGGTATATAAGGGGGAATAAAAATGCATAACCAAAAATTGATTTGGCAAAGAGTTTTAGGTTACGCCATCTAAGTCCAACTAGGAATTTGAGGAAATAAATCATATAGGGGTCCACTGAGGTTTAAGAGAAAGCTATTGTTAATTTAGAGG
This sequence comes from Bruguiera sexangula, assembly GCA_020141445.1. Taxonomy (NCBI): domain Eukaryota; kingdom Viridiplantae; phylum Streptophyta; class Magnoliopsida; order Malpighiales; family Rhizophoraceae; genus Bruguiera; species Bruguiera sexangula. The sequence goes on from JAHLGP010020635.1 coordinate 8,475,560, forward strand.
CTTAAGATCCCATACACATCATTAGGGAGCTTAACAGTGCATCACAAGGCATGGCATGGGATGTAGGGGATAGATCACAACTCGATAAGGTTGAGGCCTCTACTCTAGGCCTATTGGGCTAGCCCTCTATACTAAATGTTGAGTTTATAACTAGTATAGACTAAGAAGATTCCCCCACCCTAGACTTAGGTCTAGTTTTACAAGTTGAAAAGTCTCCCATGACTTAGATTCTCATCACAAATAAGGACTAAAGGATTCAAATATAAAGGCTAATTAAGACTAGTGGGAATGTTTAGTTTCCTTTTTTCCTTTTTGTATTTTTTTAATCTAGAATTGTAATGGTTCTTATCAAACCATGCATTAGTGGTCTTAAAGTAAAACAATGTTTGCAAGAAAATTAGATTCACAATAGTCCTAAAGGAAGAAGCTCATGGTTTTATTAGCAGTATCTAACTTCTTTGGAATATGAAAGGAATTCAATTATGTGTCATAGAGCAAGTGGAGCAATTTATATTCGCCTCAATTATGCTCCAAGCCATGGCCCTTGGTTATTCAACTCAATCTATTCAAACCCCCATGATAAGACCAGGAATAGGTAACTATAGGCAAAGTAAAAATTATTAGGAACATCTATTTCTCTTTCATGGATGATTGCAAGGGATTTTAACTCTATTAAATCCCTCAATGAGAAGCATGAAGGGGCTATTGTGTGCCACAATAAATGGAAGTCATTTGCTTACTAATTAAAGGGCATGGCTTTCATTGACTTAAGATACCTTAGACTAAAATATAAATGGGTCCAAGGTTGATCACCACAAACACATATCACTTGTAAACTAGATAAAGTTGTTTGTAATATTCAATGACAGCTCACCAGGCATAAGCAACTAAATGTCACTTACCTTGCATAAATTCTGAATATAAGCCCTTGTCAAGTTAGCCGGACAAATACTTACGGACTCCAATAGTAAACCCATTCTCTTCAAAGGGGCTTGACTATTACATGATAAATTTTTTAATTTTATGGAAAAAAGTTATAATTACTTAGTACCACGATCAAAAGTGCTAGACGACTTCTCAATCTCTCTAAGGAATTAGAATCGCCAGGTGTTTGGCAACATCTTTGTTGCAATAAATGTATATTGAATAAAATCTAGGGTTGTCAAGTTGCTTTGAAGAGAAAATATACCTTGGGCCCAATTGCCTTGGAATAGAAGTTATCGCTGCAGCTTGCCAATGTTATAAAATAAAAGAAGTCCTGTGGTTCCAAAAATCTAAGGCTTACTAGATTTCTAATGGTAATAGGAACACTAGGTACTTTTATACATTAACAATAATCCTAAGGAAGAGAAATACAATCGAGAGTCTAAAAGATGATTAGGGGATATGGGTTTTTAAGGAGGTAGATTTATAGAGGATGACCTGTAGCTACTTTTAGTAGTTGTATGCCAAAGACAACTCCCTAATACAAGTTGATCCTAGGTTTATGTCAAAGTGCTTTGCCAGGTTAGAATCATGGGAGCAGCATCACCTAAATCGGCCTTTTACAAAATCTAAGCTGAAGTAAGTCCTTTTTAATGTGAACTCCTTTAAAGCTCCTAAAGTGGATGGATTCCAAGCAATTTCTTACCAAAAAATGTGGAGAGCAAGGGATTGTTAGGTATTTTGTTTCAAAATTTTCCCCTTAAAATTGTTAATGGAGCTTCTATCCTTCCAGAGAGATAAATAGGATATTGTTAGTTCTTATTCCTAAAATTGAAAATCCAATTCAAATCAATGAGTTTCAACCAATTAGTTTATGCAATGTGAATTACAAGATACTCACAAAAGTTATAGTTAATAGGTTGAAACCAATCCTTCCAAAGTGGGTGGCTCCAACGCAGACAAGTTTTGTGCCTAACCGCCAAATAGCAGACAACATTATGATTTTACCGAAAGTCCTGCACACAGGAACTTGTTTTATTATTATTTTATTCTGTAGTTCCTCAGGTACCTTTACTTTGATCAATCCTTTCAGCCTGTTATTGCGGCGTTTCTTTTGCTTGCCATTCTTTGTATGTCATTTTTTATTGTGTCTTTTGATCATAATTGGTTTTGGGTGTGCAAGAAATTGGGTTTGAATTCTTGGGTTTTGATTATCTTCCGCGTGCCTTCCTAAATTGCCTTGTTTTGATCGTTCTTGAATAAAATGCAAGAAACGGGTTTGGCGATCCTGGTTGATTAGATGTTTTTCTTTGAGCTTGCTTCGCATATTCATGGTAGACTGATCTTCCATTGAGCGCTAGATTCACTGAACTTGCCTTCTCGAACTGTCGTGGATGAGAGACCAATATTAGAGGGACTGGAAAGAAAGCAAGACATCAGGAATCCAGAAAGTCCTCTCTCTCTAATAAAGACAGAGATGGTGGGTCTGTAATGATTGCCTCGCTAAAGAGGAAAAAGGGCAGCAAGATATCCCTTAGGAATAAGCACAAGCCAGATTCAAAATCACATTACAAACCGTCCAAGAAGCTGGTTGCTCACTCTTCAAGCAAGGGGATTGGGAATGAATCGAGTGGCAAACTGGTCTCTAGAAATGTTCTGCACAAAGCAGTTAATAAATATTCTTCAGGGAGGGTTGATTCCACAGACGCGCATGGCAAAAAGTCTTCAGTAATTGGTGCTGGAGGCAATGGAAGGAATGCGGACGAGGATGGCCCAACCAGGAGAAATAAGAAGAGGAAGAACAGGAGAAGGCAAAAGAATAAACCGGCCTAGATGAACCATCACGATTGCAGAGGAGAACGAGGTACCTGCTGATTAGAATGAAGGTGGAGCAGAACCTGGGGAAGGCTGGAAAGGTCAAAGGTGAGAAAAGTCCTCTTTGCTAATGTCTGCCTTTATTGTGTTCAAATAATGCGCAAATTAAATGAATTATCTTTTTTATCATAGAACGCTTTGTTCACCGCAGCCCCCCGTCGTGAGGGGGCAGGCACCTCTTCTCCCAAAGTTACGGGCCTATTTTGCCAAGTTCCTTAGAGAGAGATGAATATAATTTTATAAATTTACAAGCTCTATCCCTAGATGTCCAGTCAACCGCTGCGCCTCAACAGATTTCGGGGAGAACCAGCTAGCTTTGGGTTCGAGTGGCATTTTCCCACGACTTATTGCAAGTGTCTCACCTTTCTCCGCTCTTCCCTCGTCCAAATAATATTTGAATGTGAACATTCTGTGGGAGGAACTATTGTTTATTTAACATTCTCTTCTCCGAGATCATATTTATTTGTCACCTTTTCATTCCAAGAACTTTAGTTCATGTGAACAATGAGAGTCCAGGAAGAAGTTGCATGGTGGCATCAATTCTATTTCAGACTCATCTCGTTTTATTATCACTGCACTGTCCTTGCACGGAATACGAAATTGCCCTCAGTCGAGCTTTGAATTGGGCTTACCTCCAAGAAATATTACGACAAAATTGAGGTAAACACTCTTCTACTTGTAACAATTTATACTTGATTTTCTGTTTAATCGAACAGATTCAGCTAAATTGGGAACCATGGCCCTATGCATTGAGTGGCTTATTTTGATATCAATTATCTGAAAGAGAGTCCTTTAGATTTTCCATGTAAACATGTATGCCACATATCATGCAATGCACCCATGTTTTGAATGCTGTGTATTTTTTGTATGTCAACCAAAGGTACTTAAATTGTACTGATGTCAAAACCAGGAAACCTTTTCTCTGCTCTGCCTTTGATCTTATACTTTTGCCTTAAGAATATGTAAAATTGTTATTGCACCTGTTCTAGGAGCTAAGACATGATTTTTAAAGGGGCGGTTGATTAAGAATAGTTTTATTAGGGAATGTGAATAGGTGATTTTCATTCTTAGTGTCTAGTAAAGGAACATTTCATTCCTATTTTCATATTTATGATGATGAGATTTCTTTATAAATGAATATCATCATTTCCCTACTCCTCCTAATTAATCACATTGTTATTCCTTCTTTTATTTCTCTACAAAATAGATAAAATATAATAAAATATTAATATAATATATTTATATAAAATAAATACAACAAATAAATTTTATAAATAAAATATTAATAAAAATAAATAATTTTTTTGTATTAAATATTTTTAAATTATGATAATAATTAAATTATTAATAATAGTTATATATGTATATATATATATAGTGTAATAATAATTATTATTATTATTAGTACTGTAATAAAAAATTGTAAAAATTATTAAATATTTAAATTATCAATTAATGAATTATATTTTATTATAAAAATTTTATATTAATATATTTATTTTAAATTTTTATATTTATGATTATATTTATGATCATTATTATCCAACAAATTTATTTACACTTTTATTGTAATTAAATATATTATAGTAATTTACTAACTTAAACTATTATTATTATAAATATTATTATTACTAGACAAATTCTTTAATATAAATTATATTTATATTTTTATGGTTATTAAATATATTTTAATTATATTATTATTATTTAATTTTTTGTTCTAATTTTGATTTTAAATTTAACTAAAAGGCTAAAAAGGAAATTTGATTTCGATTCTAGAATAAACTAAATATATTATAAAATTTACTACTTTATTTTTTATGTTACTTAACTCTAATTTTGGTTCAAAATTATAAATCAATCAACCCCTAAAAAGATATTAGAAATTACTAACACTAAAAAAATATATATCACTTTTATTATTTGCCATTTTATGAAAAATAATATTAAAATCTTGTAAAGTATAAATTTATAAAACTTTGGATTCAAATTTTATATATATGTTTTTTTGATATTCTTATTAATTATAATGATTTTTTTTTAAAATAATTTTTTTCATAATAGTCAAAAAATAATATAAATTGACAAATTTTTATTAACTATCATGCGACACATAATATTCTCTAATTGGCTAATGGAGTATGAAGTCATAATGACTTTTTTCTTTTACTTTGATTAACTTTGCCACATGATAACTTTTTAATGGTAATTATCATATGTATTAGTAGTTTTGCCTACACCAAATCAATTAAAAAGACATTTGGTTTCACTTATTTGCTCAAAGAGTACAATGCACTCACTATTGTTCAAGTAATTGTAATATTTTGATACATATCATAATTTGATTTCCTTAATTCATTAGTGTGGTTAGTTTTTAAAAAGAATATATTAAATATGTGTTTGAAAAGTCATCTAAACACATAAGATTGGAATTTGTTATCAATAATGTTCATCTTCTTAAAATTTCATATTCAATTTAAAACTTTAATACTTAATTATTCTAAATTGGTACATTTAAAATTGATAAATAATATATAATTAGAAATCACATGACAAGTACTTTCTATACTTATAAATTTCGTGTCTTAAAATTGTCATTTTTAGTGTTAATTTTGGAAAATAACATACAACAAGAAAAAATTTTCTCACAAAATACACAACTAAAAAATATAAAATTTTTACAATATATTATACATTTCAGTATCACATTGCATGCAAAATGTCCTAAAAAAATAATAACATATATAAGAGAAATAAATGTCTAAATATATAAGCTCAAATATATACGAAAATTACATATAAAATAATAAAGAAAAACTTAAACAATAATTTTCATGTCTTTTTCATGCTAGAATCAATCTAAAAATGCTTTAAAATCAATGTAGGATTAAATAAATGGGATCATATTTGCCCTTAAAGATCTCCAAAAATAGCAGCAAATTAATTATTAGCAAATCATATTTTTCTCATAATTTAGATGATATCACTATACTGAATAATACATTAATCGCACTCCAAGAATCTCATACTATGAGAATCAATGGAAATTTTGTATTATGTTCATTTTTCAAAGTTTAAAAAGTTGTTAAACATATTTTTCAAAGTGCTTATAATGCATTTTTATTAATATAAATGACTACAATTTTTTACACTTTCTCTATAACATATACTTTTAGTAAGAAAAAAATTTTAACTCTCTCCAACTTGTCCTTAATTATATCAAATACATATTATCTTATTAATTAGTAAAGTGTACTATACACTTTCTACTTAAGGTCTTTTTATGAATAAAGATTTATTTTTCAAATAATATTAAGGACATATTTTTCACCAAGTTTTATGGTTTATAATCTCAAAAAATTAATCTTTCAATTTTAGTTAGCTAACACATAAATAAAAAAAGCTATTTATATAGTAAAAAAGATCATCGATGTTGTATTCACTTTTATTGTATAAAGAGATTATGTATAGTGTAAAAACCAATAATGTGACATAAATAATCATTGTTGTAATATAAAATAAAATTCATATATAAAAATTATTAAGTATCATATAAAAGTCAAATATGTGGTACATAAGGAAATTTATGTTCTAGATAAGTCTTATATTTTGTACAAAATGTCTATGAATAGAATAAAGATTATAAATATAAGATATAAAAAAGGATTTTGTATTGTATAAAAGATTAATATATAATATAAAATATCAATTTCAATACTATCAAATGCATCAATATATCTAATAGTGAAATGTCTCCCAATTTGCATACTAAAACTATACCACTTTTTATATTCATTATTGCTACATAATATTTTACTAAATGTTTGCTTTTTTTTTTAATTTTATCAATATAATGTCCACTTCTCTTATATACTACATCTGCTGCATTTATACTACCAACGAAACATCTTATAATATATTAAAGTATCTACCAACAAAGCATTTATAACGTTCTCAATGTCGTATAAAAGGATGCTACATTAATAATTTGTACGAAAGTAACCTCTCTCAATGTAGTATAACATTACCGTATGTAGTATTAAAAAAAAGTCCATATGTAAGTTTCATTTATAATATTGAAAAAAGTAACCTAACATCCTTAGAAGTCTAAAACGTCAAACTAAGAGACTCTATAATAAACATATGTAGTGTAAAATGTTTTCAATGTAATATTAAAAAAAAAAAAAAGATGACATATATATAATCTCTATTTATAATTTTAAATAGTAACCCTATAATTATAAAAAAATTCTAAAAAAATAAATATAACAAATTTTAAATTAACATTTAAAACTATAAATGAAAAGCTGAGTAGCCCATTTAACTTCCTCGACTTCCTTTTATTTCATACTCTTGATTTGTCTCATCTATATCACTATTAAGTATTTTTATATTTCTCAGTTTTATCTCTCTTTAAACTCATAAATTGTGTTAACCTTCAATAAATATATTTAAATTCACTATTAATAGAATATAGTTGTTTCTCAACAAAATACTCTTATTTTGATGAGTTGAACTTGCACAAATAATGTTTTACCTATTGGAACTTATAACATTCTCACATATTAAATTTTCATAAAAAAAGAGATTAAAACTTGAAATGGTGGGGAATGATATATAAAAAAATTAAAAAAAAAAAAAGAGCTAACGGTCTTATGAGTAGAATTAAAAGAAATGTACAAATTGATGTAAAATGAGTTAGCTAAAAGGTTTCTTACGTAGAATAAAGAGTTGTTCATGTAGTATAAAAGTCTCCAATTGAGTATAAAAAAGGGCTCTATGTGTAGGTTCCAATTATAATGTTTACAAAATAAAATTATAGCAAATTGATTGAACAAAATTACATTTCAAAACTACAAATCATTTAAAATTGATTAGGATAAGCCATGTAAAATTGACCAAGATTTATTCTTCATATAATATTAATAACATATATTTAACAAACTTGTATGATATACAATCTTAAAAAATTAATCTCGCAATTCCGGTTAACTAATGCATAACTCAAAAAGGTTATTCTTGTAGTAATTGGATAATAAACACCAGAAATTGTATTAGTTGCAAGATAATTTTTTTTTCAAAAAATTACAAATAATTTCAACATTTTGCCAATTAATGTCGGTAAAATGTTCAGACTTGGCTAATTATTAGCAACAAACATTGTAAAAACACGTCTACAAGGAAAACAAGTTTCTAATAATTTATAAGTAGAATTCCACCTACTTGGACACCCAAAACAAGCATTTTGTTTTTAAATTAATATAATTACAAACACGTTTAAATTCCTCATTTCTTCGACCGGATGAACGAATGGAAAGGATAACATTTCTAATGGCACTAATGTGAAAATTAAGATCTATTAAACCATCTTGAACACATAAATTTAAAATATGACGATCACATCTAATTGAAATAAAGAATTTTTGAAAGATTAATAGCACTAGTATTAATAGTAGCATTATCAGAAGAAATAGAAAAAAAAAATTCCTTGAATACCACATTGCAAAACGGTATTCATAATATATTGAGAAATTTTTGTACCCTTATGATGTTCTATACGTTGGAAATTCTTCATTTAAATTCCAACAAAATGACAAGTCACACAAATAAATGACAAATTATATTTATTACGCCATATATCACATGTGAAAGCAATTATTTATAATTAATACTACAGAGAAGAGAAATTAATTCACACTTATATGAAAAATATATTTCCATAGCATCAGGTTTAGTAGTGTTTTTAGATACTTTTTCAAAATTAGGTTAAACAGCATTTTACATAAAAATTTTGATGACGAACATCTTGTGGAAACAGTATTTCTCTTTAGGGGACTCGTTTAAATTTTGATCATAATAATCACGAGTAGCCATAATAAATAATTTAGTAGTAGAGAAAGTATTAAAAAAAAAAACAAAACAAAGTTCCTGCAGGATGTGGTTAGACACGAACCACAATGAATATTAGCAGGCTGTGGTATCAGGGCTTGGGTTGGGTCAAGAGCCTCCGACTCCGACTCGCAGGCTGTGCCAAGCACAATCCATTCTAGCTCATGCCTAAGGATGGCCTAATGGGAGATATTTTATTTTTTTTATTAGTCTTATTTTATACTTCATTTGGTAATTTTTAAGATATTCAAGTTTAATTAAAAGTTCTTGAATATTATTAAAAGTGTAGATTTAGGCTTAATTTTAAGAATTTAAATATTTATATTTATTTGTTAATATATCAATTATTATTTTTTAATATCAAAAAATTATTACGAATAAAAATTTTAATATTTTTTTTAGTAAAAAAATTATTCAATTATAATTTATCTATACTTAGTACCTCTTGTTTGGTACATTTTATAAACTTTTGAAGGTTAAATTGAGTTTGGACATTTAATTACTCATTTTCACTTTTTTCACTGTGCCTAAAATGGTATCAAAACATAAATTTGCTGTCATCCCGCGTTAGTGTAGCTTTTATCTGAATTGGTTCATGCCTGTTTCTTTCCACGCACCGAGAAGCCAATAGGAAGCTATTTGATGACATTTTATAAGCCTAAAAATCAAGAACGTGACAGCACAGAAGATCAAAAAAGCAGCCAAAAGCAAAAACAGTCGGAACCTTCGACATTACATGTTCCTGCCATCCCCTAGACAAATTGTGAATGATCCCACGATTTCTCGTTCGGAACGTGGTTTTGGGTTTTCGGTAGGTGCAGTAGTGCTGCGCATCTTGGAATATTCTTTTTTTCACAACGTTCCAATCCAAGAATAAAAATATTTCAACTCATTAAAGTCGAACTAAATGAACTTTGTTTTATAATGCCGACATCGTCTTTGAAACTAGAAGCTGCATTACTTTGTTTCTGAAAAACAGTCTTTCTAAAATTCATCTTTATATAATTTAAATTTTTTTTTATCTGATATTAAACTTAAGTTATATTTAAAAATTAATTTATTATTTTGATACGTCTTTTATATATAATTTTGAAAAATAAATTAAGTTATATAAATTTATATCAAATTATTTTGAATTAAATTATTCTTTAATTAATTTATATTTTAGGTTAAATCGGATTGAATTATTTCTAAGTTTGAGTCACTTTGTGAGTTCAAGTAATTTTACTTTTATTTTGGTTCGTTGTGATTATAAAAATTTTTATCCCAACGGATTGGTTTGATTAAAAGTATCAAACCGACCCAAACCCAAACCGATCCGCAAAACAGGACGGAGCATTAATGTAGTGGCAAAATGGTCAAATCAATTCACCCACCGTATTAAACCAAGAAGCAGTCGACGGGTTTTCAAGTGATACTTTCCTAACGTCAACGGGTCAAATCCCGAGTTGTAGTAGTTTTATGCTGAGGGCGTTCTCATACTAGTTCTCGTGAGCTTCTGTACAAGATCTAGAATCGACGGCTGCAGTTATTTGATGCTTCGAATGAATAGAGATGTGCGACGAAGGTGGGACCGTTGGAAATCCTATGAAATGGGTCCAATTCACGGTCACGCCGCCTACTCGTTCTCTCTCATACGCTCTCTCTCTCTCTCTCTCTCTCTCTCTGTCTGTATTGTCTGTCTGCGAGATCTTTGTATAGTGACTGCCAAGCTAAAGCTACAGCTTGAGAAGCGGTGGAATCGAAGTCGTGATTGTTGATCAAGATTCAAGAAACATGAATCCTTACAATTTGCTTATGGAGGAGCCGATAAGGGTGGCCTCCCTTCTCGAGCCATCAAAACCAGTAAGCCTAAGCTACTGCTGCTGCTACTGTTCTTTTAACTAAAGAGCAAAGATCTACTTACTTTCTTTCACTCGTCTGTCATCCAACATTTTCGTTTTTATTGTTCTAGGAATTTCAGAAGCACCTCTGGTTCTTTTTGATTGTTGACATTTCCTCTCTTTCTCTCTATCTTACTTCATAATCCTTCCTCTTCTTCTTTTCCTCTTTTGGATTGTCTGAAGATTAATTTAGTAACAAAAAAAAAAAAGATTGTTTGGCTGTCAAGAAAATGTTTGGGAGTGGAGAGAGAAAGAAGGGAAAGCAAGAAATGCTTTCGTCAAGAAATGTGAAGAATGGCTTTCTTGATTTATTTATTTTTTCTGTTACCTTCTGATTTCCTCGTACTTGCTCTTTTATTTATTTATTTTTTTGGTTCGGATTCTTGATTTTTCTGGCATTTTTATTTTTCCCTCTTTCTACATCTCTGTCCCCACACATGTTTGGCTTTGGCGTTCTTTTCTGACAATGGGCAACTATCGTAGATTATGACGCCGAAACGAAATGTTTTGTGCAGAGCTTCTTTCCTGCAATGACTAAGATTGTAGGAACCCTTGGTCCAAAATCAAGGACCGTTGAGATCATCTCTGATTGCTTGAAGGCGGGGATGTCCGGTATGGGCTCACTTCTAATTCTTGGTTTTCAATTACTTTGATCCAAAGTCGAAAATTCTCATTTGGTTGTTCCCCTTAATTAACTTACGATGCTTCTCCTTCAGTGGCGCGATTTGACTTCTCATGGGGTCACGTTCAATATCACCAAGAGACATTGGACAACCTGAGAGCAGCAGTCAAGCGTACCAAGAAGCTTTGTGCAGTAAGCTTTGTCTCCCTTTACATTTGATTTGTAATCAAACTTCTGTTACTCCTGTTCCATATTGTTATTGCATCAGCGACAGTTCCTTACAAGTGTTTCTCCATATCTGGCTCATAATCGTCGTCTAATTCTTTCAATAAATTCATATAATATGGTTTAGGTGCAGCAAGCAATTCTCTCTTCATCTAAGGATTCCTAATTGCACTCTGGTTGGAATTTATTGAAAGCCTGTTAAACTTGCATTGCCCTTGTTAGCCGTAAAAGTCGATTTCTATGTATGGTAAGTTCACAGGACTTGCAGAGAACAAAGTAGATGCGTTTATGAAGTTCAATTTGTGTTAGTGAATTTTTTCTTGAAGTGCTGGGCACTTTTAGCGAGGTGTTTAAGAAGTTTTGGCATTAGAGTTTGATATTTATAGTTCCCTTGTAGAAGTATTCATGCTACAAGCTCCACTCTACTCCTTTCTAAGTTCTTTGCACATGTACTTAACTGTTGTTTGTTTACTTTAGCAGCTAATGTGTCAGTTGTTGGTACGTAAGCCTTTTTATGTACATTTAGTTGTCAATTCTTACTACTTTTCTTTTTTCTCTTTTCCCACAACTTGGCTTAATTATCAGGTTATGCTGGACACGGTGGGTCCAGAGTTACAAGTTGTCAATAAAACTGAGCACCCTATTTCCCTTGAGGCAGATACCACTGTTGTGCTGACTCCAGATCAAAATAAAGAAGCCACTTCATATCTGCTGCCAATAAATTTTACTGGATTGGCCAAGGTCAACAACCTCTTTACATTAAATGTGGCATTTCTGTTTTGTATAGTAAAATGACCTTAATTTCAAATATGCTGGGGATTTCCTTAAAATAGTAGTTTCAACATGGCGTTGTGTTTGTTGTTTGGTTGTAATGGTTGGGCAATAGGATGTGTCACCAAGTAATAGCTAAAGCTACTGTTGCTTATACTAGACTATTTTCCAAAAAAAAAAAATAAATAATATTCTCTTATTTACAGAGTATTGGACATGAAAGGTGGTGAGTTTGGGATTTCTAATAACCATGGACATTTTTTATATTCTGATGACAATGCAACATTATTTGGTGGTTTTGCTTGCCAAACTCAATTAAAATCTAGAATCTAATTACCCTGCTTCGGAGGGTAGACTTTTACAGAGAGTGCCTTATTTTCTCCTATTGCTTATTTCCTCTGCCTGTTCTCTCTCTCTCTCTCTCTCTCTCTCTCCCCCCCCCTGTGTGTTTACTCTCAAGTTCTGCAATGAAAATTATAGATTCTGAGATAAATATGGATGTTTGGTATATGATACGTGGTTCCATTCTAATTCCAAGATTGATTGCATGTTCTTGCAGGCGGTGAAGAAAGAAGACACTATCTTTATTGGTCAATATCTGTTTACAGGAAGTGAAACTACTTCTGTTTTGCTGGAGGTAAGCCAAAATTTGGGTTTGGCTGAATTCTTTAGTGAATGCTAGATGGGTTATGCAGCCGAAGGGTGCACAGGAAAATTTTTAGTTATAATAAGTTGCCAACCGTTCATGCAACATGTGCCTGTCACTTCTTTAGGATTACAAAATAGTTACTTGAGCTTGCTAGTTGCCTATCCATTTCAACTATAAGCAACATGATGAACATACGCTTGACTCCTAGGAACTCTATAATTTAGTCTCTAGTTTGAATTATATGAGAATTTTGTGTTCTAATAAGTATCTCATGGAGTTTCAACTTGATGATCCAGGTCACTGAAATCAGTGGTGAAGATGTGGTTTGCCTGGTAAAGAATTCAGCTACCTTGGATGGCCCGCTGTATACTCTGCATGTCTCTCAGATTCGTATTGACCTACCTACGCTCACTGATAAAGATAAGGAGGTTGGTATTCCTACTTGATTCACTTGGGCTTCTTAAACCTGTCGAAGGCATTATGAAGTGTGTTAAGCCTGTTTCTTATCATTCATCAGTATTGGTTATAGTCCATGAATACCGTAGGATATGGTATTGGTCTTCTTATTTGAAATGTTATCTGAGACTAATCTACAATTTGAGAAGGTGTTTTAGTTACCTGTGGACTTCTCGCTTGATTTTGCCTCCCCTGATAGGATCAATTTATATTATAAGGTGTCTGCTGTTTTCTTGCACCTAATGCAATCTGTCTTGAAATGAAATTTTAATTGTGTAACAGTTTTGAGACAAAATGTTAAATATCTATTTAACTCCCATCTTTTAAATGGTGTCAGCAAATCTTGGTTGTGCAGTTGTACAAGTAGTAATAACTTCTTGTTGGGAACACAGTGCTTACTTCTCTTGTCAAGTGCTTCATCATTTTCTAATGATTGATATCAGGTTATAACCACTTGGGGTTTTCGAAACAAGATAGACTTCCTTTCTCTTTCATACACCCGGCATGCAGAAGATGTTCGCCATGTAAGAGTTTTTAAGCTTGAAGTGGCTAGTTTTTTTCTTCTCAATTATATTATGTCAATCTTTCTCTACCATGTCCCTCTACCATGTTTGCTCTTACAGATCAGCTTCTAGCCATAACACATAATGGTTTTGTGGTCAGGGTTTTGACACTCCTTTCTTGTTTTCTCTTGCTGAGTTGATAGTGGCTATTCATTTTGTTATGCAGGCACGGGACTTTCTCTCTAAACTTGGAGACCTCCATCAAACACAAATTTTTGCTAAAATTGAAAATGTGGAGGTGAGATTGAGGTGTGTCAGCTCTTGTTTACAAATTGAATTTCCCATACGTGAGTGTAATCTTTAGATCCTACTTTCTATTTTCTCATTTATTATTGTAGGGACTAAATCATTTTAATGAGATCCTGCATGAAGCAGATGGTATCATCTTTTCACGTGGAAACTTGGGGTTAGATCTCCCACCAGAGAAGGTTATTTTTTAAAACCTGAGAGTAAACTGTTCACTGTATTTGTAAGACATGGATAGCTTTGAGATATTATTACACATGCACATTTATGACATATAAAAATCCATCTCAACAGTGCATCACTGACTAATATGTTTACTTTTTACTTCATTCCTTTGTGTTGGTAATTTTGCCAGCCAATAAGTTCTCAGTTGGATATTTTATATTCTCTAAGAAATCCTTAATATGTATACAAATTACATCATATTTTACCTTCCAGTTTATCTATCAAACTTATCGTTGTTGTATTTTGGAGATATATTAATCTTATGATTTGTTTGATTAATCTTCTCAGTGCCTTGATAATAACAAGATATGGAACCATAATATAGTTTTTACTCTCTTGGACTTGAACAAAAACTCATGTAGCTATCTGTCCATGTGTGTAGATTGACCTGAGTCTTAAGATGGGTTCATCTCAGTAAGAGGCTCAAGCCCAAGCAGACCTCTAATGAAAGACTTGAGGGCCCAAAGACTGACCATAGATGATGGGGTTTTAAATTATTAGTACAGTTACTGGCATATGCTTTTCTATTGACTAGATTGTGTCTACTAGGACACTGGCATATGACATTTATTCTAATTCATATCATATTTTTTATTAATTTACCATGTCTGAATGACAATTGAGTATCTGCTGCTGTAGTTTTATGGAGTTAGTGTTTAATACCCCAAAAGAACGAACATGAAAATAGACTGTGGATTGGCATGTTGGAGTCCTGGTGTAAAGGAAAGGTTACACCATTATGACCTACTTGTCATGGGTTTGAGTCCTGAAAACAACCTCTTCAAGATCAAAGGTAAGGCTGTGTACTTCTGACCCTTCCCTAGACCTCACAAATGTGGGAGCCTCATGCATTGGGATGCCTTTATTGGCATGCTGCTCATCTACATTTGGCATGATTGTGCATTTAGCTCCAGTAAAATATTCCCAAAGTTAGAGCTCAAAAAAAAAAAAAAAAAAAAAAAAAAAAAAAAAAAAAGCAAATCCAAGTTCAACTCTGCTTTTTTTCCTCTTGTGGACAGGTGTTTCTATTTCAAAAGGCTGTTCTTTTCAAATGCAACATGGCTGGAAAGCCTGCTGTTGTTACTCGTGTTGTGGACAGTATGACTGAGAACTTGAGACCTACTCGTGCAGAAGCAACTGACATTGCGAATGCAGTATTGGATGGTAAATATCAGTCTTCTGACATAAAATGTGTTGCCTTTTGCTTCTTGTGGTGGGTGGCTTTCACCATTGTTGCTGTTCTGTTCAGTCATGCACATACTTTTTATATAGAACATGTTATTCTGCTGCTTATGGTGTTTTTATTCTGCATTCATCTGGCATTGCTTAACGCTTTTCAGATATCTTCCCCATGCAACTTAGGATATAACCTTTCATTTTTCCGTTGGTCTAGGGAGTGATGCAATTCTTCTAGGTGCAGAGACCCTGCGGGGACTGTATCCAATAGAGACAATTTCTACTGTTGGAAAAATATGTGCTGAGGCAAGTTTTATATTGCTTTCTTTAAATCTCTCTGTTTCTTTTTAGTTTTTTATTTTTTCTGTTTTGATGTTCTCACAACATCCTGTTCCCCCCCCCCCCCGGGGGCGGGCGGGTGAGCGCATGTATGTACAGAGCTTCATGCACACTTGTGCAAGATTAGAAATAGGACAATCCGTCTGCTCAACTTGATTTACGTTGTCTGTAGCTGCATGGTTTTTCATGTACATTTTAGGCCCAGAGGATTGGTCTGTTGTATTCTCATGTTTGGTTAGGGCTCACTTAGATCATTTGAAGTGGAACTATGCATGTCTGTGGTTTCCCCTGAGCAGACACACAGATGGAAAAATTGAACATTAAGGGGGAAAGGATGTCAAGTTCTGTCCATTCTATATTTGTATGTTTTTGGCTTACCAAGATGCTACAGCATGATGGCTATACAGATTTTTGGTCATTAGTCCACATGCTTAATTCAGAAGGTGGCATGGACTTTCATTTTTGTTTTTTCCCTTATTATATTTTAATATGCAGGCAGAAAAGGTGTTCAATCAAGATGCCTACTTCAAAAAAGCTGTCAAGCATATTGGAGAACCAATGAGCCATTTGGAATCCATTGTTTCCTCTGCGGTATACTTTCTGCAGTATCTTACTGAGTATTTATGCTTTTTGTTCCACTGACCTGTTGGTGTCTCCTTTTATGCATATAGATATATATATAATTATACCTTTTGTAACTTAGGTTCGCGCAGCCATCAAGGTGAAGGCCTCTGTAATTATCTGCTTCACTTCATCAGGGAGAACTGCAAGGTTGTTCTTTCAGACTGGGGGTTCTTTTTTAGCTTTTCTATCAGATGAGTTTCACACACAAATATGACATAGGACTTCATCGGAATTTTAAATATATTTTGTCTTAATCCAGATTGCTTGCAAAGTACAGGCCAACAATGCCTGTGATTTCAGTTGTAATCCCTCGGCTTAAGACAGATCAACTGCGATGGACCTTTACTGGTGCTTTTGAGGTATGCCATTACCCTTCAATGGATGTATGTAGCTTCTGTTGAAGCAAAGTTATCTGGCCACATTCAAGAGAGTGGAAGCATTACATTTTTGCTCTAGGTCGGGTAGAGTAAGATTTAAGTAAGAAGTTTCTAAGTGTCTGGGAATTGTGACATTATTAAATGTTCTTTATGTTCAAATTTTGTTCTATTGGTTCTGTTAACTTTGTTTTCCTTCAAATGAACTTGGAGCTTAACATTCCTGTTCCTTCCAACTCTGTTGCAGGCCAGGCAGTCACTTATTGTTAGAGGACTTTTTCCCTTGCTTGCAGACCCCCAACATCCGGTAAGCATTTTCTGTGTTAGTCACTTCATCCCTTGCCAGTTCAATAGTCTTTCTATTTAGTGACTAAGAAAGTGGAATAGAAGTAGGACCTAACAACCTTTGGGAATAACCTCCCTTGTTTTCTGGTTTCAACCTTTGGGAATTAGTTTGTAACATGGAACTGCATTGAAGTTCATAAATCTTCAAAATCCTGCAATTGACTGCAATTGCCATTGATGCAATTAAAAAGACAATTGGCAAATAATGGTCCATATGTAGGAAACAAGTTATGTTTCTATCAGCACAAAATGCCCATTTCTGGTGAACCAAGAATCTATTCAAAATGGCCTTTGAACTGATCACAGGTGGCATGTAACTTTGGTGAATTTGTGGTATTCCAACCCTCGTTACTTTTATATGCATCAGCGATGCATATGTTGGAATTACAAATTGAATGTTTAAGTCATGGAGATATATTCTTGTTGGAATGATTTTCGGTGTTGAAATCGAAATGTAATTGATGCAGGCCAGCTCGAACAATGCATCAAATGAGTCAGTTCTGAAGGTTGCTTTAGATCACGGCATGGCAGCTGGTGTTATAAAATCACATGATCGAGTTATTGTTTGCCAAAAGATTGGTGACACTTCTGTGGTGAAGATCCTTGAACTCGAAGAGTAACACTATTTCGGTGCGTTTCATTGTGAGATCCTCTAGTTTGCTTTCCAGCGGTCTATAGATGTTACGTAATAAACCACTGGCACATACACAATTTCGCACGAGACCATGAGGGGTTTAAAGTGAATGGAACCTTTGTCCTACCTACACCGTTCTATATGCATGTATCTTAACAAGATTGCAACAGCACTGGGGAAATTTCTCTATAATGGTTTACCTAAAGTGACTTATTTTAGAGAATAGTGTTTGCTATTTGTTTGAATGCCTTTATTTTAGAGAGATCCTTTTAGCGATCCTTTTAAGATGATTAATCCCTGGCCAAATTTCAGTTGGCAAATTTAGTATGCTCAGGGGAGGATTTGGTTTGACAAAATTGCTGGCCTTTGCTGAACTCGAGCTGTATAGGAAAGTAATGTCATTTTTCACCACTGGAACCTTAAAAAAAAAAAAAAAAGGAAATACACAATGAAAAAAGAAACTAAAAGAACAAAGAATATTTAGTGTTCAAAATCCTTAATATATTGCAAATTTATAAGATATGATCATGTAGATTACACACTAAACAAAAGCGTCCTGGTAAACAGATGTTTTCCCTTCGGACGCATGAAATCTTCTCTCACGAGTTTCTGCCATTGCCTGATTAAAGTGCCTCTGAGAAACGCAGGTCTGCTGGGCCAGGACCTAATATTCCCTTTTGTTCGCTGATCTTGCCTAAACCGAGAGGTGGTTCAGCGTGTACGTTCATTTCATCTTCTCTCCATCCAGTTTCTTGCCATTCTCTCTGCAACAGCATAAGCAATCTCAGCACATCTATTTGTAACGAGAAAATCATGCCATCGATGACAAGAACAGAGTCTCAATACAGCATTTGCAAAAGTCGGAGAATGGCTTGCCTCATCATAATTGTAGGTTTCATCTTGCAACAATGGCGTTGCCAGAGGGGGAGCAATATCTGGGTCAGGCTTTTGAAATATAAATGTGGTATAAAGACCTGGAAAAGGGAATTTACAACAGAATGACAACATGCAAATAAAATGCTTGAGTTGAGTGCAAGGGAAATGAATAAGTGTAGAAGAAAATGAATGCAATACCTAAGACATCATACGATCGGGGGACAAGCCTCCCTTTGGCGTCAACAAGGTTAGGACCAGCATTCATCAACATGCCCAAACAATGAGTTCTTTGAACAAAGCTAATGTTAGTACTGCCTATGCCCAATGGTAGCAAAGAGAGGTATCTTGAAAGTAGCTGCAGAGCTCTGAGTACCATAAGACTAAATGCAAATTCAAATACCTGTTATCATCATAAAATTCTGTCAAATTCTGAATCTCTACGTACTCCAGACCAGCTTCTCTGGCCAACCTGGGGACATTTACAGACTTTAAGCCAATAGATCACTCAAATAAGTGCATATAGGAAAACACCTAGTCCTTGAAACAAAATGTAGAAAAATATTGGGAATAAAAGGATGCTCTTCAGTAACAACTTCAATTGATTGTTGTCAATTTTCCTTCAAGGCATAAGACTTTGTGACAAAGTGAAATATCATCATATTAGGACACATATATGATCGTGCTAGCACCTGGGAAGTAGTACAGAATTGACATTAATATAATAAATGATAATTTTTGTCACGTGTAACAGTAAAAACTAACCTGATCAAGCTTGGAAAATGAACCAGGCAATGAGTTTCTGCAGAGATGTCGTGAGCAAACTTTAACTGGTATTTCTTTCCAAACAATGGGAACCTGAATTTTAGAGAAGGAAAGAATAAATCAGAACAGAATCATCCATTAGAAAAAAAAAAAAGAAAAAAAAGAAAAAGAAGAAGCAAATGTTTTAAACATCTCAAATGCAAATATACTTCTCTTCCTCAACTTCGAAGGTTATCATGTAACTCTCTGAACGGATGCAATTGGGAACAATATTCAGTTTCATGCTGCTGCTTCTGTTGTGGTACGCTTCCACATTCTTCTGGTACTTTGCCCTGCATGTTCACATTGTCAAACATAAACCTAAGTTCTCCTTTACTAGACTAAAATTTCATGCATGATTTAATGACAGAACAGAAGTGGACAGTTAAGCTTTGAATGGTCCTGGGACAAAGATGACAAAGGCTGGAACAAAATGCTCATGCAAAATGGCATGCAAATGGCTGTTGCAGTAGCTCCTGTTGAAGGATATGACATTAAACTATGAAATGAAGCCCTTTGAAGTTTTAGTACTCAAACCATCAGCTGATAATTCACTCACAAAAAGAAAACAAAATAGATAGCAATTCAGCAAACAAATGGTCCATATTGAAACGCGTGTGCATGTGTGTGTGTGTGTGTGAAGGAAAGGAAGAGCTCACACGGCGTTCAATGATAATCATTCATACCATATAGTAGATGAGTCGGGAGTAATACCAAAGAAAAAGCCCCCTGGTTTGAGCAATGATGACACATTATGGAGAAGTTTACAGGCACTTTCTTCAGTTTCAAAACACAACTGCACGTAGAAATTTGAATATGCTTAAGCAACCCATAACAGACCATCACAAATAATGATGGACGAGATCAGCAGGTTTCTCCCAAAGGAAAAACTGTAACAGAAGCATGCAAGAGGTAAGCAATATGTATAGCTTTGGAACCTGCAAATTTTGTAAGCAGCAAACTAGATCAGCCTGATTGGCCTTCTCCTTTAACTTGATTTGAAAATTTTCCTGTCCAACCAATAGATTTCAAGGTCAAATGCGCAGAATCAACGAGGACCAATCAAAAACAAACACATTGAATCCTTTAAATATCAAGAATCCATTCAGCATCTAGACACAAGCGATAACCAAACAAGCCTCAAGAAAGCACCTTTACAGGAACCCAAGTAACCGGTTATGTGCAGCGACAGAGAGATGAAAACATGGTTTTGGGGGGGTGGCGAAGAAGCTTACAGAGGAAGGGTCGGCCTCAAAGAACTCAGAAGTGAAGTTTTTTCTCTGACTTTCCCATGCTTTTTTCATCTCGCTTATTCCAGACGACGATAGATCTACAAGTATTTACATAGAATCACACACACACACACACACACTAAGAATAATAATAATAATCATAAAAGAAAGAAACCCATCAAAAGTTCCGGTAATTATTTATCATCCATGTATGCAGAAGCACATACAGAGACATACAAAGTAAAAATCAAGACAGGACATGCGTGTAGTAAAAGCACCTATTCCAATGTAGTGGCCAATATGAGCAGTTTCCCATTTGTCTGCTCCAACTCCTCCTCCTCCTCCGCAATACAAATCGCATACCTTCACAACTCATGTCCGTTCACTTCACATCTAATTTTAAATCCGAAAACACAAAAACACACACACGCACGCACGCACGCACAGAGAGGGTGAGAGAGAGACAGTTGCATAAGGATGCGCGAAAATTTTGATGAGGGCCAACTTGGCAAAGTCGTAGAGACGATGGTGACTCGAGTCTGTCCTCGCCGCCGGAAACGCAAATCCGCTCATCGGATGGATGGACGGATGGACGGATGGATTTTTCAGTCTGTCTTCGCTCCTCCGCTGAATGTTTTTTGTCTGTCAGCTAAACCGGACGCCCCGAAGCAACCGAGGAGGGCCCTTTATATAGCGGATCGGTTTTAGAGTTCGGATCAGGCTTTCAACTCGGGCCTTGCAATTATAATTCATTGATTCATTCATAAAATATGAGAGGAAAGTTTTCATCTTTTCGTTTTTCCTTTTTAACGAAACTGAGAAAGCCCGAAGCCTCCGGCCCAAGTCTAAGCTCAAGAGTCCTCAACTCCGTCTCCCTGCGCCTCTCTATGCTCCGCCGTCCTTTCTGTGTACCTCTCTCTCTCTCTGTCTCTCTCTTTCACCTTCTCTTCTCCCCTCGAACTGTTGCATAAAATTCCTCCATTACAGAGTTCTCGCTGGAAAATCAAAAATTTTCTTTTGCAGGTTGCCGCAGTGATCCAATATCTCCCCCAGAGCATAGTTTTTATACTCGATCGGATTCGGGTGAGGGTCCGATTCGACAGATTCCCACTTCGACTATTGAGTCAATTTTTATTTTGAAAAAATAATTAATATTTTTTTTATGTTGCATAAAAATAAATAAAATATTATTAAAATAAAATTTAAATTTACACCTCCTACAACTGCTTTTAATAAAACAATATAATTATATATATAATTTTTTAAAAAAATATGAAATAAAAACTTTTAACAAAAACTTATTCGATTCATCTATTCATTTGAATGATCGACCATTCAAATCAATTAAGCAGAGTATTTTTTTTAAAGTCATTTTCTTTTTTAATTAGATAAAATAGCTAAACTAATCCAAACTTCGTGTTATTGGTTTAACGTTCTGAGTGTCAAATTAGTTCAATTTTTAAAATTATTTCTCCAACTCAATTTTAAGGCCAAAGTCTTATAATTATTGCCTATAGAAAAAATTATATAAAAAAATTGTCTTACTTAATTCACTAATTATAATAATTTTTTAAAGCTCTCCCACTTTCTCATTTAGCAAAATAAAACTTAATGTCTTGTGAAAAGAAAAATAAAAATAGTTAATATTCTAATTAATCATTTTATTAATTAAGAATCATAGATAAATAACCTACTTTACAATTTTGTATATTGTAATAATTTTATTTTTATTTTTAAAAAATAACAATTTAGTAACCATAAATCTCTTTTTAAGATGTTATATGTCATAAGATGTTATATGTCAAATGATATTAAATTTAAAATTAAAAATAAAATCTAATTAAAAAAAAAAGTCTCAATTATCTTGTTCTCTCCTATCTTCTTTCTTTCCTCCCTCTTTTCTTATTTAAGTGAAGAGAAATTATGAGAACATTGCAATTTTTTGTTAACATCATTTTTCTTATCAGTTGCTAAGAAATTTAAGCATTGTCTTATTGTTATATTGCAGACATTACCGTATTCCTCGAAAACAGAAATTTAATACCACTATGGTTCTTTTTTTATTTATGATTCCTTTATTAAAATTATATTTAATGGCTAAGAGTTATAAGGTAAAAAAAAAATTATATCATTTTTTTAGACATTATATATAATTTTGTATTTAAACTATTAAATACTTTATTTTAATTATTAATCTGTTAAATAAGTATATTTAATTCTTAGTAAGTCTAATTAAGGTATATATTCTATATTCTAGTATATGTATGAGTATTTACAAAGTTATCAAATTCAATTTGCTTCCTTTCTTCTATCCTCTTCTTCATCTCAATTCTCCATCTTTTAAATTCTTCTTTTACCTTTGATCTTACTTAAGATTCTTTAAGTATACTTCTCACTCTTTAAGAGTTTACACTAAGTAATAATGTTTTTGGGACTAATAAAAGATTAATTATAGACATTAGACAATCATAAACACCAAAAGCTAATTTACCATATTTTGAGGATATCAACTCTTAGGAATAGATTACCAAGCGTGAGACATACTTGAGACATGTTATAGAGGGTGAGATTGACAATTCAAGATAAAAACAAGTAAAATGAACATAATATTAAAGGCCTGAGATAATGGAAAATTCTAATTTAATAGAAGTCATATCTATTAATGTCATTATGGGTATGACTGGCCAAAAGACCATGCAATTAAGAGGATAAGTGGAAAAGAAGACTCTTATCATTCTTATTGATAAGAGAGTTACAAACAGCTTCCTAGATAATGTCATAGGGGTAAAGGCACAATGTTAAAGAGACAATTCCACTCATCTAATTGTCAAGACGAAAAATGGTTAGAAAATTACTAGTAATGAAACTTATGAGGGCTTTTAATGGAAAATACAAGGGAAAACTTTTACTGCTAACTTAAGACTTTTTTCCATGTATATAATGTGATTTTGGTGTTGATTAGCTCAAGTTGCATAACTTAGTCTTTTTTGACTTTTACAATATAAAATTATCGTTTGTTAAGGAGGCCAAACTTATTAAATTTCAAGATACTATATAAGGAGTTACCCTTAAACTTATGATTGGTTAAAAAGTGCAAAAATGGCTAGGGAAGAAAGAAATTGGCATGCATGCTTATTTGTGCACTATGGTGTTTAGTGTCTAGTCTTAAATCCTTTAAACCGCCACAAATCCTACAAACTATCTTAGATCACTTTATTGATGTGTTTGTTGATCTTACCACCTTACTTCCTTAAAGATCACATGACTATATCATTCCATTAAAGCCTTTATCTTAACCAGACAGTTTATAACCCTACAAGTACCCACACTTCTAAAAAACTGAGATTGAAAAATTAGTGTTATAAATGTTAAATTCCTCATAATTCAACATAACATAAGTCTTTTTGCATCCCTTATACTTTTGGTGAAAAAAATAGAACTTGAAAATTTTGTATTGATTATAAACAATTGAATTCTTTAATGATGAAGAATAAATTTTCCATTTCCATAATAGATGATTTACTTGATGAAGTACATAAGGCAATGGTATTTTTTAAAATAGATTTGATGGTAAGTTGTCACTAAATTAAAATGAAAGAAGAGGATGTTCCTAAAATAGCATTTAGGATTCATTATGGTCACTATAGGTTTAAAGTCATGCCCTTTAGTTTAATGAATACCCCAACTACATTCCAATCTCTCATGAATTGCATTTTTGTTTTTCATTTAAGATAGTTCATTTTAATATTCTTTAATGACATCCTAGTATACAATCCTAACTTTAAGGAACATATTGGACATTTAATTCATACCCTTTAACTTCTTTGAGACCTTTAACTCCTTGTAAAAAAAAAATCTAAATGTTAATTTGGTTAATCCCAAATTGAATACTTAGGTTGTATTATCTCTTTTAAGGGTTTATGCACTAACCCTAATAAAATTTCAACCATGATTAATTGGTCTCAACCCACTTCTACCAAGGCATTAAAAGGATTCCTTACCTTACTAGTTACTCTTGCTAATTCAAACAAGGGTATCATACTATTAACAAGCAATTAGTTGACTTATTTTAAAAGGAAGGCTTTAACTGGACATTAGAAGTAACCAAAGCCTTTAAGGAATTGGAACATATGATGACAATATCACCTATTTTGCCTTTGCCTAATTTTTCTAAAGACTTTATTCTAGAAATAAATGCATATGAGAATAAGATAGGAGTTATGCTTATGCAAGAAGGGAAACTCATTACTTATCTTAGCAAGCTTTTGCATGCCAAACATCAAGGGTTGTCTATTTATGAGAAAGAACATATAGTTATCTTCATGATAGTGGGAAAGTGGAAACATTACTCAAAGGGACATATTTCTTATTCAAAACTGTCCATAAAAGTATCAAATTCCTTAATTAACAACTTCACACTTATATACAGCAAAAAAGTATTACTAAACTTTTTAGTTTAGACTATTCTATACAATATAAAAAAGATAGTGAGAATAAGATGGTTAATGTCTTATCTAGACAAGCTAAAGAAGTTCCTAATTCAATTGAAACATGTTTTGCTATCTTTATTGCAATTCTTGAATGACTACAATATGTTGTCTTTAGCTATAAGTAGGATAATCTAACTTCAAAGCTTCTTTTAACCCTAACTATTCTTTCCTTTGGTAGGCCTCATTACACTCCTCAAAATTGAGTCCTTAAATATAAGGGCATGCTATATTTAGGTTATTTT
Source organism: Bruguiera sexangula (assembly GCA_020141445.1). Classification (NCBI taxonomy): domain Eukaryota; kingdom Viridiplantae; phylum Streptophyta; class Magnoliopsida; order Malpighiales; family Rhizophoraceae; genus Bruguiera; species Bruguiera sexangula. The sequence continues at coordinate 8,501,021 of JAHLGP010020635.1, forward strand.
AGTCAACTAAAAGCCATAATTATGTTATTATTCCATGCCTTTTTTCTTGGAGGATACTTTAATATCAAAGCAACCTACTGTCAACTTAAAAAATTATTTTACTAGCCTAGCTTGAAACAAGATGTTAGATAAATGATGCTTACTTATGACACTTACCAACGTTGCAAGGGAGAATTAATCCCTTATCCTAGTTTATTACAACCCTTAAAGGTCCTTACTCAGGGATCTATTAATATCAATATAGACTTCATTGAAGACCTTCCAAAGGTTAGAGAAAGGATATGATTTGGTCATCATTAACAGATTTAGTAAATATAATTCCTTTGTTGCCCTCGACCAGCTCTATGGCATGTCAAAAACAATTATTTTGGATCAAGACATTATATTTACTAGTTTATTTTGACAAGAGCTCTTTCATTTGTTGGCTACCAACCTTTATCTTAGTTTAGCTTATCAGATTAGTTTAGCTTATCATCCTTGATCTGATAAGCAAAGTGAGAAGTTAAATTGTTATGTTGAAACTTATCTTCTTTTTATGACATTTCAGAAGCTAGTGTAATGGTTAAGGTGGTTACATTTGGCTAAATGGTGGTACAATACCACTTTTCATTCACCTTTTGATTTGTCCCCATTTAAGGCCTTATGGCTATGATCCTCTCCAAGTGGCCAAGTTTTCCTTGGACCAAGCAAAAGTAGCTTTAATGGAGATGTTTTTTGCAAGAGCTATAACTTATGAATACTTTGTAGCAAGCGTAGCTTAAGGCTTAACAAGAGATGAAATAATTTGCAAACAAACATTAAAATGAGAGGACTTTTGATATTGGTGACTTTGTATATCTTAAAATTTAGCCTTACTAACAAGCCAACCTTGCTTTATGTCATAATTTAAAGCTCACTTCAAAGTATTACAGGCCTTTTAAGGTTGAAGCCAACATGAGTTTTATAGTTTATTGTCTTGAGCTACCCTCTAGTTCTATCATACACCTTGTGACTCAAGTCTTAATGCAATAGGCTAATCTCTCTCGTAAGGAAGTGACATAGGAGGATTAGAGCTTTATTTCAACTCAATTTCCTTCCTTTGAGCCTTGAGGACAAGGTTGTTATCTAATAAAGTGGTCTTGTTAGGTGTTATTTATAATTTTGTGTTTGAATTATTAAGTGCTTTGTTTTAGTTGTTAGTTTATTAAATAGGTATGTTTAATTATAGTAGAGATGGGTTGGCGAGTCTCAATAGGTCTAATTAAGATATATATTCTCTATCCTACTATAAGCATGGACATCTATAAAGTTATCAAATTCAATTTTCTTTTCAACTTCCTTCATCTCTTTTATCTTCTTTTTCTTTGAAATTCTTCTTCTTCTTCACTTCAACCCTTAACATTTTTCTATTTGTTTCCTTTAGTAGAATTCAATAGGAGACCACAGAAGTGAAATTGATGAGTTAGAAAAAGCATTAGAACATGTAAAAGCATTGAAACATGTCTTTGATATGGGTTATAAAGAAGATGAAAAAGGAAAAAAGATAAAATAGTAGTCTTATATAAAGATATTTGTTTGTAGTTGAATTTATTGGTGTCATTGTTAATGAAAATAATTTGTTTATGTACTTAAGTGTTTGTTTGCGCAAATGAAGGAGGAGTGACAAAGGTGGTGGGAGAGAGGATAAAGGAGAGAGAGAAAAAGAAAGGAGGAGAGAGCAAGCGAGAGTGAAACTCTTTTTTTTATTTAATACCATTTTTTTAAGCTTATTAGTTAAATTTTGAGGAAGAGAAAATAAGGGAGGAAAGAGGAAGGAGGAGTGAGAAAGAGAGGAATGATAATTTTTTATTTTTAATTTAACTACATTTTTATTTTTTTAATTTTAATTTTAATGATACATGGCATACCATGTGTCATATCTTGTCAATTATTTTCCATGTCATCCTTTTATGTCATTTCATTTAATAGTTTTTGTTTGATAGCATTAATAATAGGTTAACTTTGTTATAAAAAATTATATGAGTACCAAATTATCTTTTTAAAAGTTGGACTATTTGTAACAACACACAAAATTTTAAATTTATTTATATGTAACTCTTTTCTTATTCATCAACAAATAATTAGGTCAAGATATAGTTGGGAGCCAACCTAAGTTAAAACTTATAACTTGACTTACCTTAACAAGTTGCCCTAACACCTAAAGAAAAAGCAATCACTTAAAAAGAATCAATTTAGCTATTGAAAGATAATTTTGCATGGTAAACACCACTTACTCACTCAAACAATGCTTTGAACATAAGGTTGATAATAACAATAACTCTTATATAAAATTTACATAATGTGTATTAAATTAATTATGTAAGGGTGCCAAATAGGTTGAATGAGTTTAATCAAGTTACTTTAAATTTAATTCATTTTTCATTGAATTGCTTTTATGTAATTGCACATTTAGATTATGTTTGAATTAGGTTCAAATGACTTGCAAGTCAACCTCTTAATTTTTAAGGAAATGTGTGTTTTTTTTTCCATTAATTGTTTATTTTATCATATATTAAAAAAATATGATAATATATTATTATTTATTTTTTAATTTTTATATATTAATTTATATAAAAAATATGCAAGTATATTATACATATTATATGTATTTATATTATTTATAACACATATATGTACACACACACACACACACACACACACACACACACACATGTATAAAACACACATACCTTTATTTATGCATATAATATATGTGTATATGTGTGAATAAATTTTTAAATATTATAAATATAAAAAATAAAAATAAATAATTATATAAAATGAATAATTTAATATTAATGTTAAATAATGGTTTTAATAATATATAAAAATAAAATAATGTTCACGTATTATGTGTATTACTTATATATCTATAAATAAAGGAATAAGTAAAAATATAAAAAAATATTTAATAATAAACTTATTTTATTTTTTCAAAAAAGTTCAATTTCGAAAAAAAAAAAGTGATGTTTTTTCAAGTTGAGTTAGAAGAATTTAGGTTTAGGTCACTTTGAGTTTGAATTATTTTAGTACAGGTTACTTTTGGAATACATCGCATTTTGAGTCAAACTTTTTTAAATGAGTTTGAGATTGATTGAATTTAAGCCTATTTAATTCAATAAGATATCATTATTTCAATTTGGAATTGGTTAGGCATAAAGGATAGAAAGCCATTTAACATGGTAGGCTCATATTTTGTTTGATAAAAATAAGTTACAAACACTTTATCTTAACTAAGAGAAACGACTACAGACTAACCCGGAGTTCTAAGTCCATATCACCTTAAAAGCTCAAGACAGTTGTTGAATAATTTATATATATATATACAACTTAGAAGCATGGTTATATGATGAATACACGTTGAACATGACTAAACATGTCCAACAAAATAATTTTCAAAAGAAATGGACATATAAGTCAAACATAAGGTCACTAAGGACTGAAGGAAACAAGAAAGAAAAAATGGAAGAAAGCCCATCTGATGCCACCAGAGACTTTATTAGTGATGACAAAACTACTCATAAGGCTTGCCTAGTTACTGTTATCCTTTGTTTGATAGTCTATTAATGTTGTTTGGATTATCATCTTTATTGTTGTGTTGAAGATTGTCATTGTTCACAGGTCAGAATCTTGTTATCTTTGATAATTACCATTTTAGCAAACCTGTAGCATCATCATCTTCTCCTTTAAGATTGTAGATGATGAGAAACTAAGGATTAAAAATAAGAAAATTATAAAATAAAGGATAAGGATTGATTTCTTCAACGGGATCAACATCCAATAATCACTTAAAAGGAATCGACCTTTAATAAGCTAAAAGTTTTGATATATTTGATTACTTGAATGAAAAAGTAATAGGGCATTCCATATATATAAACTTAAGAGTTTAACTTGATTGATAATTAAAGAAGAATTTATTCCTAAAAGAGACTTCATCAATTATGCCCACTAATATAGAAGTATTTATGTCTATTAATTTGAAAATAATAAAATATAATTATTAAATTTCAAAATTAAAGGAAATTGCATCATTTTACTACCTTTCAAAATAGTCTTGTCCTCATGGTTAACAAGTAATAAATTTCATAAATTGCTCTATAATAAAACTCTCATGTAGCATCCTCAAATGGAAAACTAGTCCATTGAAAAAGGATTTAAGTGACAACTCAATTTCTACATTTGATGATATGTTAGTCCAAGATAGCTTATGGCTGAACATTAACCTCTTTAATAGAAGTAATGTTCGATAACTGATTTTTTCAATCATATTCTCTACTTATTTCCTTTTTAAGTAAGAGACATGAAAGACATGATGTAGTTTAGACCATACTGGTAAGTCAAAATAATTAGCAACAAGACCAATGCATTGAAGAACTTTGTATGGGCCAAAGAAGCAACAGGATAATTTCGTTAATGAGTAAACATTGATAGACAATTATCAATATGGTTTAAGTTTGAGATATATCCAATCTCTCATTAAAAACTCACATTCAATACAATTTATATCAATGTGTTACTTTATATAAGCTTGAGCTGTAATAAGATTGTCCTTTAAAAGTTAGAGCAACTTATACTTATCTTGTAAGTCTTTATCAACTTAGTCACACAATAAGACCTAACTGTGTACCTTGCAAGAGTAGGCGAGGTTTGACTATAAATAACTTTAAATGAGAACATTTTTGTTAAAGAGTGATGAGTGGTTTTGAACCACCACTCAACCTAAGGAAGTCATTTCACTTAGTCCTTTGGTTTGTCACTCACAAAGTAGCAAAAGTAGTTCTTTAAACACCTATTAACTACCTCAATCTGTTTATCCATCTACGAGTGGTTAGCAATGCTCATATTCAATTGTGTCTATTACAAATGAAACTGCTTATTCTAGAAATTAATAGTGAAGATTTTATCTTGATTAATGATAATAAATTTATGAACAACGTAAAGCTTCATAATATCTTTAACAAAAAAAACTTAGGTAATAGTAATAATAGGATAAGGATGACTAATAGCACAAAAATGAGCATATTTAGTCAAATGATCCATAATAACAAAAATAATTACTTTATTTTAGAATAATGAAAGTCTTTCAATAAAGTTCATAATTTCTTTTAAAATAGTAAAAGGTTAAAGAAGACCTAGATATGTTATAGATTCACTCTTATGACATTAACAAACATCATATTCAACTACAAACCTTTTTATTTTTCTCTTCATACCCTTTTAAGAAAATTCATAATAAATATGCTTGTAAGCATGAAGAATTCCCAAGTGTCTAGCAACTAAAGATACATGAAACTCCTATAATATTATTTTCTTCTAACGAGAATTAGTAAGAAACATCTTTTTGCCCTTATACTATAAGTTTATAGTATCTCGATGATTTTTCAAATTTATGGATCATCCTACCACTCATTTCTAATTTACACAAAGGTATTAAAAGCATAAATAAAGATTGCCACCAACTTAGTATGCTTCGTAATGTGAGATAATGTATCAGTTATAAGATTATTATTTCCTTTCTTATAAATAATCTCATAATCATATCCTAACAATTTAGAGATCTACTTTTGCAACTTCATAAAAAAGGTTCATTGTTTTTAATAAATATTTTAGACTTGTGTGGTTAGTCTAAATTTAAATATGAATAAAGACACCATTTTGTAACAACATAAACCACGACTAATACCTCTTTATCATAAATAGACATGTTAAAATTTTTTGGTGATAAAGCCTTGCTGACAAAGGCTATAGGACAACCTTCTTATATCAACATTACACCAATTCCAACTTTAGCAGTATCATATTTAATAATAAATACTTTACTAAAGTTAGGTAAGGTAAGAATTGGTGTAGTGGTCATAACGTGCTTGAGACAAACAAATGCTTCCATCATTTTGTCACTCTATTTGAAGGAATCTTTCTTTAAAAGAGTTATTAAATCAGTACTAATCTTCCCATAATTAGATATGAACTTGCAATTATAGCTAGTTAATCCTGAAAAGCCATATAATGCCTTAATTATTTTTTAAACTGACCAATTTAGCATCACTTGAACTTTGGAAATATCAACTACCACACTCTCCTTAGAAACAATATGACTAAGATATTTCACTATTTGACTAGCAAAACTATACTTTGAATTTTTAACAAACAAAAAATGCTCACTCAAAGTAATGAATTATGATAGATGTGATAGATCATAAATGTGATAGATGAGCATTAAGAGAAGAATTGTACACCAAAATATCATTAAAAAATATAAGGATAAACTTAAGTACTTGTAGTCGAAATATATCATTAATCAAACTTTAACATATTGAAAGAGCATTAGTAAACCTAAAAGGTATAACCAAAAACTTATAATAGCTATCATGTGTCTCGAGAAATGTCTTTTGAATATCTTCCTCGTGGACTTAAATCTGATGATGACCTAATCTTAAATCAAATTTAGTAAATTGTTGGACACCTCCCAACTCATCTAGTAGCTCATTAATAATAAGAATAAAATATTTATCTTTAGTAGTAACTTGGTTAAATGCCTGATATTCCATGTACATCCTATAGAATTTATCTTTCTTCTTTACTAAGAGAACAAGAGAGAAGTAAAGACTAACACTAGGCCTAATGATGCCAATTTCCAACATCTTCTTCATAATTTTCTCAATCTCTTTATTTTGGGAATATGGATGGTGATCAGGTTAGACATTAGTAGGCACACTCCTATAAAATAAAGCAAGATAATAATCATGTGCCCTTTTTCGGGGTAAACCTATAGGATCAACAAATAAATTAAAGAATCCAATCAATAATGCATCAACTTCTCTCTTTCGTAGAATGAGATTTTGTCACCTTTGTATTGTATAGATGCACAAAAAACCCTTGTCCCATTTTTCATAGGACTTTCTTTATCCTATGACTTGTGATAATAGTGATTTTTCCACTATGCCTTTCATGTAACTCTATCGCGTGCTCATTGAACAAAACATTCATTATTAACTTGGAAAAATTCTAAGTAATATCTCCTAAGGTTCGTAACCAATCAATGTTAAGAACAAGTTCATAATCTTCCAAAGGTAATACAAATAAAATCAACGTAAATGGTCTAACCTTATAATAAGAGCTTTACCTTTATGCAGTTTTCTTAGCATGTTAAATTTCTCCCACTTATAACCTTCACAACAAACCTGTCATAGTCCTTTATTGAAAAAACAAGGTTTTTGTCAATATTCTCACTCATAAATTGTTGGAACTACCTAAGTCAACCAATGCCACCATTAACTGTCCTTTAAGGGATTTATCAATTTTCACAGTTTGCAAATTAAAATATCCTACCAAAGTATGAACTGCAAGCTTATCTATATATTTAACATAGATGTCATCACGATCTAGATACATGTGATCATCATCTACTATAACAATTTCCTCAACCAACTCAATCATTAAAAGCTTTCCTTGTTTACATTAATGTTCTTTTCGCCACTTCTTATCGCAGTGCCAACATAGTCCCTTTGTTATATGCTCTTTCAACTACTCTTGAGTCAAACATCTAATATTAATGGAATGAATTGAAGAAGATAAGTTAGTGTTACCATCAATAAGTTTGCTGACTCCTTTAGCCATTACACAATGATTTTTAGTGTCTAACTTCTCATCTTATAGAGGAGTAAAGGTGATAATTGTTGTCATTGTTCATGGTAGGTGAGCTTTGACTTCACATTGAATGTCAAGAATAAGCCTTTGATAAATATTCCCACCAATTGTCTTTCTAACCAATCTTTAACTCGATTATAGGTCATTTGAAATGACTTTATTACTTTAGGACTATTGATGTCTAACAAATTTGTGCGAGATTTCCATTAACTTTGTGATATTTTAAAGGCCTAAAACACATAAGAAGACTTTTGGTAAACTCAACCCAAGTCAATACTCTAGTATAAGTTTCAAGTTAATCATATTATTTGATAGTATTACTCTCTAATTGAATAAATGTAATTTTTACCTTAGAGTTTTTTTTATTGTACATTGGAAATGAAAATATTTTTTAGTTCTAAAAATCTAACTTATAGGATCATTCTCATCTTAGTAAGGAAATTCCACTTTCATACATGGTTGTGTATAATTACAGTTAATGCCTTTAGAGGACTCCATTTGTTCTTTCAGTTGATTGGTAGATCCAAAAGCATTGTCTCTTGACTAATTTTTTCATAGTGTAAGGATTATATGTTCAGTTCTCTTAAAAGACTTTTTCACGGGAGATACCTATTTCTCAACATGAAATGTTCTAGTATTATAATTAGATAAGTTGTGCAAGAATATAAAGTAGGACTACAAATTAATGATGCCATTTTTTTTTTTTTTGTTGAGAGGTGGGATATAAAATGAATGGTGTTTTTTTGGTAGTAGTAGGCTTATAAAATAGAAGTGAAATATCTAAAAATACCATTTTAATATCAAATAATGATAAACTAAAAATTGAGAATAAAAAAATTAAAAAAATAAAAAATAAAAATTGATATATTCAAGAAAATCAACCTTCCATGATTACTTCAAAATGATTAACTTCTAATAAATTATAATATCTAATATCTTTGATTGTTTGAATAAAAAAAATCATAAAATATTACATAATATAGAGTCAATAATCTTTGACAATTAAGAAAAAAAATCTATTCTTAAAAGAAACTCCATCAATTATTTCAACTATATACAATTTTACTTATTAATTTTAAAACAATAAAAGAATAGTTATTAAATTTTATGAATTATATAAAAAAAAATCGCATCCGCTGATTGCAGCCTTATTCTCTCCAATAGCAAAAACGGAACCGAGCGAGAAAGACGCATAATATTTTAACCCCGAAACTTTTGTATAGACAAAGAGGCTCTTGCCCCATCGTTTGGCGTTGACCATCCAAAAAACTGTGGCCGAGAGTTCTATCTCCCGTTTTAGTAAATAGAGAATGGCTATTTGCTATCTTATGGATTATTTATTTAATATGTCATAAAAATGTTATACAAATGAAGGTAGATATGTACCTACAAATGTGTCTTAATAGTATCCATGTGCTAAATTTTTTTAAGGTTAGTGTGTCATAAAATTCATGTCTGTGTCGTATCTATATCCCATATTCACGTACACCCCTAATATACATGCACTGAAATTTCGGTGGTTAACCCGAGTTTCGAACATAGCAAGAAAGAAAGATTGTAAAATGCAAGAGGACAAGGCAAAAGGACGAAAAAATTTTCCTGTAATGGTACCCAATTGCGCTATCCTTGATTTTCTTGTTCTTTCCAGGGGGGAAAAAGATGAAACTGCAGCGCATAAACATTGAGAAACAGGCAACGAAAATTAAGTGAAATCTTCGAATAAATTGACAAGAAGCAATTTATTTCAATAGTAAGTGGATTTATCCAACAAATCCACAAAAAAGCAATTTATTTCAATGGTAAGTGAATTTACCCAACGATGATTGGTAAAATGATACAGCATAGCAAATTGCAGCATCAATCAAAATTGACAACAGATTGAAAAAATAAAAGACGCCTCGAGAAACTCACAACCAACTAGCTTCTAGAAAGAGATCCTCTGGCTACGGCTGAATACTTGTAACGGTACCCCATTGATAATTTAAGGGCTTTAATAATATCACAAAAGAAGCAGTCTTTGGATATCACTGAAGTTGGAATGCAAAGCTGAAAGAAACGCACCTGCAGAAAAAAGTGCTTTAGCATCAAGGATCAACAATCCAGTATCACGGATCATTGTGAAGTTTGTCATAATGGCAACTCGGGCAGTAGCCTAAATACACGACTAGAAAAATAGCATCTCAAGAACTAAATAGCCTTAGCCAAAGAATTATATACATGTCAAAGAAAGAAAAGAGTCAGGTTCATCTGACAGCACAGAAAATTTTTAGCAATACAGACCTCCAACTTTGCCATCAAAAACACAATGATCAGCAGATAAAGTCAGGTACATCTTGTTGATGACGGTAGGCCTCTCAATTCCTGCACAAAAGAAAATCCAGGTTATGTGAATTACTTATGAAGCATCCAATTGGCCACTGCACACACAGCAAATACTTACCATCACTTCCAATGTGTGGTTCAACAACTTTCCTCCCTCTACCAACAGCCAGTATCCCAGCCTGCAATTTTTTGCCATAGAATGTGATACACTTTAAGCAAGCACCCTTTTAGTCTTAAAACAATTAGAAAGTAGAACACAAGAGTATGGCTTCTTCTGTTCCCTATTTGCACCACTGTTTCTGAAAAAAAAAAAAAATGGTTTACAAGAGCCCAATAGGAGAAAAGACCACGTGACATCAATTGCCAGCTATGAGAACTGTGAAACTCCCCAAAAACTTGAGATCTTATGTGAGAGACTAAATTATGCATCTTATATTAACTATTTTGTTTCAGTCTGTCACAAGAAACATTCAAGGAAAAAAAATCCCTTCCATTTTATTATATTATTGAACATCAATATCTAGAAGAATTGTGTGACTTATCCCCTTCAATTCTGTGTTGTCCATAGTGGATTCCTGTCAGTAGTCAATGTTGGACCCATGTCCTTGGGCTGCCTATACAGGACAGTGTACCACCATGCTGCACATGCATACCCTGGGGGGAGCAGGGGAGAGAGAGAGAGAGAGAACCTGTGGGGGATTTATTATTGCAGCAAAGTGATCGACTGGATACATTCCCAGGTTAGAAATGCTACACAAAGACAAAAAAAGATTCAGGTACTAAGAAAGCAGTATGGGTAAGGGGCTTGAAAGCTAAAGGATACAACAGATACCTGAAAGTCCCTCCTTGATATTCATTTGGTGCAAGCTTCCCAGCCCGTGCCTTCTCAGCCAGTTGCTTCACCTTGAGGTCCAGCCAACATGGAATATGATAATGGTGAGAAGACAGAGAGAAGAGACTCCAACATCTCAGACTATTTGTAATTACTTGGACAAACAAAGAAGACACCAGAAAGGATTTTCAGTTAAGAACAATTTTCATCTAATAAATGACCTTAAGTTCAGCATCACTGGAAAAAGAGGGTTATTTTTCATCTTTTTTGTTTGTGAGAAGGCAAGGATACAGGAGAATACACACTTCTCAGGGTAAGCATGTTGAAAAAACGTATTTCCATTTTCCAGGATTTTAAGTAGCAACTACCAGCAACACAAGATTCAAAGTCCTCTCTCTCATAAGTCACAAAGTACAGCATCCCACATGAAAATACAGAACATAGTGCAGTTGTTATAGAATACCTCTGAGGAAATTGCTGTGATGGATTTCTGATCTGCATTCCTAACAATTGGAGTCAACAAGCCCTGCAAAGCAGGTAATGCATTATGAAGCTTCATGTCCTATAGGCCTTTAAAATGATACAGTTTCAGCAGCATACCTTCTCTGTAGCTACTGCAATTGATATGTCGACAGAGTCACACAGTATCACTTCCCCTTTTTCATCATTCCAGTAAGCTACCATGCAATAGATTTTCGATATCAGAAACTTAAGTGAAGTGTTATGACTTCTGAGTTTTGACACATAAACAAAACATGTATATGTGTTTGTGCATGTGCAAATGTGAGGTAATTCTATCTGTACTCTGATAAAGAAACATGTGTGTGTGTGGATTGGCTTGTTGAGAGGGCAGGGGTAATTCTCTCCGGACCAGTGTCCAAAACAATGAGCATATGCCTTACCATTAGCTTCTGGCACATTTCTCAGTGCAACTGCCACAGCTTTGATGACAATGTCATTTACCGAGACTTTGATATCATGTTTGTCTGTAAATTACAAAGGCAGAAATACATAATACGTCTGCTAGATTGACTTGAAGGGAACAAAACAAAGCTCAAATTCCATACCTTTAAGTTCTTTTCTGAAAGACAGAAGAGGATCCAGTACAACATCTGATATTATTTATATTAGAAATGAAGGTTATTTATCCAAAAATAAAAAGAAAGAAAGCATGCATGACACTTAATGGCTCTGTCTAACCTATTGACAAGTACAAATGTGGTATAGTCTGTTTTGATTCCAACAGCCTTCTCGCTATAACCTGCAACACAATGGTGCTTCAGCATAAATAGAAATTCAAATGTAAAAGCAAAATTAAACAACAAGTTTACAAAATTTTAAATATCAAAATGATCATAACCCCTCTATAGTGCAGCCACAAATGTTGGAAAAAAATTGGTTTTTTTTTTTTTCACTAGTCCAAAGTGTGTTAGAGAGGTGCATTGATGTCTACTTTAACTCATCTCGCAGCATGCATCTCAGTATCCTACTTCCAGCTGCTGTCATGGCAATTGAAAAAATTTCAGCTTAATGTACCTTGCGAATTTGAGTATTTGGCAAATCTTCAAAAGAATCTGACTGCTGTAAGTGAGACTTTGATTCTGGCAAATCTGCCTTAGAAGGTTGTTTGCCTTCTTGTAGTGATGGAGATCTTGTTTCCTTGGACAAAGATTTTTCTGAAGATACCTTCCCTGATTTGATTGCTGCCAGAACATCACTCTTTAGCAGAGTACCATGAGGGCCTGATGCCCTTAATGATGATGTATCCAAGTCATGCTCAGAAATCAGTAATTTAGCAGCAGGACTTATCCTTGTAAAGCTGGACCGCTGATCTGTAGATTCACCTTTAGAATCATGATGGGGTGACTTCTCTCCTTTGATCTGTGTTCCATCACTGACAGAACTCTTTACAGTTTCAATATTATCAGCATCTTCAACCTTGTGAAACAGCAACCATTAGTTTTCCCACCGGCCTCCAGTGACAGAAACAACCACATCAACACAGAAAAATAGAGGAGCAAATGAAAAAATGGTTAAAACTTACTATTACTACAATAGGTTGCCCGACAGCCACATCTTTGAAACCTTCAGGTGCTAGTATCTTAGCCACATACCTGCACTTAATATTTCCGCCAAAGGATGTGACTATCTAACATGGACAGCAAAAGATTCAGAATCACTTAGAAATACTTTAGTTGCATGACAAATATAACATTGAATATGTCCCAGATTAACATGTAGAAACTAAAGAAGCTAAGGATATTTACAGTTGAACATCAAACTCATAGCTGCACAGTGGTAAAAAAGGCTCTTTAAACCACAGCAATAATTGTGCTCTAGCCTTCTTGTAATTGAAATTTGTAAATGTGCGATAAAACTCTGTATTCTTTGACAATCAGACATCTGCTAGAAGCTAAGCTACCTAAGCCCACCCACCCTTGGTTAATTTGAAACTTACTTGCATATTCATCAATACAACTCAAACCCCATGCCTTGTGATTTACTAAATTTCTAGATGTGCAACTAAGTCAAAGAAGATTTCAATACAAAGAGAACACTCAATCGTCCAGTTTCCTGCACTGACATCACCCTGTAAGACATAACTGGACAGTTCTTAAGACTCCTATGCCTTCCAGGATCCCATTTATAGCCAACAAGCCTCCTAACCAGTGCCCCATGTGTAATCTAAGAAAAGGAGATACCTCCAAGTAAATGACTTTCAAATTAGACAAAACCTTGAGAAGGAATGAAAAGGACATCGAGCAACTTTTGCAGGTGCCCGAGTCCAAATGCAACTCTCTCTCTTTGCCCCCCTCTTTCTCCCTCTCACATTTAAACAATTTCTCAGCTTTTCTTGTAAGAAATGCCTCCCTCTCACAAACACACACAGTTGTTCACAGTGTTGTCAAAGGTGTGCCTAAGGCACTAGGTGAAAGGTGCCAAGGCCTTGAAGCTTTCAATGCCATAGGTGAGGCACCTTCACCTAGGCACATGTAGGTCACCCTGATGCCCTAGTCGCTTAAAAAGTGTGCCTTTTGTATAGACAGTAGGATTTCCTGATTTTACTCATGTTTTGATTATTATACAATAAGAAAAAACACCCAAAAGTTTCCTTGTCAACTCAAATATTTTAGGGTAAAATAAGAAAGGAGGAAAAGAATGGAATGGACAGCTCCAAAATGAAGTCTATTCTTTGTCTCCCTTCTCTCACTACACACACTCTCTCTCACAACACCTCTCCCTTATTTTCTTTTTGTTTTATTATTTTATTCAATTGAGAAAAGCATTACCCTCTTTTGGCACAACCCACAAAAAACTAAAGATAGAATATGCATCACAATATAAAGTTTAATTCCCATATCAAAGTCACACATAGAGGTATCTATGACTCTTTAAACCAACCTTTTGCTTTATTATGTAATCATTATAAAATAGTTTTGCACTTGTTTTTGGATATTGTTACTTTGAACAAGTTCAATTGATCAATTTCTAGTTAGATTTATATCTTACTTCTATGTTTCTTTTAACAAAGCATCTTAGCCTTGCAACTTGTGCCTAGGATCCATGAGACTTAGCCCTTTAGAGCGCCTATTTGAAAACACTGATTGTTAGATATCAGGCTCTAATTTCACATCTTCAATTGGTATTCATCCAACTCACCTGGCCATCAACTTCCTCAAAGCCTTCAATTCATGTGGAAAATGGAGAAAATGGCTTAAAATTTTATTTACTATGAATTCAATCTTCAATGAAAGCAATACAAGATAGCACATTGTTTATAATTTCCATGCTTCTGAAGACAATATTCCAAAAAGGCTTCTTGCTGGGTAAGTATCCTTATTCATATTCCCCCCACAAAAAATCCTAGATGTACTTTAGAACCGTTTTGGCCCCCTTGTGTTTGTGGGATGGTTTACATTCTACATTCTCATCATACCACCTTATAGCACAAGAACTCCTTTCAGTTTATTGTCCTTTTTATTTTTTTCTCAGTTAGGACAAATGATATAGCCATTACTGGTTTCCATGACACAACCCTAACAAAGTAGTAGCAAAATGAGTCCTCAGACCCCAAAGATGAGATATGCCTTAGTGTAACCCTGTTCAACTGCATCCAAGTGAGCAGTTTTCTCTTATTAAATGGTGTCTCTCAATTTAACTGCAATATAAGAATTACAAAGCAAAAGGAAGTGTTACCCCTCTTCAAGGCTTTCAAATTCAATTGTAGCTTTGTCAGTCTCTATTTCACATAAGACATCTCCCATTTCTACCTGTTAAAAGGAAAAATGTGATAAAGGAAATTAACGACTTTGTGGTCAATCAGGACGACGTGAACACACAAACAGGTCATTAAGCATTGAATCTAAGAAATTAGCCCACAAAAAAGACCTTATCTCCTTCTTTTACTCTCCAGTGTGTAATATAACCCTGTTCCTGCACAACAATAACATAGAAAACCATAATTAGTTTTTATAGTAAAAAAGAAAATTAGGAAGAAATAACTCAGAAATGCCTAGATTGCCTCTTTTTCCATTGTTCTTACCATTGTTGGGGATAATGCTGGCATTTGAATAATAATATGCGGGGGAAGTTGAGACATGTTGATCATAGAACTCATTTCCTTTACTCTGTCATCATTTTTGCCATCTTTATCCTCTTTAACTTCTAAACCACCAACAACAGAAGCAGGGACATTTTGGATGTCATCTGCATCCTCAACCTTGTAAAGCCATGAAAAGAAAATTAACAACCCAATACACACATGAGAGATAACATCAAAAAAATTATCAAATAACACAAAAAAAAAATGTCAAATGTCAAAAATCTTGTCAATGGCATGAAAAGGTGAAAAAAAGCAACCAATCAGTTGATAGCCAGTACCATAAAAGGAAGTAGTTCCTTAGTCAGGTAATAAAGGTGTGAAAAGAAAATTAACAACCCAATACACACATGAGAGATAACATCAAAAAAATTATCAAATAACACAAAAAAAAATGTCAAATGTCAAAAATCTTGTCAATGGCATGAAAAGGTGAAAAAAAGCAACCAATCAGTTGATAGCAAGTACCATAAAAGGAAGTAGTTCCTTAGTCAGATAATAAAGGTGGACTATCTAAGAGTAGAGTACAATAACATAAAAGAAGCTAGAGCCTTAGCCTTAGCCTCATGAGTAGGCAGCAAGATTGAAATACCATCAATAACATCTAAATTTTTAAAAAAGAACAAAACAATCACAATAGAAGGATTCTCCAAGAAAGAATTACTTGTGATGCATGTCCAAAAGTGTCCAAGTGACATGACAACAAGAGACTCTAGCAGTGCAACGAAGTTTGTGCTAGAACTTCTTAAATACCTAAATCAATGTGTGTAAATATCATATTTCCTTCAGCTCAACAACAGATGGTAAACCAAACTGGACTGGATTTGCCCCAAGACAATAAGATTTGAAATTATTAGCATGGAAGTGTCATAAAAGGATTATTGCTAATTACCGTTATAGCAATGGGTTGCCCTACAGGCACATTTTTCGACCCTTCAGGTGTTAGTATCTTAGCCAAAAATCTGCATTGAGACAACAGCCATTAATAGAATGTCAAAATCCAAAAACCAACAATAATGCCATTATGTAATAGGTGGGAAAATGAATAGAAAAGTGTTTTAAGAGAGGATCTGCAAAGAAAATGTGCAAATAGACAAGGACAATAAAAAACAACCACCTAACTGAAACAGTTACAGCCGGCAACTTAGTAACAACTGGCTACAAAAGGCAGAGGAAAGCATCTCAGTAGCCTATGGAGTATACATGGAATGTAAAAATTGGTACAAAATATCAAATTGTTGAGTTTGAAGCAAAAAGGAATATATCCATGAGCATGTCCATACGCAGGTGTCATAATTTGAAGGGTCCAATACCCTGGGACTACAGGGTTACACTTACTGATTCAATAATATCTTGCTACAAAAGGGAAAACACCACAGAAAAAGCAAGCACCTGAGTAGCCAACAGAGTATAAGTACATGGCATGTAAAGACAGGAACAAAAGAATGTGCATGTCCATGCCCAGGCGTCATAAACTGAGGGCTCTGGAGAGGTTTTTCACAGCCCAAGGTCAAACAAATAATTTCTATTTCTACTTCAAAAACAGACTCAACTTTAAAACATAAGACTTTTTCATAATGAGATTAGTGATTTGGCATTGGAAATTTGTTTATTTTTAAAATTTTGCTGAATTAATCGTTAGACAATGAAAGAAATTGAAACTCTCCAAAAGGGCAGCATAATATACCCTTTATAAACTGTTTTTTTAGGAGAAATAGTAAACCATGACTCTCTCTCTCTCTCTCTCTCTCTCTCTCTGTGGATAGGTTTTAACAGCCCAAGATCAAACAAATAAATTGAATTCCCACTTCAAAATTAGTCTCAATCTTCAAAATGCAAGACTCTTTAGTGTTGGAGATTAGTTTATTTTTAAAAAATTGCTGAATTAATTGTTGGACAAGGAAAGAAACTGAAACTTTCTCCAGAAAGGCAGCATAATATATCCTAGAGAAATTGGTGTTTTAGGAGACATAGCAAACCAACCAACCTTATGGGTTTAGGATTCATACAATTTAACAAGAGAAAACAGAATAATAACATAAAAGAAAAAAGATTTACCCCTCTTCCAGACTTTCAAACTCAAGTGTAGCTTTATCAGTCTCTATTTCACATAGTATATCACCCACTTCTATCTGCCAAACAAGTTCAACAATCCAGAAATCAGAGCACAGTCCATCTCCATTCAGTCAAGGGAAAGAATTTATTCCAAAGACCATTTCAAAATTATAAACTGAATTTTATATATATGTATCACCTTATCTCCTTCTTTCTTCCTCCATTTTGCTATATTGCCTTGAGTCTGCAAGATTGCAATAAATCCTTTACTTCCTGAGTGAAGAAAATCCAAAAAATAATAAATCTTGCATGTTTCATACTACTATATGACTGTACGCCTCACCATTGTAGGGGACAAAGCTGGCATTCCAACAACCATATGAGGTGGGAGCTCTGAAATGGTAGATAGGTCAGCAATGTGAATGCTAAAAATGATATATCCACGTGCACACGTGAGTGTATAAAACCTACCTCTTTATTATAAACATTTCAATGAAAAAAAATGTTGTCTAATACAAGAAAAGACACAGCAAAACCACGCTCACTCCATCAACTGACCCACAAGATCAACCTTAGAAGAAAACTCATGAAGCTTACTAAGGCATAAGTTATTGTATGCAAGTTATTTTAAATGACAATCTTGTTAAGAAGAAGAACTGAAATTTGAGATGTGCTTATGCTTGCTAATGATTTCTACATGAATATATGTAAAAGAAATCCGACATGCACTCCTGATCCAAGTTACTTACTCAAAAGTAGGTTGAAGATTTTAAGAATTGTCACAAGCAGTATACATAGAATAATGTACTCTTGGAATTGGGTGAAAAACTGAATAAGAAAGCCATCCCAGTGATAGCCCAACACATTGGAGAAATAATTCCCTTTTTCTTCATAAAATGCCTCAACACAATCAGGATACCTTTACATTCACATATTTTAGAATGACTAAACTATTCACTGTTTTAAACAAAAAAATTATGAACCTTGGAAAAAGGGGAAGTCAGTCAATTAAGAACTTTGTAGTATACAGTGGTTCGGAATTAGGCCCTACCACTCAATATATTGATTACAACATATAACGGAAATCAAGGCATGTAAATCTCCTAGTAAAAAGTGAAATTATAACAGCACTATATAAAATTAGAGACAAATTGCTACCAATGTGAAGATAATATATACCTACAGATGAGAAATGTTGAACACGAACTCCCCACTGCAAATGGCAGGCAAAATCAGAAGAAAGAAATACCTAAGTTGAAATAACCAATGTAATTCAACACTAACCTTTGACCTAATAGAATTTTCATGTACTCCAGTGACCATGGATAATGCAGCAGGCCTGAAAAATATGAATATGAATGCATTGGCAGGAAAGAAAGAGAGTAGAGGAATGGAAGAGCAGGAAGGAAGGGGAAAAAAAAAACAGAAAAGAAAAAAGGAGAGAGCAAATAAGGGTTGGTCCAAAGGAAGAAGAAAGCAGCAACCAAAGTAAATCTTGACAGATGCACAATGGCCTAAACATTTTTGAGTTTGTGGGTAGAAAAGGCATTAATTAATCACTTGACCACAATTACACAACAAAATCAATTGCCTCACAATTTGTTATCTTGATTAAGCTAAAGAATCTGGACCAAGTGAAGCCCTTCAATTCGTTTTAAGATGGACATTCCTTTGATTTTGTTGGTATGATTTTGAGATTAGATGTCCCAGAATCCACAACTATTTCCTAATTTGTAGTAAGCAAAGCGAAAAAGAAACACTGGACATGAAAGCAGATGTCATTAGCGGTGACAGAATTCAAGTAATGAGCTTAAAAAGGTTATTAAAACTGTTTCAGGAGATGATAGGATGTTCGTGTGAGAGACAGGCGGAAGAGTCAGCAGAAGCAAACCTAAACAAAAAGCCGTTGCCATCGACAAGAGAGTATTGTCCACTGGCAAACCTGCATGAGCAAAGTCCACAATCATACTCATGCTTAGAAAAAACCAAAAACCAAAAAAAATTTTAAAAAAGAAAAGAAAAGAAGGAGCGTATAAACTATGCTCTGTTTCACGGTAGAAGACATTGACAATTCTGCTGAAATATGGCTTTGACCAAACCCTAAGCATCCCAATCTCCCATCATCTCAAATACAGAAGAATTAAATGGACACAAATCAAGAAGGATTCCAATCCAAGCAACTAAATTCCGAGAATTCAAGAAGAGAGCGAGAGAGAGAGAGAGAGAGAGAGAGAGAGAGAGAGGAGCACCGAGCAAGCGATCCAGCGGAGAAATGGTGAGTGGAGAGAGAGCGAGCTCTCAAAAGAAGACAGACGCGTGAGATCACCGGATGTCTAAGCCGTGAAAGCGCCATGGCCTCCGTTTCTATCTATCTTTCTCCTCCTCTCCTCTTCCTTCTTTCCGCTACTGCAAAAGAGATGAGAGAGAGAGAGAGAGAGAGAGAGAGATGGATTTTTTTTTTCTTTTTTTTTTTTTGTTGTGCGTGTGTTTTCAGTATAAAACGATAACATCGCACAGAGCGAGGCGCGTCGGCTTCCCCTCTGGAGGAGCTCCAGGGTCATAAACAAAGGAAATTTCCTGATTGATTGTCTGTTTCTGTCACCTGGTCGTTTTTTTCTTTTCTTTTCTTTTCTTTTTTTATTTTTATTAGGAGGCTTTCCTCAACTTCTGTTTTGTTGTCCAATAAAA
The DNA here is from genome assembly GCA_020141445.1 of Bruguiera sexangula. Taxonomy (NCBI): domain Eukaryota; kingdom Viridiplantae; phylum Streptophyta; class Magnoliopsida; order Malpighiales; family Rhizophoraceae; genus Bruguiera; species Bruguiera sexangula. The sequence continues at coordinate 8,521,183 of JAHLGP010020635.1, forward strand.
CCTAATACAAGATATGTCGCACTTCTCACACGTGACAAAGCACATTCTTGCTCTCTTTTTAAATACTTCCTATGTCTGGTTTATTAAAATTTTGACCCATGATTGGTATACGGAAGAAAATTAAACAAAGAAGGGCCTAAGTTAATGTAGTACGTGGGGTTTATGTTTTTATTTTTATTTTTTTAATTTCAATTTTTTTTTGTCAAAATATACTCAATCTGTAATAAAAATAATAAAATATACAACAAAATTATCAATAAAAATGAATTTCACATTTGTTGCACCTTATTTTATATTTATCATATAATTTCTTATTTTTTTTTGTATATATCAGATATTTTTTAATAAAAAAAATTGAAATTTCAACAAAAAAATTAATGATTTTTATTTTGGAAAAGTAAAATCCACGTATTATCTAAATGTTTATTTTTATGTAATGAGGCTCTGAAATTTAAGGCCCCATCAAGTGGAAATACGCTTAAACTCCTGTGATTAACTTCTCTTGCATAAGATTTAAATTTACACTCTACTGCTCCTTCAGCTTTTAAATTTGGCAATTTAGCCAAATAAAAAAGGGCTTCCCCCCACGTATGACTGTTCTGTTTAGGTTGAATTGACTAAATACAAATGAAATGTTTATTTATTTATTTATTTACAATAAAGATATCATTGGATAAGCTTGGACATTAATTGAGGGCAAATCTACTCCCAAAAGTAAACTTAAAGGCGCGCTTCCCTACGTCAACCTAGTGCCTCTGTAATTGTATTTTTGGAGGGCTGTGCAATGATCAAATCGGAAACAAAAAAATTCGGAAGACGATCACTGGAACCCATTTGACAAGCTTGTCTGAGAAAAGCAACTACTCGGTAAATTTTTCAAATTGCCTCTGCCTCCACAATTGCAGCTGCAACTTTGTGGTAAGAGTGGTCATTGAGACTTTAAGTTGTATATAATTGCAACTTCATCAAATCGGGTTAGCAGTTGTTGGTAACAAGTCCAAATTAGAAAAGATTTGAAGAAAGAATAAATAAATAATATATAAATAAAAATAATCATTAAAATTTGAATAATTTAAGTTAAAATAGTCATTTTAAGATTATAAATTTCCTACTTTAATCTAATTCAAACTCTCATCAATTTTTTACTTATTTGAGTATAACCTATTAATCACTTGTATAATCTTATATCTAAATTGTTAAATTAAAATGTTAGAATTATAGTTATGATTATAATTATATTTAAAAATTTTTAGAAATTAACAATAAATTAATCATTAGTGAATTGATTTTTTTTCATGATAGAGGTAATATTACTATATTAAATAGTATTTTATTCACAAATCAAGAACTTTTACTATAAAAATTAATAGAGGATATATATTATGTGTTGTTTTAAAGAGCGAGAAATTAATTAAAAGGTCTTCATTTGTTATTAAAAATATCTAAAAAATTATTTTTACTAACACAAATAATTTTTTTTTCTACACGTTTTTTGTAATATGTATTTATAGTGGGAAAGAATTTTAACTCTACTTAACTTCCTTTTAATAGGTTGAGTCAATCTATCGTGGGTAAGCTAATCTAGTATAATAATATTTACATCTTTCACTCGCATATAATGTAATGAAATGATCTAATCATTGATACAAAAAATAAAAATTCTTAAAATTCAATTTTTTATAAGTAATTCATACAAATAAATGAACTATATGACTTTCGAGTACACTTGCACTTAAAAGCATATTTTATATACCTATTAAAGATACATAGTTGCTACAACCCAAAAAAAAAAAAGGGAGATTTATTAAAAAAAATTGTGTCTAGATATACTTTAAATATATTTTGTCACATCAATTTCAACTTATCATATCCATTTTAAATTGAGTTAGATTATATTTTTCTCATATATATTTATAATTATATTTCATTGATGATGAATAAATATAATTAATTAACCAATGAATACATATGAAAGATGTCATATAATAATAGTCTTCCTTTCATACTAATATTCATTAATTATAATACAATTGCTTTCTTTAGAGATATTCCAAAAGATCAAATCATTTTTCACCATATGCAATAAACTAAAGTAGTAGACATTGTGTTATAACCTTAGAACAAGGTCAAAAGTCACATAAGGTATAATTTTTTAAGATAATAATACCTCAAGGGGCTTACACAATGAAGAAATAGGGATTGATTTTTCCATTTCCCTTATTGATTATATAGCATATGTGATATGAAATGCGTATTATGGTGATCATTTTCAACAAAAAGTGTATGTCATTTCATTCATTTTTCTTATAACATCACTATACAGATCTTAGTTCGTTGTTCTCAAACGTTTAATCTAAGTTCTCTAAATGATCCCTTCACTTGTGAGTATCAAATTGAGATCTCACATCTAACTTTCAATAGGTTGCATAGTAAGTGAGATTTTATACTTGCTCTTACTCATTATAACCCTATCTTGACCTTCTTAAGACAATCATCTTTATATACATAGAATTTCACTCATATGATAATCTCATCTCTACACACTCTCTCAGTGTTAAAGGCGATTGTCCATGTGAGTGGACTAATCTTAACCTATATAATATACTTTTACTTTTTTTATAAAGAGAAATTTGTGTTAAGATTGATCTCATATCAAACTTATTATGTAACAATTAACAGTTAGGATATACTACAAAGTCACATCCTTTTGCGATATATCATCTCTTATAAAGTTGTACTTGGTATCAATGTATTTGATTCTACAATAATACTTAGGATTTTCTATATATGTGATAGTTGTTTAACTATCACAATACAATGTAACCATTTTTTGCTAATCACCATATACTCTCAAATATTCTAAAAATCTTTTAAGCTAAACAACTTCTTACACTGCAGTTAAACAAACTGCAAATTCAGCCTTTATCATCGATAAGAAAATATAGGTTTATTTCTTATTACTTCATGATATGACATCATCATTTAGCAAGAATATATATCCTAATGTAGATTTACATTCATTTATATCTCATTCCCAATCGACATATCAATAAATAATTAGTCGTAAATCATTTCCTTAACAACACAATGAATAATTTATAGTCTTAGAGATACCAAAGTATTCTCTTCACATCTTCCTAATATGCTTTTCCTAGGTTTGATTGGTATCGACTCACCAATCCTATGACATAACAAATGTCAGGGAGTGTACATATCATAACATATATTAAACTATCCACTACACTAAAATATAGCACATTCTCCATTTTTTCATGCTTTTATCGTGTTTTAGGACATATTTTAAGGTTCAAGTCATTACCTTTAGTAACTAGAATGTCAATGGATTTACAATTTTCTATTTTAAATCACTTAAGAATTTTATAGATGTAAGACTCTTCTAACAAAGTTAGGAGTCTTTTGGAATGATTCCTATAGATCTTTACTCCTAATATGTAAATTGTCTCTTCTATATCCTTTATTTCAAAATTAAAGGGCAATCATTTTTTAATAGTAATGAAAAACTCCTTATTGCTACCAGTTAATGGAATGTCATTTACATATAAAGAAAAATTATATATTTATTTGCAAATCTCTTTATGTACACACAATGATCCTTATTAATCATTGTAAAGTCAAATGAAATTATTGCACAATGGAATTTCAAATACCATTACCTAGACGATTATTTTAGGCCATAAATTGATCTTGAGAGTTTGCAAACTTTATTCTCTTGGCTTTGAACAATGAAACTAATAAGTTGTTCCATATAGATTTCTTTATCCAGCTCTCCTTTGGGAAAAGCAATTTTAATATCTATCTAATATAATTTTAAATTCATATTTGTTACTATAACTAAAATTAGTTGAATTGAGGTAAATCTTACTAACAATGAAAAGTTTACTCATAGTATATACACTCTTATTAAATATAACCTTTCACCACTAAGCATCCCTTATACCTTTCATGGATTCCATCTCTTCTTTAATTGCCTTAGTGGGGTATAAAAGAGTCTCAGTTATTGTTTTAGGCTTTTTCTCATCATAAGGGACAATCATAAAAGCTTCTCTTTTAATTTCAAAATAACCATATAGGATACTTTTATAATTGCTTTTGCATAATATAGGATTTTGCAAATCTTGCACAGCTTATGGTATAAAGCTCCTACTTGAATTGATAGCTTAAGGCATTTCCTTATCTATTTGAGTTAGTGGGTTTAGTGCATTATAACCATCTAAATCATTTATTTTATAGAGATAAAAAATTTTATCAATATCACCCCTACTAAGAAATTCATTCTCTAAGAATGTGACATCATATGATTCTAATTTTAAAATACTTCCATCAATTTATTCACCAATAAAAATATACTCTTTGGAGTATTCATAATATTTTATAAAAAAAACCCTTTTTTTTTCCTCTTGAACCCAGTTTCCCATATTTATAAGATGAATTATAAACATAAACTATTGACCCTCATGGTCATAAATTACTTAGGTCAAATTTTGTCCTAACTATTATTCATATGGTGTGGAAGTGACAAATTTAGAAGGTACACAATTAAGTATATACACAGTTATCAATAAAGTATCACTCCAATAATATATTAGGAGATTTTGCTTGTGTGATCATAAACCTAACCATCTCTAAAAGGGTTTTATTTTTTTTTTCTACAACACTATTTTGTTATGGAGTTCTAAAAATAATTAGTTGCTTAACAATACCTCTTTCACTGCATAGTTCCTTGAACTATTTAGAGAGATATTCTTATTATTGGTCAGTTCTTAAGGTTTTAATTATTTTATCTAACTAATTTTGTACCATACTTAAATATTTTATAATGCATTTTAGTGCTTCAAATTTATGGGAGATTAGATAAATATAACTATAACATATATAATCATATATTAAAGAAATGAAATGCAAAGCATTGTGTCTCGCCTTTACACTGATTGGACTACATATGTCAAAATAGACTAATTGAAATGGAAATTTGGCTCTAACAATCTTGCCAAATGGTTTTTTTAATTGTTTTTCCTACTAAACAGTGTTGGTATATAAACAATTCAATTTTGGCTGGTGAGCCTAAAAGGCCCCCCTTTAATTAGTCTATTCATTCTCTCTTATTCAACATGACTTAGTCTAACATGCCAAATATTTGTATCTATGACATTATTATTGGTTGATGAGATAATAGAAAAGCAACTATTATATATATTAAACATACCATAGTTAATATCCAACATAAACAAATCATCTTACAAATATCAATGACCAATATAAGAAGTTCCATCATGAATATTTACAACATAACTTTTGAAAACAAGTTTATAGCCTAAATAAAGAATAATAGGAACAAGAACAAAAATAAGATTTCGTTGAATTTTAAGTACATAAAAAACATCATGAAGTAATAAGGTTTAACCACTTTGTATTTCTAATTTACAAGCATCGATCCTTTTGACTTCTACCCTCACATTGTTTCGAATATACACCCATCTTAAACCAAATTCCAATTCAACGAAACTCTACTTTGCTTATTGATCTTAAGTTATATGGTTTGTAGCTTGTGATTCTACAATCCATAAAAGATTAGATTTAGTAAGTAATATCGAGCTAGCAACATTAGCTAAATAATGAGAAGTAAGAGTAAAGGATAATTTTTTAGGATCAATGTATTCACAAGCAAAATGACCTAATTTGCCACAGTTGTAGCATGTCATTTTGGTCTTTTTCTTTTTCTTTCCATTACGCCTCTTGTGATGGTCATTCTTGTTCTTCCTTCATGGTTATCCATTCCCTTTTCCTTTCTTATGATGCTTATAATACTATTTACATTTCAAACCAGAAACAACCTTTAAACTAATATGAACTTTAGCCACATTCACTTGACCAAAAGACTTAACAGCCCTAAAGTGCTCTTCTTCTAAAATTAAATGACATGAGATATCTTCAAAGGTCTTAATAGTCTCATTATGCATCATATTAATTTTTTTGTATTCCCAATTTGAAGGAATGGAACAAATGATAGCCCAAACTTACTGTTCATCTATGAGGGTAAGACTAGATATTTTAAGCTTTTTGATCATATTAAACATTATCCTTAAGTGTTGTTTCATGCTATGATATGACTTCTTCATATAAATGTCAAAATTAACTATTAGCTCTCTCAACTTAATAGTCAAAGTACCCACAAACTTGTTTTTCAAAGCCAACCTAATAGTCAAAGTACCCCTAAACTTGTTTTTCAAAGCCAACTTAATAGTCAAAGTACCCCCAAACTTGTTTTTCAAAGCCAACCATATTGTTTGAGCATTCTCATGCTCCTCAAACTAACGAATGAGATCATCCTTCATATTTTCAAGCAAAGTAATACAAGTCATATTATTCTTTCTTTTACAAGCCTTAAAGGTCTTTTAGTCTCGCTTATGCTAAGTTAAAGAACCCTTTCAGAGTCCACCATAACATGATTGACAACTTCTAGCACTTCATGCTTTTTAAGGATATATTGAACCTTACGATGTCATAGTTTTCGCCATTTAACTTATCCTCCTTGTTGAACTCATTGACAATATTCTTTACAGTCACGGTCACGACAACTTTGAGCCTTTATTAATGATTAACACTAGCACTTTAACCATTCATTTTGTTCCAATATTGAAATATATTAATAATAATTTAAAATTAGTGAAAGAATAAAAAATTCATAATGTTTTCAGTCATCTTCTATCATATTAATATCATATTATCTTAATTAGTTTCAATTTGTGCAAAATTTAAGTTCTTAGATGAAGATTCTTAAAATTTAACCAACCTAACAACTCTCACTCTTTAATTAATTTGTCATTTATGTAAAGAATATGTGTTAAGTATTAAAGGTAATAATTAAACACATATAAAAACATAGTAAATATTTATAATATAGTTTTACATACATAACATTAAACATAAAAACATATAACATCAAACATGAAACAATATTACTATAATATCATTCATCACAACTAAGATTTAATCTTTTTTTATTTGCATATAATTTAGAAAAGGTAATGAACTTAAAGTAAAGAACTGCTAGCTAGTGGAATCTCTTACTTTTCGACACATCAAATAACTCTTGGTCTAACTCTTAAAAGCCATAAACCTATCTTCATTTTACCAAAGCAGATGTACCTTACATCTTAGAGATTAGGACTCATTGACAACACAACAAAGTACCTTATAACATGTTCAATATGACGCTTCCATTTGATAATGTGTTTATTGTGCTCCAACTTACTACACACCTCAGCCCTTTAGAAGTCTGTTAAAGACTTAAGCACAATATTAATCTTTATATCTTCTTTAAGTCTTTTAGTCATTAAGGTTTCAAAATGATTGATTAAGAATCTCATGTGTTTGACATATTCCACAAGTTCCTTATCATTTTTCATATCACATTCTTTAAAAGTGCAAAAAAAATTTTGTTGGCCACATAGATTTCTCAGTTATTTAAAAAAGTTCAAAATTCATTATTCTAAAATGCTCTCTAATTATCTTTTTAATTGTAATTCACATCATGCAAGTCATATTTTATTTTCAAATAAAACTAAAAAAATATTAAAAAATATCAATATAAAAAATATTACTTTTATAATTTATTTAATTTTTGAGATATAATATCAAAATCTTATAGAGTATAAAATTAGAAAAATTTTAGTACAAATTTCATATTTCTCTAATATTTTCACTAATTATTATAAATTTTTTTAAAAAATAATTTATTTTAGAATAATTAAAAAATAATATTAAATAACAAATTATTATTGGTTAATATATAACACATGACACTCTTCGATTTATTAGTAAAATATAAAGTTAAAATAATTTTTTTTAACTTTGGTCAACATTATCACGTAACGACTTCTTAATGGTAGTCATCATGTGTTATATTATTCTTCTTTACATCAAATTAGTCAAATAGACACTTTTTTTTACTTACCTGCATGGAGAGTACAACATATTCATTATTGTCCATACCTCTAGGGACTGTGAAATTTTGACACATATTATAATTTGATCCCATTAATTCATTGGTATGGTTGGTTTTAAAAATATAATGTATAAAAGTATGTATTTGAAAAATTATCTAAACTTGTGAGACTAGAATTCATTTAAAGTCAAGTCTTTTTTTTTTTTTTTAAATTTTGTATCCAATTTAAAATTTTAAAATTCAATTGGTACATCAAAAAATGACAAATGATATATAGTTAGAAAGTTTGTAATGAGTAATTTCTATTATATAAATTTTGTGTGAAGAAATTATTGTTTTTAATATTAATTTTAAAAAATAACATATGGAAAGAAAATCATTTTTTTCACATAATATATAATCAAAAAATATGAAATTTTATAATATATTGCACAAATCAATATTTCATCGCATGCAACATTTCATAAAAAGATAACAACGTATGTGAGAGAAACAAATTTTTAAATGTATTAGGTCAAAATATATATGAAAATTGCATAGAAAATAACTAAAAAAAATTAAATATCAATTTTCATATTTTTTTCATGTTAGAATTAATTTTAAAAAATTTTGATACTTATATTAAATTAAAAAATTAGAATTATAATTACCCTTAAAGATTTCTAAAAACTAACAATAAATTAATTATTGATAAATTAACTTTTTTTTTGCAAATAATATAATATCATTATAGTGAATAGTATTTTATTTACAAACAAAGAACTTCTTATTATAAAAATTAATAAAAAATATATTTTTTTATTTTTTTGTAAAAAAAAAGGAAAAATTAATAAAAAAATATCTTATTTTATTTTTAAAAGTATTTAAAAAATATTTTTATTAACATATATAATTTTTTGTCTACATATTTTTTATAATATGTATTTATAGTGTAAAAAAAATTTAACACTTCAATTTTTTTTGACAAATTAGGTTAACTCATTATAAGTAGATTAATCTAATATAATAATATTTATACCTTCTCTTACATTAAAATCCGAATTAGGGAAGTACAAAGAAAACTTTGACAATTTGCCTCCTTTGCACACCAAGAGAAATGAAAGGGAAAGGAAGAGAATAAAAAACGATTGCTTAGAAGATAAATCGCACAAGTAACACATTTGCTTACCGTCACTACAGCTGCACTTTCCATTTCCACTGATGAAACCACAAAAGTTTGATAGAGGAAATCTCCGTAAGCTGCAAAATCCACAAAAATGTTGGCTGTTGATCCGAGTCTGACAACTAGCTCAGGCTTTCCGCAAAGGCATAAACTTGAGTTCACGAACTTTTCCGGATACATTCCATAAAAGCGTAGAATTGTCAAAAGATCACTAGAAACATTGACATTACTTTAAAACAAAAGGCCTCTCGTTTTGTGAGCAAAGTTTTGCTGACAGTTAACTCTCTATGATTTCAAGTAGGCAACTTTCACAATTTAAAAGAAGTAATTAAAGCAACTAATATTCAACCTCCAGACCAGCAGCAAGCTGAAGCCAATGGTCACTCATTTGTGTCCTGAACATTTCTGTGGCAATATTAGGCTCCCCCATTTCAGAAAGAAACTGATCAGAGCTGTATACAATGTGTCCCAAAAGATTCATTCCTTCTCCTTTGGGTACATTGTAGCTTCCAAAGTCCATGCAACCAATGCCATTGCCAGGCAAATATCCATTAGGATTTTGGCAAAGACCCAAGAAGAAAAAAAAAAAAAAAAGAAGGGAAAAATATAATCCAGAGTTAACTGAAACAGCTTTGGTACGGAACAGAGCAACATGAAATATAATTGAAGGAAATTAGAGTAATTGGTTAATTTACCATCCAATCCCAACCACCAGTGTGAGTAAACTGTTTGGGAATGGCAACATCTCCAAAGGACATGGAATTGCTTACATTGCCAGCAATGCCAAAAGGGACTATCTCTGTTACATCAGACACGTCCAGCATCGTTGTGTCGCTGCTGCATCATTCACCTAATTAAGCCAGCAACTCAGTGTAGGAAGCTAGAAGATGGAAGCAAATGAGAGAAAGAGTAACCATTTTGTGGCCGCTTTTAGAAGTCTTTGCTCAAAAGACCCTTTATTAATTATAGCCTTCTGTTACATATTGCTATGATCTAGAGTTTAGTTGGAATGTTCTCAAGGACAAGCTGCTTGTTTAAAGTTTCATATTTATCCTTGTCTCCTTTCGCTATTCCTGCCGATTGATTGCCACTATGCATCCTCTTTCTAACTTTCGAAGCCTTAGAACACCTTTTCGTATGTTAAAAATGGCAAGTAAAATAGACAAACCAGCAAACTACGTAGGTTGTTAAAAGGAAAGAAAAACTAATGACTTTCTTCCCCTCAACTTTTCCAACTCCGAACCATCTTCCTAACCAGCATTGTTGTGTCGCTGCTGCATCATTCACCTAATTAAGCCAGCAACTCAGCGCAGGGAGCTAGAAGATGGAAAGGAGTAACCATTTCGTGGCTGCTTTTGGAATTCTTTGCTCAAAAGACTCTTTATTAATTATAGCCTTCTGTTACATATTGCCATGATCTAGAGTTTAGTTGGACTGTCCTAAAGGACAAGCTACTTGTTTAAGGGTGTGCCTGCAACACCTGGAAATCGTTTAACATACAGGACATCAAAATTATCATTTCCAATGAGACAACTCCAACCTGAGGGATCCGCATGGGGGTGTTTCTTAGAAGACTTGAAGGCTCTAGTTGCAAAGAAGGCACCCTCTTCAGGAGGATAAATTGTCAAGGGACCCAAGTAAGGCTGTTTGCTCTTCACTTAACATTCAAAGCTTTTATCCATTCGGTGCAATATTTATACATTGCCAACTAGTGACGAGAGGAAAATCTGCATCAGGAGGGATGCTTCAATATGCTTTGCGACCACGGTTAGGTTCAAAAGTCCGTGAGAAACTACTGCATATAGCCTAATCTTTACATGCCGTTGGTGACTTATTTTCACAAATTAATATACTTCTAGGTTTCTGATTTTAGAAGGGGTAACATGGATAACATGAACTAGAAAACTAGGTTTTCTGAGTACATAGTTAAGCTCAGAATGTATCTTTCCTAAACATCTGTAACGAATGAAAAATACTAATTTGTTTAGGCATGTTGAAGTCGAGAACACTTTTTTTGGCCTGGTAACACCGAATTTAAAACGAAAAAATGAAGAGAAAAGATGGAGCTCCATGACATTAATGGAGCCAGAGTCATCCAACTGAACAAAAATGAAAAAGGCGATCAACAAGAAAGAAAAGTACCCACGGGCCATGGGACAAGCTTCCAAGACTACTTCCATTGTTAAGAGATATTCCTTTTTTCTGATGATTGATGATTATAGAAGCGCCTGCCCCGTAATCATGTTCACCTTGGTTTCATACAAACTGATGTAAACTCAAGCTTCAAACAAATGAGAGATTTTTCAGGGGAAATTCACCCCTTTCTTGAAAATCACTCACATTCTCCACTAGGATTTTTTCTTTTCTTGTTTTTTTTTTGGTATTTATCAGTGGCAGCTTCCTGCAACCTTATCCTGATAAATACCCAAGTTCAAAAGTACATAGGAAAAGACCACTACAGATTACATACGTAGGAAAAGACCATTACAGATATAAGCATATATGTAGACGCATTGGGATCATGGCCCAAACCAAGTCACCTAAGGAAGTGGCCATTTGTACGTCTCATTCCTATGAGGCATAACAAGTAAAGATTTAAAGCAGCACACATATGTCAATATTTATGTTAAATGCTACAGAAGTTAAAGGGGTAGTTGCCATTTTTGGAAGTAAAACTTCATGGAAATATAATTATCAATAATGAAGTGAAATGTAAGGTACATTAAACCAGCCATGAACCCTAGCCCCCTACAAACCTGAAATGAAGACTCAATTGTGCATTAATCTGTTGTACAAAGAACAAATGGAGAGATAAAAAGAAAAGGAAAGAACTTCATTGTAGACTCATGTCTAGGTTATAGGGAAAGAACAAATGGAGAGAGAAAAAGAAAAGGAAAGAACTTCATGGCAGACTCATGTCTAGGTTATAGGGAAAGACCAAGGGCACCGGGGGCTAACTTGGACATTGAAGAAGCCAAACCTTGAACTGTTTCAAGATTCCCCACATTCCTCTACAATGTTGTGACATCATTGAATGCTTTGTCAAGATCACAAATGGAATTTCACCGGTTTTGAAGACCATCAATTGCCTTTTTCCACTGCCATGCTCTTTGTTTTGCATCCTCAAATGATCGTACCTTCTTTGGCTGAATAAGCATAGACACAGATCAGAAACATAAAAGGGAAAAACAAGGAAGTAAAGGGAGAGGGGTGGGAGGAATGCAGAGGAACTTGGGAACATTCCTTTAATTATACATAGTATGGTCCAAATATCATGGTGACATAAGATGCAATGCCGAGCAAACAGTATAAAGAAACGTAGAGAAATATCAATTGTGTGCTGCCTATAGTATCTCAACAGTCAAATAGTTTAGTGGCATGGCCCCTAAGATTAGAGATTGTGGAGTGTTAGGCATGGGGGTACAAGGAAACGAGCTAGGCATATGATAGAGCAAACTAGACATACCATGCAGATCTTGAAATGAGAAGGACTTGTAACTTGAATGCTGAGGTCATTGGAATTATCCGACCAAATTATATTGCCCTTTACCACCAACTTTGAAGGGTCCACATAAATCAATTTCGGCTTGTCTGTAAGTATAAGCTGCACCTTCTTACTTGTCAATTTCTGTAATTTCTTCACCAATGAGATCATCAGAATGGATTCACCAGGATCCAAAAACTGTTGCCTGATAATTCGTATAACATACAGGTCAGATACATATCGCAGACAACATGGAGAAATGCAAAGACCACTCCTTTAGCATCCACAGATACTGACATTCCGCTGCAATAATTTTATAGGACATGTATTCTAGGGCATTAAAAACATTGAAACAAAGACAGAAATATGAAGTCGTATGGATAAGATGAGACTTTTGCAACTCAGCACCTCCTTCAGACACAGGAATAAGTAGTTTTTATTTCTCCAAAGAAACAAGCAACGCCTTGATAAGTTATAAGTTACACAGTCAATTTATTTTCATCAGAAAACTTGCAAAAACTTTTTTGGCACATTCTCTAAATAAGAAAGATGTCTCACTTGAGCAATCTACTAGGTTAAGAGGATGTGTGCCTTGGATTGAAGAATCCTGTTTCCATAAATGTATCTAGCACAAGCTTAACAGTGACAGAATATCCAAGCATTTAGTTAAGAGCAAAAGAAAGATGGTTGCAAGGAACATGCTTACTACTGACTCCCATGCAAGGCAGCAAAAGGAATGCCAGGCCCATGATATCCTATTAGGTTTATAAACAATAGGGTTGCAAGCAAAGAATGGTAAAGTCTTCTCAGAGAAGGGTAAAAATAATTAAGGCAAATGCTGACAACAAAGCAAAAGGTATCGAGCCAGTACCACTTGGAATCAAAGGAATCAATTGAGGCAAGTCTAGTTATATGAGCAGATCCTTCAGCAGACACTGATGCTCCAACATTCTCATTGTTTTGACCTGCTGTATTCCCTATGTGTGAGGGATTCCATGAGGAATGATGATCATGGTCACCCACACCTGATTGGGCCTGAAAAGACAAACCAACTAATAATAGGATCTAGAATCATAACAGAAAGAGATAAATTGGCAAGGACATCCAAATCCATGCATGGCCAGTACTTCAACAGATAATGGTCATACCATTGGCTCCAAAGCAAGCGATGGAGGAAACTGTTTTCTCAGGTTATTCCAGTCCACTCCATGAAAGAAAGGATGCATCTTGAGTGCAGTATAACCATCAGGTCCAGCACCTGGCCTCCTACTGGGATCTATATCCTACAAAAGTATTACAAGGGGAATCAATGACTGCAATAGAGCATAAGCCCACATGTATCTTCGAGATCATGGATAAACCCCCTCAAAGAGACTGGTAGATTTTGTAAAATGTTTCTACACCCGTATAAAGTAGAACAACTAAAAGTAACCATGAATGTTAGAAATCATTAACCGCATAAAAAAAAAAAAGCAAAAAAGAACAATTCCACAAAGCTTAGAGTTCTAACATGCAAAATTTTATTGAGCTTACCAATAAGTGATCAATTATATCTCTAGCTTCTTCTGAGAAATAATTAGGAAATCGTATGTCACGGGCAATAATTCTTTGAAAAATAAGCCATTCACTAGCATCTTTGAAAGGTGAAGTCCCAGAAAGCATCTGATACAAGGTGCAGCCGAGTGCCCAGAGGTCATTTCTGTTTAAATTTGTTCAAAAAGAATAAAAAGATTATCCTATACAATGAAAAATCAAGAAAGAAGCTCAAGAATAACTACAGCCAATAACCAATTGAACCTACAATGCCCTCTATATCTCAAAAAGCGATTAGACCAAAAAGCAGATGAAGCCTCAAAGTTATTTTTTTCATGAGATTAAAACATGTTGGGAAGGAAGCCTTTACCCGAAGGTTGCAGGAGAAGAGTTCAGGACCTCTGGAGGCACATAAGCAGCTGTGCCAACAAGCGTGCACGCCTTATCATCTTAACAGAGCATCAATTGAAAAAAAAAAAAAATTAGCCTGAGACTGAACGATATAGTCAAATTGTTCACTGATGTCAAAATTATAGTACTACCCGAAGCTGCATTTGGAAGAACAGTGATTCGACTATCCTGCATAGGCTTCACACTTCCAAAATCAGCAATCTTTATGTGTCCATCCGCAGTAAGTAACAAGTTTTCTGGCTGTAAAGTGTGAAACACTTAGCATTTTCAGTGGTGGTCAGCAGAAATGTGCACCTGCTCTAGGAAATTACCTTGATATCTCGATGTATTAATCCCATACTGTGTATGTATTCAAGAGCATCTACAACTTCTGCAGCATAGAAACGAGCTTCATCCTCTGACAAATGCCCTTTCTGTCACCAACAGATTAACTGGATATATGATGATGCCCAATGGAGCTAATGTAACGTGCCACTAACCAAGGGGAATGAGGAAGGCAAAGAACATTCTGATCCTCAAAACCATGGAAAACAAAAAACTATGCTAAGGGCTTTTAGTATTATAAACTTACTCTGGTTATTTGGTCAAAGAGTTCTCCACCTTCGCAGGATTCTAGTGCCATGTCTGTACAGATTTAATCAAAGATACAACACATGGTAAGCCAAAGGAGCAAATCCACAACAACAAATGTTGATTCTAAAGGAAAGAAGTGAAAACTAACAAATGATGCAGAAACTTAGATAGATGACTGTCAAAGATACCCACACAGTGAAAAAGTATCTTGAAAAGTAAAAAATAGCCGGACAATTCCAGGATGATCCAATTGATCGAGCACGATGCGTTCCAACTTCACATAAGCTGTTTTATTTTCTTTGGTGATGAATTTTTTGTCCATTATCTTCAAGGCATATATAGTTCCTGTATCCTTTTTCTTTGCCCTCACAACCTGAAAATCACATTAAAGTGGTATCCAGAATGATGTGTTGAACTCAAAGACATACCATAGACAAATTTTAACTTCCAATAGATAAGGTTTGCCAGTCATTTGTGTCAAACATTTACTACTAAAACACAATAAAAAAGGCCTCAAAACAAGAAAAGAAGCCTTAAATTATTTTATTACTGTATACATCTTTTGATATAATAACAGTTGATATTCTATACAAGCATGCATTTGTATAATAAGAAGAAAGAGAAAAAGAAGTAACAAAGGAAGAAGGCAGTGCAAAATCAAACAAAGAACTGTCAGATGCATAGATCTAGGATAAAGCAAGAGTCCATGGAGCAAGTGCAGCCAAAAGCAAGGCTTGGACATTGAGCACCATAAAGCAGTTAAGGGAAAAATCACCCAGTTACACAACTTTGTTTGTTCCACCTAGATCAACAGCTTGTGAGACTAGACCACAGAAAAGTTCTTTTCTCGCAAGTTCCCTCTCAGCTAACATTCCCCATCATATTCTTCACAAACATTACTAAAATAGCATTAGCTAAACAAATCAGCTTTCCCATTCAAAAGTTCCATTTACATCCACACACTATCCAACCTGAAGATACAAAGGCCTATAAAAGTAGAATGTTTCTATGTGTCTAGAGACTATTTTGATGTTTCAAGTGGCTGCAAAGAAAAGAAGGATGTGAAACTTAGATTTTACACATCTGCACCCAACAGAACATCAAGAAGACATGGTCCACTAGCTCATATATTAAAAGAAGACACTCCATTTAGCTTAATAGATATTCCATTCCCCAACTTGGCTTCCACTCTGTCATAAACCATAGAACACACTAGTCACGTTATATATCACTTCACGTACATTTGGTGCCAAAAAATTCAGCCACATGCCATTGGCCTTTGAACAAAATTCCCCTCTGAATACAGATCCATTTTCACATGATTCCAGATTCTGTGTTCTGCATATAAACAGAGTCTACTTAATCTGCACTAACCCAGTAAATTTTCTGCCTAAGATTCACTTATCATGATCAAACGCCATGAATTCAACATGCATTGCACTAAAAGAAAAGAATTTAATTTATATATTTACATTTTTTTTTGGTTGAATAGTATAAGTAGCATTCCGTTTACAAATTGGCATCAGGTAATTACAAAATCCATATAATTCTATGAATGAAGATACAAAAATTATTCACCATTATCACAAAACAAGGTAACAACACAAGGACCAATCAAACTATCATTAAAAGACAAACTGAAGAGACCCCACGCAACAGAAAGCCAGCCCATGAATGAAATTATCACACCTTTGAATAAGAGCCAACACCATAGATCTTGCCCAGCTCAAAATCCTGAATAGAGAAATTCTCCTGAGGGGCCCTAAATGAAAAGCTCTTGGATCTCAGGATATTCCCATTATTAGAACAAGAAGAAGTAGAAGAAGAAGGATTGCTGCTTTGAATCCTGAGCCTTGAATCAAAATCTTTCTCCATTGCCAACATCTCTCTGTCTCTCTCATCAAAATTATCTGTACATAACGATAGATATCAAGAAGGAAAAAGAAAAAAGATGCCCACTTTTCTCTCCCTAAGAAAAATGAAAAACCAAATTTCTCTCTATAGAAATATTGGGAGAATAGCTTTCAAGTCAAAAAAGAAGCCCTCGTATCAGAAACAGAGGTGAAGTTTGAGTCTCTATGGCCTCTCTGAAAAAAGAAAAGTGAATGAGATTCTTTCAACGACTAATGCAAAAGATTTCAAAACCCCAGAAAGTCTAATCGTGTTGTGTGATAGAATTGAGGAGGATGGTGGCGGTGGTGGTGGAGGAGGAGGAGGAGAGGCCGGCCGGCCGGCTGGCACATGCAGCCAAGACGGATAATGGCAAATGAGGTTTCTTTTTTCTTTTTTTTTATTTTATTTTTTTGAGATAGTAAATGGGGGGATTGAAGAAGTGAAAGAGGCACGACACATGGAATTGAGAGATTCCATACCTTGCGTGGATGGCAATATGAATTGGTGCGAACGAGTAGGATGCGTATACGCCCAACATGATCGCCGGATCATATGATCTTACATGTCTTTTATCAGTTGATTCAGTGATCATGGTGTTCGTTCCCACCACATTCAATAGCCTGCGAATAAAAATAGCTGATGATCAACTTGATTATCCGACACTCATGGCCGCAGGCACATCCACGTCCACGCGTTCATATGAGACAGCACGTTTGAGGGACCCATCTCAACTCTTATGTTAAGGACCTGTTCAGTATTGATGCGATTTTTTTTTAATTATTATTATTTTTAATACTAACATAGTATTTAGTTATGTTGTTTTTTATTTTTTATTTTTCGAAAATTTTGAAATTATATTTTTTTAAATCACATCTTCAAAATTATAGACAAATGATTTTAACTTTTGATTTTGGATATTACATGCTATTTTAACTTTCTTTATATGAGACTTTTAGTTTTCTCTATTGAAATAGTTGACTCAACAACTAATTATAACATTTAAGATAACATTAAGTAAACTAAAAAATTAATGTTAATGTTGAAAATATTAAATAGTTGTTTAGTAATTATGATTCTATTAATCACATTTTTAGTTAATATCACATGAATTTATATATTATAATTACAAATATTATAAAAAATTAAGAGTTTTGTAATAATTACAATTGAAATCTTTATATATTAACCTACCTTCATTTTATCATTTAAAGTTGTCTCTTCCATTAATAACCATGTCTTCCAATTTTTTCTATCATTTTATTTTATATTTTTGGAAAATATTTATATTTATTTTTGCTCAAATACAATGAAATATTTTTGCTTTTAAATAAACATTTATTCTTTTCTTTGACAATTATTTATCCATTAATTTATATTCTAAGTATCAAATAAGGTTTACAATATTGTCTTTTGATTTCATTGTCCATTTAGTGGCTTTCTTTTATGAATTAATTGCTCTTTTTCTTTCTTTTTTTTGAAATCTCATTGTTATAATATTTATTAAAGTCATTTTCATAGTTAGTGGCTTAATTTAGGTATAGTACTCACATTCTCTTTGTTTCTTCTATGTTATTTGTGATTGGACTTCTTTGTGTGCAAAAGGAGAAACCAAGAGTAATTTTCTTTTCTTTCCATTTTCCATTTTGAATTAATAGTAAAAAAATTATGAGTTGAGTTGTCTTCTTTGTTAAACAAAAACAAAAAAGCAATTGGAGTATGATATTAATGACATAAAAAGTAAGTTCAATAAATAACATATTTATTGGAGATGTAGTTGATTTTTTTTGCTTGTAGGAAATTTTTTAGTACGTTAAACTCTTTTTCTTTTATATACTTTTTCATGCACATTCAATTCTTTTACCAATAAATTACTTTATACAAAATGATAACATGAATATCTAAAATGATAAGATGAGAATAAAAAGTGAGTGGATTGGATTAAAATTAAGATATTATTCAACCCATTACTATTATAAAATAACTAAATAACGCACATAACCTTTTTAAGGAAAAGGACAATCTTTCAATGTTAATGAAAGATTAGAAACATTGACAATAGCATTAACATTATACTTACTAAGAAAATCCAATTTGTAAGTCTTGTCATTGATTTTTATAATTACTTAGAATGGTTCATTTGCTTTTTGTTGCAACATTGAATGCCTTTGTGTAGGGAATTTATCCTTATGCATATGCATCTAAATTCAATCGTTAGGTTTAAAAACAACTTTCCTTTGCCCTTTATTAGCTTGGTTTGTATATTACACATTATCCTTTCTATGCGTTAACGTACCCTTTCCTACAATTACTTAACTAATTCATCTTTCTTCTTACTATCCAAACTAGCTCATTCCTTAACAAGTAATGGCAATAAATCCAAAGGGATAAGCAGATTAAAACCATAAATAACCTTAAATGGAAAACAATTAGTTGCTAAATGAACACTTCTATTATAAGTAAATTCAATATGTGAAAAAGTCTCTTACCAATTTTTTAAGTTCTTTTAAATGATAGTGTACAACAAAGCTATTAATGTTCTATTAATCACTTTAGTTTGTACTTTAGTTTAAGGAAAATATTTGGTTAAAAATAATAGTCTAGTTTTTAACTTTTCCTATTAAGTTTTCCAAAAGTAGTTTAAGAACTTAACATATCGATAAAAACTAATAGTCTTTAGAATGCCATGAAAACGTATAATTTTCTTGAAGAACAAATCTGTTATATTGGTTACATCGTCGATTTTATAGCAACAAATGAAGTGTGTCAATGTCAAAAATTTGTAACAACAATAGAAATAAAATCCTTTCCCTCTTTTGGCCTAGGTAAACCTAAAACAAAGTCCATAGATATACCAATCTAAGGTTCACTAGATATAAGTAAAAGTGAATGAAGATCATGAGGTAAAATTATAAATTTAACTTGTTTATAAGTAATATAGTTTTCACACATCCTCTTAACATTTATTTTCATGTACAACCAAACAAAAGATTATTTAAAGTTTTTCTAACACTAAAGTGCTACATTAAACCACCTTTATACATTTTCTTCACTAGTAATTCTCTTAAAAAGAACTTTTAGACACATATAACCAACTTTTTTTAAATAAGAACCCATTATGCCTATAAAATTTTCCAAAGGTAGCCTTCTTACATAGAATCATTAACATATAAGTCTTTAATGTGGTAAAATCCTAACAATGTTGCATTTAAAGTAAAGATAAATATATACCTTCAAAATAAAGCATTACTTATAACATTTTTCTTACTTTGCTTATACTCAATCACATAAGGAAACATCTCAAGGAATTCCACCCATTTAGCATGTTATTTATTCAACTTATCATGTCCCTTTAAATTTTTCAAACACTTATGTTTAGTATGGATCATGAATTCCTAAGGTCAAAGATAATGTTGCCATGTATTTGTAGGCCCTTATTAATACATATAACTCCTTATCATAAGTTGGATAATTAAATGTTATCCCATTTAATTTTTCATTGAAGAATACAATAGGTCGTCACTCTTATATCAAAACAACCTCTATATTAATACATAAAACATCACACTTAATTTCAAAAATTTTAGTAAAATCAAGTAAAACAAGTAATAACATAAAATTTAATTTTTCCTTAATCAGATTAAATGCACTCTCTTGTTCACTTTCCTAAACAAAACTTACACTTTTCTTACCAATTTTAGTCAATGAAACAATAATTATGCTAAAATTCTCAATAAATCTCACATAAAAACTAGCCAAACTATAAAAACTTTATACCTTAAAAATATTTCTCAGTGTCGGCCATTCTTTAATAACCTTAACCTTTTCTTCATCAACTACTATTCCTTTAGGCGAGACCATATAACCTAAAAATACAATCTGATTCGTGTAAAATGAACACTTTTCAAAGCTAGCAAATAATCTTTCATTTCTTAAAACATCTAGCACACTTTGTAAATACACAATATAATCCTTTAAGTTTTTACTATAGACTAAAATATTATCAAAATAAATAACCATAAATCTACTTATGAAAGCACGCAAAACATGGTCGATTAATGTCATGAAAGTACTAGGTGCATTAGTTAATCTAAACAACATAACTAACTACTCATACAAACCATACTTTATTTTAAAGGTTGTTTTCCTTTCATCACTTTCCCTCATTCCTATTTGATGATACTCACTCTTTCTTTTTTTAACTCACTCTTTTTTTTTCTTTTTTTTACTTTCACTTGGTTCTCATAAACTTTCCTAGGACTTAATAGAACAAGAGTGATTGGTTTTCTCTCTATAATGAATGAATAACAATTCTTGAAACCATTATGTATCACTTTTTTATCATATTGTCACAGCCTTCCCAATAGTAAGTGACTAATATGCATTGAAACTACATCACAAAGCACTTTATCTTTATATGTCCCAATAAAGAATGAAACCAACACTTGCTTATTTATCTTGATTTCCCTATAATCATTCAACCATTGTAATTTATATGATCTTGGATATTTTATAATAGGTAAATTTAGCCTTTAAATTAAAATAGTGCTAGTAACATTAGTATAACTACCACCATTAATAATCATATTACATATCTTATTTTTGATGTGACATCTTGTATGAAATATGTTCTCATGTTGTACTTTATCTTCATCTTTCACTTGCACATTCAAAGTATGTCTTATTACAAGTAGCTTTCCATCAGTAAGGTATTCTACACTATCATTATCATCCCTTAATAATGGCATAGACTTATCATTAGATTCACCCTTGGTTTCAATTTCACCATCCTCCCTTAAAATCATTGTATGCTTCTTAGGACATTATGATGAAATATGCCCTTTTTTAAATAATGAAATCACTTAATATTTGGAATTTGGCCTTATATAGTTTCTATTTTACCCTTATCATTACTACCTCTAACTCCTTTTACCTTTTATGCTTTAGCCTTAGACTTAAAAACAAACTTGTCATCCTTTTAACCCCAATATAGTTTAAAAGAAGATGAAGAACCCAAATTTTGCCCATATCTAACAATGGTGCTCTTTTGTTTAAGTTACCTTATGCATCATGTTTTTTTAATTATATATAGTATTATAACTCACCATATTAGTTATATCATAGTTTAATTCTTACAAAAATCAAGTCATAGTTACTCTTCTATTTTTTTTTCTTCATTTGCCCTAATTATGAAAATTTCCATCTCCTTGTGGTAACCTTAACACTTTTAGTCTTTTAAGTAAAGCTTTGTAATCTTTGAAAAATATCATAGTAGTAATGACTAGAAATAGACCATCTCCTCATCATAACCTTTATATCCTCCTAAGTGTTAATCAGGCATTTTCAGTTTATATACCTATTTTGCACAAATTAATTCCATTAAACTATCAAATTCTTAGTGAACTTTATGATTACCAACTTTACCTTCTTTTCCTCAAAATAATCATAACAATCAAATACTTTTATTTTGAAGAAAAATCCCATAATGTGTATGCAAATTAAGTAAATGTACACATAGATAGAATAAAATGTGTATGTATATTAGTAATAAACATAAAATCAAAAAATATTAGTTTATTGCTCTTTTTCCTAAATTGTTTGCATATTTTGTTTGACTTATATGTATATTTACTTAATTTATATGCATATTATGTATTTTTGTCTAAAAAATATAGTTAAATTAAAAAAAAATTATTTTGAGTAACATCATTAGGTAAATTTTATGTTGAATTTAATATATATTTTTTCAATCCTATTAATAGATAGAGCCATGTGTCAAACATGTTTTTTTTTTTAACCTTGTAATTGCACAATTTTAAGAGATAAAATTGTGTCTTCTCTACACTATGCATAGGTCTAATGTACTACTGATAAAAAACTTTACGAGGCAAGTTTCATGGTGGTAAATGGCACTATATTCTTATGACAATTGTCATAGTGAGGCAAGTGAAAAGACATGAGGGCTCAATTTAGTAAATGAAAGGCACATGAGTATTTATAATTCCATAGAAACCAAGTCCTAAGGTAGACTTAAAAAAAAAGAGGCTATTGGCCTTACACTTCCCTTATAAAAGGTGCATGAAACAATGGGTTGTTTTTTCAAGACAAAGTCTTTTAGAACTAATTAATGTGAACACGTTGTTTGTTGACCACCAAATATGATTCCAGGAAAAGTTAAAATGCCTAATAGTATGATTTTATATATTTATGTCTCTTTATATCATTATAGTGAAGCATAAGATAAATTATTGTAATACTTGAGAATCATAATATTATAGAAAGTATATTATAAAATTAAAACTTATGATTTTTCCATCTGATGAATATGTACATTAGATTACATGATGTCATTATTGATATGTCATATAAAGATGTATGTGATTACATGACTAAAATTGGTTATGAGTTGTTAATGACATGTTTTATGTATATTTATGTGGAATTCATATAATGTGTCATGCTTATTTAATATTGTTTTGTAAATGACTCAAACATATTATATTATATTACTTGTGAGTTTTTACATCTTCAAAATTACTAATTATATATTTTAAAGTCATTAGAAAAAAACAAATATGAGTTAATTTTTGCTATTATGTTGATATATTAAATTATTTATCACATAATACGTACATTAAAAATGGCATAAAGAATTTAAATTTTAGTGGGAGTTTATAAAATGGAAAATTGAAAATAATTCTTTTTTATAAAATTAAAATTTTACAAGAATTATCTAAAATAATGATAATTAGACATTGAAATATGAAAAATGATTGTAAGTATAACGAACTTTTGATCTCATATCTTTTGTTAGATTATCATCAATTTTAGTTAAATTCGTCACAAAATAAATGTATAGGCATGGTTGTATTTGCATCATTATGTGTTAATATTTCTTTGTCATATATTATGGGAAAGAAGGAAATTAAGAAATTTGACTATGAAAATCTAGTAAAATCCTAAGAGATAAATGCACTAAATATTTTATACCGCATCATATGTTTAAATTTAAAAGTGAAAATGTGCCTCACATTAAATAGATAAAGAGATTTTTTAGTCTATAATAAATTATTAAAAGTTATATGTTGTTCGTATAAAGATGCTAAGAAATATAAAACTTGATCTTTTTAATGATTTAAGTTTCACTTGTCAAATGATATGATTTGCCTTTAAATAGATTTTAGAGGTATATTCATGACTAAGCTAAGGAGTTAATATGAGTATTAAATCTTTACTAAATGCTTAAATGATAATGTTAATAAAATATGTGAAGTAAGAGTTAATTGGTATCAATTCAAACCTCAATTGAAAAAGTAAATACAAGTTGCAATTTAATCTTTTCCAAAATGTTAGGAGCACATATAAACTAAGGCATACAATAGTGGTGTTTGGTAATTTTACGACATTAAATGTCATTTGTACTAGAAAATAAGCACTTAAAAGTTGCTAATTCTTTTCATATGTGACTCAACTCACCAACCAAATGTTGGTACTTCTATGTGATTTAAGTGGTGAATCCATTGGTAGAAATAGTTCAAAAAAGAGTTAAAGAAGGATAAACTAAGTGGCATTAGATGCAAACATGTAAATAGAAAGAAAGATAAACCAATTACTAAGGTTATGATAATTAGGGTCAAATGCTTTTAAATGCATGGAGTGTATTGGGCTAACATAAAAAGAGAAAAAAAAAAAAAAGACCTATAGCTTAGCTTTATTTATGCTTAAGTTGCTTAATTATTATTACACATTAGATTGTATTATAAGTAAATGACAAATTCTTGAGTAATGAATTGTATGTTATAAGAATTTAAAGTATGAATGAAGCATCAACAATTGCTATTAAAATGTAACGTATGTGCAAAGAATTATTTAAATACTATATAATATTGTTGCTAGCAAATGAAATTGTATGGTAGCTAATCTAATTCTTACATAATATCCTTCATATGTGAAAAAAAAAACAAAAAAGGTAAGATTTGGTCTTTGTTATAGTCCTTAATTTGGGTAAAGACTCAAACCCTCATAATGGTGGTATAAATATTTAAAGTGATATATTTACTATTGCTTTTGCCTAATAGATTTAATTATATGGATATTGGAATTCATATTATTAATTGTTTTTTCCTTGCTTACATAAACTCAAAAAAGAGTATTGAAGTCAATATTTAGTATAAGAGATTAGGTCATGTTGGGTAATAAAAGATTTAAAGTTAAGCTAAAGAAAAGTCTATCAAACTTACTTAATTATGTTGATTAGCCCATAAACAAGTATGACTTGATTAGATAAACAAAATGAATCTATTTGAAAGGTAATACTTCTATTGCTATCAATTTTTTTTATATTTATGAGCCAATGATTGCAAGAACAAGGTTTGAAACTTGTATTTTTATTATATTTATAGATGACTTTAAGCATTTGGTCATATATATGATCTCCCACATGTTTGATAAGAATGCTTTTTGACAAATTGGTATGGTTGAGATTTAAATAACATAAAAGAAGGAAAATCAATAAGAGAGAGTAACCAAATATATGATCATTTATTCGAGCATTTCAATGAGCTCTATGATGAAAATGGACAAATAAGGTCACTAGTTATTCAAATAACTTTGAAATAAAATGTTATTGCAATTGGATGAATAACAAGTTGAAAAAGCTTCTAAGGTTAATGATAACATAAAGAAGTAACTTACAAATATCATACTTACAAGATGAATAAGAAAGTTCATCTTATATGTTTTAACCTTATACCTTGAATTGCACCATTATCTTCCTTTTGAGCTAAAGGCATGTAAGAAATCTTTCCTTAATAATTTATAGTTCTAAAGGTTAGTTATTGTTATTCATAATTGATGAGGGGTGCTTACCAAAGAACACATGTGTTGAAATGGTGTCAAACTAGTACAGGGGTTCAATGGTCAAATCTTAGCCAAGTCTTACAAGAGAGCACACAAGTAATGCTAAAGGTAAACTCTAGCATTTAATACTTTAATGATCAAGTTAGAAAAGGATTATAATTCTCAAATAGTTAAGTAGAGAAAGAATAACTATTACTTCCAATGGGTGTTATTTTGGTCTATATATATGTGTTTAGGTGTGTTCATACAAGTAGGGTCTAATGTGGATGTTATAGGTGTGGCATTTGCCACTTTATAAGTTAAGCCTCATTCCTTGGTGTAAAGGATATGGGTGGCGGCCTCTTAGACCCTTTCAAGCCTATAAGGGTTAGTGTTGGACTTAAAAGGAGAACTTAGTGAGCTTGATGCTATTCTTGAGCCCAATATAAGGTGGATGGTAGCCCCCTTCTCCAAAAGAGGGACAGGCCCAAGCACTTAGGTTGAGTCTAACAAGCATTGCATTTGAAATTTAAAATTTTCATATGGTTAAATGGTCATGTTTTTAATGGTAGTGTTTATTTATACACAACCATCTTAAAAGGCATGTTAAGCTTTATAAATTGTATCTTAGCATGTTGGATGTCTCTTATCTTTCATTAATCTTGATCTTGTCCTTTTTATGGTTTGTATAAAGCAAGTTATGACTAGTCATTCGATCTTAAGACCTTGTGGCAATATGAGGTATGCCACTTGATATGAACTCTGATTATTTGTAAACGGAACCCAACACTAATGTTGGTATAAGATCGTTCTAACAAAAGTTAAGGGATTTTGGAGTTCTAGCCCAATGATTATAGACAACCAAGAACTAGAACTTAAAGGTTCAGACACCACTCCTAACAACAAAAACATTAAAAAAGATAAGTCTGTTGAACCAACACACTCAAGTATGAAAGTTTAGAATTAGTTCTCAAAGAACCAGAGAAAATAGCTCATACATTCATCATATGCCATCCTCCCCTTTAACTACCCTTTTTATATGCTAACCAGATGGGCTTATTAAGGAAATTCGTTCAATCTACTAGCCACCCCCTTTTATATGCTAAGAAGATGGACTTATTAAGGAAATTCATCCAACCCACTAAATAATAATAATAACCCATGAAAATAATCCATTTAAATGCCCAAACATTGGCTCCCAAATCTAACTTCCTTCCTAAGGTCATGGTTCTTAAATTCATCCACAAATGACACATTCGCAAGCCTTGGTGAAGCCTCCATCATCCTTAACTTGTACCTAACAATTTCCTGATAGTAAATGTCGCACAACAAGTTGTTGAGAACTTCCTTTATTTTCTTTGACTTTGCCCTCGTCATTAGTCCTCCAAAGGTTTTGCAAAGTATCAACTCCCTTGTTGATTTGAACTGATACAATATGACTTCCATCATTCCCACTCTCCTCAAAATGATTTGCCCTTAAATCAGCACCCCACAATGTTTTTCAAAAATGGCTCAAAAATTTTGCATTATGGTCTAACACAATACTCTACGGCACTACACATGGACTCGTGCTCTCCCTTACATGTCCCTTCTTCATCAACTCATTAACTTGCCTCTGAAGCTCATTTGTCTCCTCAAGATTACTTCTATATGCTAGCTTATTGGGAATAGGAGCTCCAGGAATAAGATCAATGCGATCTTCAATCTCTCTCCTTGGTGGTAAACCATCTAGGATCTCCTCGGGGAATACATCATTATTATCCTGCAACAAAGATGAAATAGCACTAGGCAAAGATGAATCAAGGTTAGTGTTAGAGAAATAAGAATCCTTGTAAAGGATCAAGATCATTTGTTGCCTAGCTTGGAAGGCAACCCTAACATCTACTACTTTTGTAAACACACTCACTTGTTTTCTTTCATCTTCACTCTTGTGAACTTGACCACTCTTGTACTTAGCACTCTCAAATGCATTCATCTTCTTTTTCTCTCCCTCACTTTCTTTTCTCTCGACTCTCTCTTCCTTTTCGCTCCTCTTTTTTTGCTCACTTTTATAAAGTCTCACTTGGTCTTCATACACCTGTTTTGGAGTCAATGGAACAAGTGTAAATGATTTTTCATCCATGGTGAAAGAATAGCGGTTCTTGTAACCATCATGCAAAACTTTTCTATCAAATTGCCAAGGATAACCCAATAACAAATACCCAACCTGCATAGGTACAACATCACAAAAGAACTCGTCCTTATATCTACCAATGGAAAATGAAACCACAACTTGTTTAGTCACTTTCACCACTCCACTGTCATTTAGCCATTGCAAATTATGTGGTCTAGGATGTTTGGTTGTAGGCAAGTTCAATTTTTCCACCAACTCTGTACTTGCTACATTAGTGCAACTACCGCCATCGATGATCAAGCAACAAAGTATATCTCAAACTAAACATTGAGTATGGAAAATATTTTCTCGCTGCATCTCAACATCATCCTCCTCCTTAACCTACACACTAAAGGCTCTCTTTGCTACTAAAAGCCTTCCACCATGCTCTGGATACTCTATCCCTTCATCAACATCACTAGCATCCTCTAGTTGTGGCATTTGGTCTTTATCACTAGCATCACTGCCAGACAAATAGTCACCATTCTCCTTAAGGTATATGGTTCTCTTGTTAGGACATTGTAGAGCCACATGACCCCTACCCAAACATCTAAAGCATTTGATGTTTCTAGTTTTTCCTTGGGTGCCCTCAAGTTTTTCTTCAAATTTGCCCCTTTCTAGGCTACCCCCACTAGTCTGAGGTCTATGTGAATTGGTTTTAAACTTAGAAGTCATCTTCTCTTCCTTCTTCCCCCAGTTTGACTTCCAAATAGATGAACCTAAGTTTTGATTATATCTAAAAGTGCTCCTTCCCTTAAGTTGCCTCTCAACTTTCATGGCAATATACACCATGTCTTCAAATTCTACATAGTGCTATAGTTCTACCACATCAGCTATACTTCTATTCAACCCTTAGAGGAACCTAGCCATGGTTGCCTCCTTATTCTTCATTACATTTGCCCTAATCATAGCAATTTCCATCTCCTTATGGTACTCTTCCACACTCTTGAAACCTTGTGTAAAGCTCTGCAACTTGTTATACAAGTCCCTATAATAAGATTTGGGAACAAATCTCCTTCTCATCATAGTCTTCAACTCATTCCAAGTTTCTATAGTTCTCTCAAAATTTCTTCTCCTGGTGGTAACTTGCTGGTCCCACCATATGACAACATAATTAGTAAACTCTGCCACAACTAACTTCACTTTCTTCTCCTCAGAGAAGTTGTGGCACTCATATATTAATTTTACCCTTCGTTCCCAATCCAAATAGACATTAGGGTCAACTTTCCCTTGGAAAGAAGGTATTTTCATTTTAATACTACTAAGATTTTTGTCTACTCTTTCCTCCACTCTATTTCTATTATCCCAATCTTTATTGTACCTATCATGAACATTTCCATTGCCTCTTACTCCTCTACCATTCCTATTACCACGTCTTCCTCTAAAACCACCTCTAAAGTGTCTACTAGCATTATCACCATCATCACCAAAGTCATGTTCAAATTGCTCCTTCGTAACCCTCACAGCTGGCCTCTTAGGATTGACACTTGATTCCCCTTCTATTTTATCCATCTTGTCTCGAACTTTCCAAAACATTTGGTCAATCCTATCAAACTTCTGCTCTAAGGATTTCATAAGCAATTTGAAATCTGGAACAACTACTTCCTCTTCTCCATGTGGGAAACTGCCTTCTTTAGCGTTGAACATTATGTATACCAGATTGTTAGTAAAGAAAGAATATACCTCATAAAACTCACTCCCTAGCGTGTTTGCTCTCCACTTGACTATAGTAGTCCTCAACTCTCGTGTTTCACACAATGAATTGCAAGACTCTAAGAGCTCTTTCAATAGTTCCAAGCAAACTAAATTCAAAACAAACAAAATTTGAATATATCAATCCTAGACTTACCTCTTCAGAGAAGTGACACAATTAAGAAGATGAGCAATAAAACAAACAGAATGATAAGGAATTCAATGGTATGAGTAGTGCAATCGAACAACAATCAGTTATCGAATATAATTGAGTAAATGACCAATTGAGCAATGAACCCGTTTTTTTTTTTTTTTTTTTGGGTTTACTAATAGGTACTTCTCTAGAAGAAACAAATATTAGAAAAGAAACCCATGAAATACACGATTTTGTTTTTGTTTTTGTTTTCTTTTTTGTGTTTTTTTGTTTCTCTTTTTTATTATTTAATCAACAATGAACAATACATGAAAGAGATGATAACAAAAGTATAACTAACTTGAGTTAGAGCCAAGGCTCTGATACCAAATGATATGAACTCCGATTATTTGTAAACGGAACCCAACACCAATGTTGATATAGGATCACTCTAACAAAGGTTAAGGGATTTTGGAGTTCTGACCCAATGATTATAAACAACCAAGAACCAAAACTTAAAGGTTCAAACGTCACTCCCAACAACAAAAACGTTGAAGAAGATAAGTTTGTTGAACCAACACACTCAAGTATGAAAGTTCAGAATTAGTTCTCAAAGAACCAAAGAAAATAGCTCATACATTCATCATATACCGTCCTCCCCTCTAACCACCCTTTTTATATGCTAACCAGATTGGCTTATTAAGGAAATTCGTCCAATTTGCCAGCCACCCCCTTTTATATGCTAAGAAGATGGGCTTATTAAGGAAATTCGTCCAACCCACTAAATAATAATAATAACCCATGAAAACCCATTTAAATGCCCAAACATAGGCTCCCAAATCCAACTTCCTTCCTAAGGTCATGGTTCTCAAATTCATCCACAGATGATACATTCGCAAGCCTTGGTGAAGCCTCTGTCATCCTTAACTCGTACCTAGCAACTTCCTGATAGTAAATGTCGCACAACAAGTTGTTGAGAGTTTCCTTTATTTTCTTTGACCTTGCCCTCGTCATTGGTCCTCCAAAGGTTTTGCAAAGTATCAACTCCCTTATTGATTTGAGCTAGTACAATATGACTTCCATCACCACTAAAACTTTTAAGTTGTATATGTCTAACAGGGATGCAAAAGTGGTGAGAGAGATGCTTTTAAAAGGTTACAAAGTGGTGAAAGGAATACTTTTAAGCTTTATTTATTGACCAAAACACACTTAAAGTGATTTATTGTTGTTATGATTACTAAGGGGGGTTGTTATGGGGGTATTTGAAACTAACAAAATTGTTGTCCATAAATATGACAAAAGGCATTTCTCTTTCCCTTTAACACTTTCCTTAAAGGTTGAGGACTCCTTTAGCTTATGATTTCTAGGTTGCTACATTACTTCCTTTTATGGTTGGTCTTTTGATGATCATATGGATGGTTTTTTATGACAATTAAAGGTTTTGCTCAAGGTGCTCTTTAATTTCTTGGTTATGTTGTTTAAGGGGATAAGTGGTTATTGTCACAAGGTTATGAGTCAATTGTTTATCATTATCCCTTATCCTTTCTTCGCAACATTAGCTATTGTAAATGTACTTCTTAAGTTTTCTTGCTTAAATTAGCTTTTTAACTTCATTTGTAAGCTTTTGGCACTTTTTTATTGTGTGCCCATAGTCTCTGTGAAATTTGTAATACCTTGTCTCATCACAATGGTTTGGATCCAACTCTATCCTTATGGGCCATTAAAGTGACCCCCTGTCTCTGTACCTCTACAAGTATCTATGATTATAGGACTAGAAAGGAGGTTTTGTTATATTTAGGGGCAATGTGTTGGCACTCTATCATCCCTAATACTTATAAAGGGTCACCCCTCACTTCGTTTAATAGTTGTCCTTGTCTTTTTTTGAGGGCTCAATTTCTTTTTTCACTTTCCTACTTTGCATCTCTATTCAGGCATTGCTTACCTCTTTTATATTGATAAACTTTTCTAATCGAGTCATCATATTAGTAAAGTTCAGGAGAGGCCTCTTATTTAAAGACTCAGAAATGTAAAACTTGATAAGATTATTAGAGAACATTGCAAATGTCATATCATGGTTTAGATTTGCATATTGAGCATGTCTATGTTGAATTGATTAACGAAAGTCATAATAAAGGCTTGTTGTCACCTTATTTGACAATAAGAAGGGTCATTAAGGTGTTCTTGAGTAGTCGATTGGTAATAAATCTCCTAAGAAAAGGCTTCATATTTAATATGAGCTAGTTATCAAGTGTAAGGATAACTTTAAGTATAACCATTGGGCTACATATTTTAATATGGTGGAAAATGCCTTGCATATCATCACATTTAAAGTGAAGTAAAGGGGCCTTAATGTTCAAAATTAAATTCAATGGTCATTAAGGTTTCTAGTGCCATTACAGTAGTTTAAGTTCGACAACAAAAACTTCTTTAAGACAAGGATGTCCTTGATCTCCTAAAAGAGGGGGGATACCAAGCTTTTTATGATTGTATAGTATGGTTGCAATTTAGAGGCACAAAGAGTCATCATCTCATTTTGCATTTGCTTGAGTTGCACCAAAATAGCTTACGGTTACTAAGTGGCAATGTGAAGGTTTAAGTTGCCAAGCAAGCCAATCATGACTTATACCTAGGGATGGACTCTATGAACATATTATATCATTCCAATAGGCTACGGGGGACATTGGATGATAAATCTCATCTTCTAAAAAGGTGTCTTCCTTAAAAAAGTTATCTTTATCACACATAAGAATAAGTGGTAGGCCTCAAACCTCACTTACTACTAGTGTAGGTTATGTGTTTGATGGCTAAGGTAGAGCTAACCATAAAGTTTCTTTAAAGGTTTTGATTACAAGGGCTCCTCTACTTAGGCCTATTAGGTTAGGAGGAGTTATCGCTAGAGAAAAGTGTTTTATGTTGTTAAGAACATTTTTATCATAGTTGTTAATGAGTTCGCATGCTCGATAAGTAGGTCATGGCAGTCTTAGGTAGCCACTACCTTCAAGGCTATTAATATCACTGACTATGTGATGGATGACTTTTTTGCCTTTAAAGTAAGCTGTCCACTAAATGGGTTGAGTGATATGGAGGTTGTCAAATTTTGGGAAGTTGTTTATAAGGCACAATCCAAAGGTTGTAAAGAACTTTTACACTTTATGGAACTCAATTACATCGTGTCTATTGGGAAAGGCACACGATGTGTCATTTCCCACACATAATGTTGATTAATAAAAGTGCTAATTAAAGAGCACTCATGTTGAGATGGTGCTCTATTAAACCAATACAAAGGGTCCAATGGTTGAGTCCTAACCAAGTCTTGCAAGAGAGCACATGACTAAGCACCTGAGGTAGACTCTAATATTAGCACTCTAACAATCATGCTAACAGGGGATTAGAATTTTCAAACATAGAGTATAGAAAGAATAATCATTACCTTTAACAAGTAATAGTCTTACTCCTTGATAGGTGGCCTTTTCGACCCATCTAAGCTTAGAGGGGCTAATGTTAGGCTTAAAAGGGGATATTAGCGGGCTTAATGTTATTCTTGGGCTTGATATGGTGTGGTTTGTACGCTATTTTAGGCCTCCTTATCAATAACCTTTCATTAAAGGGTGAAACTTATGTCAAAAGATACAAGAAATGTATCTTTAATTAGATTTATAAGATATCACGTTTTAAAGAGAATGGATTTTTAATAAGAATGTAGTTGAATAAGTCTTCTAGTTTATGGTGAATTAGAACATTATGAACTAAATGATTTACTAAAATTTTGAGTTAAAATATGTGATGTTGTGTCTTGTCACACTTAAGTTAGTCAAAGTATTTGGTTCTTAGAAAGGTGAATTGTATGGAAGTAGTCATAAAATGATTCAACTTAAGAAATTTAAGAATTGAAAAGGATGCTAAATTGGCTACTTGTCAAGATGATTAAGAGGTTAAAACAAATTAAGATGTTTTCTCATATGCTTCGTATTATAAATAGAAGCTAATGATAGAATAAGAAATCTGTGAAATCTAATTATGTTTAGGACATGATAGATTTGTATTTAGATGTAAAATAATAGAGAATGAGCAACTTGTTAGATATATGTCAACCAAATAGATACAAAGATGTAAGACTTATTAAAGGCAAAAAAGATACGTTTAATAAAAAGGCATGTTATTTTATAAAATTTTATATTCAATTTACCTAATTCTCACCATGGTTGCACTTTTAAATCTATAATTATATAAACTATGCTAAAAAATTATTTTCCTATGCAAAGAACTAAGTAAAATACACATGCATAAAATGTATGTTAATATTCATTGAAATAGGTCAAGAGTGCAAAGATTGAAAATTCTAACATTTAATTTTTGACCTAAAACAATCAAGTAGCATGTGATGTTGAAATTGTAAAAGGCAAATTTCATATATAGACTAATGATGATCCATAGTGACCACTATATGTATGTTAAGTATTTATGCGCTTAATGTGTAATTTTGTATCTTTATATTAGCAACATATGAGTGGTTAGAGATTATGAGGAGTTTGCCAAAATTATTAAAAAAATGATTGTCTTCTACTTGGATATAAAAGTCCAAAGGTGAGCTATATGGACATAATTGTCCTTTGTTTGAAGATTTAAAGAAATGTAGCTCCATTGTTTGTTTGAAGATTTAAATAAATGTAGCTCCATTGTCACTTCATGATGAAGTCAAAGGTTTTAGGTCTTATAATGTATTTGTTGACTTTTTAAGTCAAATAGTAAAATAGTAATGGTATCATAGTTTAATACTACATATAGCAAGCAGTATTGTATAATTGAGTTACATAATAGACCTTTAAGTCAATAAAATTTTTTATTTGATAAATGCTTAGAAAATGCAATCAAAGTGATATTGGAATTTTAAATAAAGATTATAAGCTACTATTTATGTTATTATAAATAATACAAAGATAAAAGTTACCCTTAACGTAGTGTAAAGTTATTGTTGAGAATAATAACTTTATAAAAGCCACTATGTAGACTCTAATTTTGTAAACTCTAGGAGACTTGATTTATTAAATAAGGAATAATGTTATTAAAATAAGATCAAAAAGCCACATCAAAGGGAGAGAAAGTAAAATGAAATAAGGTAAAAAAAAAGTTAAAAAAAAAAGAGTAAAAAGGAAAAAACGACCAAAAATAAGGAAAAGTAATAACCTCATATTTCCTACAAGGCAACTTTGTGAGAATTAAAAACCCCATATTAAGGATAGAGGGCAAACTAAGTTATGAGGTGTACATTAGAGAAGTTGGAAATTAAGAAAGACAAGAAAAAAAAAAGGAAGCTCTGGTACTTCTAACTTCATATTGAGCTTAGATTGACCTATATTTGGGAGACTATAAAATACCTGATCTCCTACATTTAACTAACTATTTTTTTATCATTCAATTGCAACCTCCTAACCTAATATCTAACAAATAGCAAATGTAAATAAGGAAAACTCAATTAGTTAATATAATAGAAAAATATAAAAGTTTTGGGCTTGTCATCTATGTACCATTGACTTATGTTTGTGATTAGCAAGTTGCACATCTTCCTTTTTATTTCTTTTTTCCTTCTCTTTCTTTAAATTTTTTAGGGTTCTCTTTCCTTTTATTTAGATTTTACAATGCAAACCTTCCTTTTGAATTCTTGTCTCCCTTTCCTAGCTTAATTTGTTGAGTCAACTTACTCTTGAGTTTTCAAAGTCTGAACTCATTTTTGACAAAGTGAGTTAGTTTACCTCAAAGATATAAATTTCCACTTTGGTAGTTGTGAGTTAAGGTATAAGTTTGTATTTACCTTGTTAGTGTTTAATTAGTTTAATGAAGTTTAGTGAAAACATTAAGAAAAATGAAGATTTATTATTAGACGAGCCTAGGTTGATTCTAAACACATATTTGCTGAATCCAAGGATTACCCATTAGCAAACTTCAAATCTTTATTTTGGGTGCCTAGCTCTTTAACTTTATCTAGTGGTATGTGTATTTATTATATTACATGAATGAAGTTAAATTTTAGAATTTTTTTAAATTTAATTTTTGGCATACAGTTATTCAACATCTTATGGTTAAATTGATAAACAGAGAATTATGATTATAAGATTCAGCATTTGATGGCTATAAATAAGTTTTTAAAGCTCATCTTAGAGAAGTTAAAAGCCTTAACTCATGCTTTTGAGAAATTAGGGCCTAGATTGCATGAGATTAACCAAAGATTGCCTTCTCTAGATGTCGTCGTTCACCCCATTTGTGCTAAAAAAGGATGCCTTTGATTCTTTATTTATTTATTTACAAATTGAAATAAACAATTGTATAAGTTGTAATGACCTATCCTCATTTCCATTTGGGATCCTTATATGAAATTATAAATTGTTTTATAACCTTCATTTAGTCTTGTATGTCACATTCCTTGCTCATTTACTTATTTTTATCTTGGAAGAATTATAACCAAAATTTCTTTTTGATTTTTAAGATTGTTCATTTTTAAATCAATTAGTTAAAAGCTATCTTTTAAAAAGTTTGATAAGTAGGATAAAGACACCTTGATAATATAATAAGGCATACCATTTCTTTTCCATGTCAGTGAATTGATTTTCTTACAATCTACAACAATTTCTCCTTTTCCTTATCCTTTATTGCTCCTTTGCTTGATAAGCTTTTATTCTCTTCAAATTTTCAATACTATATGATTGCTTATAGCAATAATGATTTAGATCACAATTTCATCCTTTTTGTTTTTGTTTTTGCACCTACTTAAAATGAAATGTGATTCTTAATGTGTCATCTACTTTTTTTTTGGTCGTGATTATTAGTAGGCATTGGTTCACCTATTATTGTGATAGCTTTCAACAAAATACTATTATAATCAAAATGCTAGTCAATTAATTTTAATTAAGTTATTGAATTTTAAATTAGTTTTCTTAAACTATATTAGTCCCCAATTCTCATATTTCTATAACATGAATTATTATATGAAGACTTAGTTCACTCTTTCAAAGTTCCATTTATCGTTTTAACACCTAAGGAGTTGGCATAATTTATAAAGCAAAATTGGTGTTTTAGTCATGTAGGTTATAATTTATATGCATTATTGTTCAATTGTACATATATTCATAATGTGCATAAAGGTCAAATACAAGTATTTAAAAGCAACTACTTGAATGTACCAAAATGACTAGTTTTTTTTAGATCTAAATGAATTCTTTTTATATTACATTGATGACCATTCTACGACATATAGGCCTTTATATAACATGATTATTATTTATACTACATTATTTATTTTTTAATGTTACACAAAAAAACCTTTTTGCATCACGTTTTAGTTGACTAGAATCAAAAAAATTAATCTTTTAAAATATAAATTATAAAACTTTATGAAAGATATGTTATGTATTTTGGTGCAAAGAATAAATGCTTATTTGTAGAAGAAATTCTAAAATAGTAGATGTAGAGTCCATTTAAGTAAAATAAATTACTTTATTGATAGTATAAATCCAATAAATAAAGAATATAAGAGCATTAACATCGTACTAAAAAAGTTATACATCTAATAAAATATTAAGTAAAAATGATGAACATAAATAACGGAGAATAACTTAGAGTTTAAAAAATTAAAATATATATATTTTTAAGCAACACAAGAAGTAATCTAGAATACCAACAAATTGAAAAGAGTAACATGTAATCTTTATATATTTACTAATACTAACAACTAGCTAAATGTTTGATAGTTTGTAATAATGTAAAGTAGTACAAATTATTGCATCAAATAATTAAATTGTTTGTTAGTAATATAATGAAAAATCAATTTATTATAGCTATAAAGTTCTTATAAAAATAATTTTGCAATACTCATACAAATACTAAATTAAAAATTTAAATTTAAAGAGTATTTTTTATGCATAAAATTTCTTTCAATATTAATGGTAATAAGAAATTCAATGAATATTTAATAAAATATTATAATGATAACTATTTTTATCATATTACTAGTTTTTTTACACTTAAAGTTTTTTATACAACATATGTTATTCTTTAAATAACATAAATGAAATTTTATGCTACATATTATGTCCTTTTGTATCATATATTTGTTGATTAGGATTGAAAAGTTAATTTTTTATAATTATACATTATGAACCTTATGAAAGATATATTATTTATATTAATATAGGGAACAAATTCTTGTTCATTATATAATTATAATGATAATAGAAAAACATTTTGCATTTTATATACCAAGGACTTGAAAATCATAATACCAACATTTAAATCCATTTCTTGTTATTAGAACAAGGATATGTAACAATTAATAATTATAAAACTTTTAAACTTGAATAAATTGTTGATAATATTGTATAAAAGTATTTACATAGTATAAAAAAAGAATTATTATTGTATATTACTATAAAGACAAGTTTTTATCATTCAAGCTAATAATCAATTACAAAATGAGTTACCTTACTCCTACATGGTAAGTGCATCACCCTCACTTTGTAAAGAACTCACAAATTTTTATCCTTTACACACATAAATTTTACTTAATCATATGTGCATTTTATCCCACTTTAATGAAAAATTATAGTAAATGTTGAAGAACATAACAAATGCTATAAGAATGGTGAAGCTAGAGTGGAGATCAACATAGTACATTATTGAAGGCCTATAATTATAAACTTGAGTGATAAGATAACTTAATGGTGATTGATAAGAATGCTTGTGTACCTATAATGCTTTCTCTAGAGAATTGCTAAACCATTTTTATAGGAAAGCTCTAATAGTATAATGCTTTAACTTCAAATTAAAGGCATAGGATTCACATTAAATACCATGAGAGAAAAATTATAAAAGGAGAATTATCCCTCCTTTGTTTAGCTTATGACACAAAAAGCCTTATAATAGACTTACAAAAATTATTATAAAAAATTTCTCATGCTAGAGAAAATAGAGAATGTTAATTGTCTATAGAGATGAAATATCCACATCTTGCATCTTTTGTTTCATTTTTAAAATTAATTTTCGTGCAATTTCAAGATAAAAAATTCATAAATGGTCAAAGAAAAAAAATATAATATTTCTACAACCATCAACTTTGGATACATGTATTCTTTTTTATTCTATATTAAGGATTTTTTTTACTATATATGATAATTTTTTACATTACATTAAGAATTTTTATGTTACACATGACACCTCTTAGTTCAACATCTTGTAGTGTAAGATTACCTTATAAAAATTATAAATAAAGTATACATATGAAGTTTTTTCTTAATAATATATTAGCAGTTTTTATAGTACAAATAAATTTGATTTTACTATATTGACAACTGTGTATATTACATATGAAATATAAGGTAGAAAGCTCTTTTTTATATCAAGTCATATCTTTTCAAGTTCTAGTCTTTATTTTACAACAATTTAGTATATGAAAATGTCTTAAGTTCTAATATGTTATAGAAGGGATATATGAGATTAAATTATTAAATAATAATATTGTGTTTTGTTAAGAGATAGCAATCATACTCTATAATTACAAGGTTTAGATATGCTTAATGAAATTAGTTCTAAATTTTTTAGATTGTTTACAATTAAATTCTAAATCTTTTTACATTTTTACTTAACACCTATACTTTTTAATTCATTCTAAATTAGTCTTTTATGAACAAAAAATGGACAAAACTATTAGAAAATGTTTATTAATCAACAATAAATTATTAACATCTTAGTCACTTTTTGTCCAAAAATGATTAATCTAAAACAAATTTGAAAAGTATAAAATTCAAATGAAAATGAAAAAAATTAAGTACCCAATCATAAAAATCTATAAAAGTTTAGGATCAATTTTTTAAATATCCCAAAAAAGATATAATTGTTGAATTGTGAACAAGATAATGTCGATAAAGAGTGTAAAATTAAAAAATAAAAGGAGAGGAAGCAAAAAGGACTACTTAACTTTTCTTTTATAAAATTAAATGTTTATTTAATCTTTAAAAAATCATTGTGTGTAGACTACAAAGATGTTTAAAGAGTGAAAGGTTACCTATGAAAAAAAATATAAATAAATCTTATGATTAAAGCCCTTTTTCTATTCTATATTAAAGCTCTTCCAATTACTTATATTTATTTTAAATTGTATTAATAAATTGTTATACTACTTATAAAGTCTCTTAGTTTGATATCTTAGATATTTCATCCATGACATTTTATAACACACTAATTATCTTTTATACTACACACAAGAATTCTATACACCTGTAATAAATTAATGATTATATTTAGCAATATTTGCAAAATATAATAACCTTTAAGTATAAATTATGAAATAACTGAGTAAATAAAACTAGTTTAAGTTATCATTCATATAAGTTTTTTTAAAAGATTTATCATTTATATAAGTCTACCTACATATGAGATAGTTTATTATGCAAATATTGATAATTGTAAGAAATATAAACTTCAAAATATACATTTATCCCTAACTTTAAAATGGAATTGAATACACAAGCACATATAAACTTATTTTGGCACAATATTTTTTATGCTACATATTTTATAGATTAATTTTTATGCAACGTAAAGAGATTTTACATTGATATTAATACAAAATTTAAAATCTCTTTGTATTATATAAAATGTTATTAATGTAGTATAAAATAATTTATATTTAGTATAATATTTAGCGTCCAAATGAATTTATAAAATTGTGTGTCAAAAAAAATTCCCTTTCCATATCTTTAATATCCAAGTTACTATATGCAAACTTAGTTGACTTATTCATTATTACAATTAATGTTGTGAATCTTAAAAAGCTAACAAAACTTGTAGAACAAAATTGATATTTTAGTCCTACAAGTTAAAATCATTAAGTCCTATACACAATCTTATAATCATTTAACCATACATTTATTTATAATGTGCTTGAGGGTTGCATATAAGAGTTCAAAAGTAACCATTTAGAAATGACATCTAATATGAATTGATTGATCGATTTTAAAAAAATAGGGATGAATTAATACATTTGATGATATAAAGAGTGACATTTTAAACTATATATTATTTTTTTATGCAATATGATATGATTTTATATTATAATAATGATCTTTTATATTACATATAAGTATGCGATACAAAATATAATTCTTGTTCATATGATAAATTTGTTTTTATATTACATTTTGATTTATATATTGTAAATCATAACCTTTTATACTATATATAAACTTTTTATACAATATAAGATATCAATTATCTTACATTGATGATTTTTATACTACATAAAGTGTCTTTTTTTACCCCATATTAGTATATAGAATTGAAAAGTTAATTTTAGAATTATAAATTATCAAATTTTATGAACATTATGTTATTTATATTAATAGATAATTACATATTTATTTCAAAAGGGCATTTAAAATAATAGGTGTATACTACATTATATTAATTAATAAAATAATGTGTATTGCTAATAATAAAAATTTTGTAATACTTATTTGAATATTAAATTAAAATTTTAAATTTAAAAACTATTTCCTTTACACATAAAATTTCTTTTAATGTTAAAAGTTAGATGATAGTAACAAATTTAATAAAATTCAAGAATTAATGACCAATTATACAACATCAATACTATTTATACACACTAAAACTTTTGATACAATCCATCAACAATTGAACTTCTATAATTATATAAGAGTAACATTTGTTTTATCAATGATTCTTTTTTTTATACATCAATGACTTTTATATTATATTAGTTAAGTTTTATAAATTTCTACATAAGATTTTTATACTTTATAGATCATATTTTCTACTAAATTAATGACCTTAAGGACATTAATTAATTAATAATTATATTTAACATGTTAGAAATTATATTATCTTATATAAGAAGTCTTTTAGCTAACTCATTATGCATCAATTTTTACATTTCTTTTAATTCTACTTATAAAACCATTAACTTTTTTTTTCCTATATCAGTCCTCACCCTTCCAAGTCCTAATATTTCTTTTATGACAATTCGATATGTAAGAATGTCATAAGTTCAAATAGGTTAAACTTCATTTGCGCAAGTTCAACTCATCAAAATAAAAGTAGAGTAGTTTGTCAAGAAATAGCAACCATACTTTATTTTTAATGGATGTAGATATATTTATT
Organism: Bruguiera sexangula; assembly: GCA_020141445.1. Lineage (NCBI taxonomy): Eukaryota > Viridiplantae > Streptophyta > Magnoliopsida > Malpighiales > Rhizophoraceae > Bruguiera > Bruguiera sexangula. The sequence continues at coordinate 8,563,182 of JAHLGP010020635.1, forward strand.
AAAGCTAACACAAGTTATAAGTTTGAAGAAAGATAGAACTAAGAAACATACAAGTGTTTAATTGTGATAAAGGCAAGGCAAGTCAAGAGCATGAAATAAAAGGAAGTAGAGAAAGTTAAATCGATTACTCAACTTTTCGTTTATAGTCTTAAATGTTAATTTAATATTTGAAAAATCCTTATGATTATTTTTTTAGAATTGTTTCATAAGTACAAGATTACTATTTAAAATTATAGATTGAAGTTACATATAAGTTATATTTTTTATACTATTTTTTATAATACATATAAGTTACACTACATATTTTTATTATATATTAGATTAATAATCTATACACTATATATAAAGTCTCTTAGTTTGATATTTTAGATTTCTAAAAGTCTTATGTTGCTTTTTTAAATATTATAAATGGAACTTAAATATAGAGTGATTTTTTTTATGTTACATATAGTAATGTTATACTACATTGAGAAATTTTTATAATATCTATGAATTCTTATGATTTAACATTTTAGATATCTAAGAGTGTAAGATTATTTTTATAAATATTATAAATGAAGCATCTTTATATAGAATATTAATGATATTATAAAATGCATTGTTGGTAGTATAAATGCAATAAGTGTATTATGTAAGAGAAGTTGAAACTTTATTGAAAGAAAAAAGGGCAAACATTTAGTAAAATATTATGTAGCAATGATAAATGCAAAGAGTGATATAGTTTTAGTATTCAAATTGGGAGACATTTCACTATTTGATGGATTTGATAGTATTGAAATTAACTTTTTATATTATATATTAGTCTTTTATAAAATGCAGAGTCTTTTTATATCATATTTATGATCTTTATTTTTTATACAAACATTTTGGTACAAAATATAAGCTTTGTGTACAACTTAAATTTCCTTCTAAACACATATTTCACTTTTATGTAATAATTAATTGTTTTCATACATGAATTCTATTTTATATTATAGTGATGATTATTTATACCAGATTAGTGACTTTTATACTACATATAATTTCTTTATACAATATAAGTGAATATTACATTTTTTATCTTTTATACCATATAAATGGTTTTTTTGTTTAATTTATGCAATAGTAAACAAGAATTAAAAGATTAATTGTTTGAAATCGTACATTGTAAAACTTTGTAAAAAAATGTTACTAATATTATATCAAAAATAAAACTTTGTTCATAAAAAGACCCTATTATCATAACATCTTTCATCGTATTATACTTTTGTAAAATACCAAGTGTATAGATTAGTTGTATTAACCAGAATAGTTATAAGATATATAATATATTGTAATATTTTATACTAGATACTTATAATGATGACATAAAAATAGTTTACATTTCATATATTAAAAACTTCAAAATCATATTATTAATATTTAAATTTATTTAACACCTAAGTATTAGTATAAGGGTATGTCATAACTAATAGGAACAAAAGTTTTAAATTAATATAATATAAGAGTTACTTCACATAATGTAAAAATGAACTAGTATTATTGTTATAAAGATAAGTTTTTGTCACTCAGACTAATCGAAATGAGTTACCTTACTCTTATACAACATAGGCATGACCATAACTTTACTAAGAACTTATTAATCTTTATTATTAGCACACATAAATTTTACTTAATGTGCATTTTATATCACTTTATTAAAAAATTATACAATAAGTTGAAGACCACAATAAATGTAGCAAGAACGATGAAATTAAAGTGAAGATCAACATGACACATTAGTGTAAGGCCAATTGCACTTTTTTTCTCATTTTAAAATTAATTTTCATGCAATTTTGAGAAAAGACCAAAATTCATAAACAACAAAAGAAAAGAATAAATGATGTAATATTTTTCCAAGCATCAAACTTGGATACATGTACTCTACTTAAACCAAATCTTCTCTCTCTCTTTCTCTCTCTCTCTCTCTCTCTCTCTCACACACACACACACACACGCTTTCACTTCTTGAAGGTTTTTTTATTAAGGACTTATATATTTACACACTTGTTAGCCTTTTGTAGCTCAATGAACAAGACAATATTGTTATAATTTCCTAATTAGTTATGTTATAATATTTTTAAATAATATTCTTATTAAGAACTTATTCATAATGTGAGTCAATTAATTTGAAACAATTATGTACATTATTAAACTATTAAAGACAATAATTTTAAATATAATTCAAGTATTGATAGATATATTTAGTTTAACATATATAATTATGTATGTGTGTATATATATATAGTGTGAAAGAAGGCATAAGTAACATCCAGCTTCTTAAAAGTATACATACCAATATTTACAAACCTTCCAACACTTTAATCCTCAATGAAGAATTGTATTTTGTCACTTTTATAGATGATTTTTCACATTATAATTATATCTATTTGTTTCATGAAAACTCAATTATTGGATACTTTTAAGTTATATGTAGAGGAGGTTAGAAGTAATTAGATAAAAGGTTAAAATCATAAGATCTTATAACAATAGTGAATATTATAAAAATATAATAATTTTGGGGCAATGTTTAAGTCCATATATAAAATTTCTTAAAAGTCATACTATATGTGTATAGTAAATTATGTTGGGCACACCTTAGTAAAAGGTGTGAGGAAAAGGCATAATAAGACATTAATAGCTATAACTAAGAGAATAATGAGTAACTCCTCCTTACCCAAATTTTTTGTAGATGTATACACTTAAAATTGTAAATTATTTGTTAAACAATGTTTCTAAAAAAATAGTTCAAAGAACTTTTATTGAACTATAAATAAGAAAGAAACCTAATTTAAAACATCTAAATGTTTAAGGTTGTTTAATGGAAGTAAGAATCTACATAAAAAAAATAGACTCTTAAATGATTAGTGACTACCTCTTTTGTTATTTAAAGAAATCTAAAAGGTATAACTATAGTTTGAAAATTATGAAAACTAATAATGTAAGATTTATTAAAAATAATGAAGCTAATGGAAATAATGAATATCAAAATTTAGACATTAAAAAAATTAGGATAAATATATTTTTTATTTATAACAATTCATTTAGATGAAAAAATACTCTTTGAAAAAACTAATTTACAATTGACTAGTTTAAATAAACTAGAAGGGATAATATTAAAAAGTTCTCAAAAATAAAAGAGGTCAAGTATTCTAGATGATTATGTGGTTTATTTAGAAAAATTAAGATTTTGATATTAGAATTAATAAGAATACAATTTCATTTTTATATATCATCAAAAATATTCATTAAAAATAATTATGATATTAGTGGCTCAGTATGATTCAGAATTACACCAGATGAATGTAAAAAATATTTTTCTTAATGAAAATCCTAAAAAAGAAAGTTTACATGAATCAAATGGTGTGTAAATTAAAAAAGTTAATGTATAGATTGAAACAAATTTTTCTTACAATGACATCATGTCATCTTTTGAATTCAAAAAAGAATACTATTGGTCAGTATTATAGGCTAAAAGATTAATGATAGTAAATTTATTTTCTAGTCTTGTATATTACTTACTACTAATATTTTGAATATATTGCATGAGATTAAAAATTTTAATTAAAAGATATGAGAAAAATATTCTATATAATAAAAATATAAATATTCAGTCTCATACAATGTTTAAAAAATGATGTGCAATGTAAGGAACTAAAATCAATTCATATGTCTCTATCATTAGTGATTTAATGTATATGTAATCTTATTAAACCAGAAATTAGTTTTACAATCAAAATATTATGTAAGTATAAAAGTAATCTTATAATGGACAATTAGAAAGTTGCAAATAAAGTATTAAGGTACCTGAATGAATAAAAAAATTATATACTCATGTACAAAAAATTCAACCATTTAAAAGTAATTGGATATTCAAATTTAAATTTTTTTAATGCATTGATAGTTGAAATCTATTTTGTATTATTTATTCCTATTAGGAGAAAGAGTAAGATTATGGAATGATGAAAAACTATTTATCATCACTTCATCTATTATAAAAGCAAAGTTTATGACATGATTTAAAGTTATAATCAATATATTATAATTATGGAATTTTAGTTTAAGACTTAATATTGCTAACGTTATTATCAAACTACTGAAAATTTATATGATAATTCCAAAATAGTATTTTTTTTTCAAGAGCAATAAATATTTAAAAGGTACTAAAATTAATAAGAATTGAAATATTTTATCATTAAGCAAAAAGTTTAAAAACAAAGATTATTTATAAAGTATTAATTAATCTCATAATAGTAAATCAATATAAAAGTTCATAACTAATATTATATAAAGAATATATTTTTATAATAAGTTTTAATTGTACTAATGGTAATTGATGATATATGATATAATTACACTCTTAACCTACTAAAATTTTTTTGATATACATAATGTATTTCTTATTATTTTAAAATTGTAAATTATTATGAAATCATATAAATTTTATAAGTCTTATATAGTAAACTATAAGTGTTGTAATATTGATGAGAACCATGTAGATGATGGGTGGAAAGTTTCAATAGATACAAGAGATCCATTGCACATCCTAGAAGACCCAATAACATGACCTAGAACTTTAATTGATGCAAGAGGTCTATTGCACATCCTAAAAGGCCCAATAACACAAGTTAAAGGCAAAAAGATTAAAAAAGCACTAAATGGGCTAATTGAGGACATTCAAATCAACCAAACTTCAAATGGTGTGAATTCAAGTTTGAAAGAGAGTTTAGACCTAATTAATATAATTGGAATACTTAATGGGTCAAATTAGGTAATAACATTCACTCTTAAATAAGAGTTTATTGTATGTATTGGAATTTGTCCGAAAATCTTCCAAAATAAGGATTTATCCTAAGTTGGAATTTGTACCTCTTTAGGATTGTTATCTTAGCCTATAAATAGGCACCCCTTGTAAGCTCTGCAAATCAAATAATTTTGAGTGAAATAAAAAGTAAGGATTTTTCTCCCTCGATTTTTTTAAAACTAAAGAACTTATCAAGAGGTATTTCTTCTTATGGCATTCAACTTGACTTATCACTCTCAATTCCTTTCTTTTCTAGAGTATGGTGTCCATATCCTTCTTTAATACCCTAGGTTCAGATTCCTTTGAATGTTAGGTCTAAGGTTTGTGTTATTAAACTCTGATTTAACTTTCCTAGTTGTTCCTTGATTTCATGTGTGCATTGGGTCCCTAAGCCACGTCTTTTTTGGGTTTTCCGCATTAGTTGTTCCCCTTCTCCTTAAAAGGATTCATCCTCGAATCATCAACTACATTAAAAGGGGAAAGGTCAAAAACATTAAATGTTTCACTCACATTATACTCATCGGGAAGGTCTAACTTATAAGTATTGTCATTAATTCGTGCTACAACTTGGAAGGAACCATCTCTTCTAGGTTATAGTTTTGAATGCCTCTGAGTTAGGAACCGTTCCTTACACATATGCACCTAAACCCAATCATCAGGTTCAAACACCACCTTCTTTCGTCCTTTGTTAACATAGGACACGTATTATTCAGTTGATGTTTTAATATGTTGTCGCATCTTCTCATGCAATTTTTTTATCATGTCAACTTTACGTTTACCATCTACGCTGGCATACTCATTGATAGGTATAGATACCAAATCCAAATGGTAAACAATTTCAAATGGAGAGTAACTAGTAGTATAATGAACACTCCTATTATATGCAAACTTGACATGTGGTAAACAATCTTCCCATATTTTCAAATTTGTTCGAATAATAGCACGCAAAAGAGTAGAAAGAGAGTTTGATTAACCACCTCAGTCTGTCCATCAATTTGTGGATGATAAGTAGTTGAAAACAATAACTTAGCACCTAACTTACACCATAAATTCTTCCAAAAGTAGCTTAAGAACTTTGTATCCTGATCTAAAACAATGCTTCGTGGCATGTCATGCAAATATACTACTTCTTTAAAGAATAAGTTAGTCACATTGTTCGCATCATTAGTTTTATGACATAGGATAAAGTGTGTCATCTTTGAAAATCTATCAACAACAACAAAAGGATAAAGTGTGTCATCTTTGAAAATCTATCAACAACAACAAAAGGATAATGTGTGTCATCTTTGAAAATCTATCAACAACAACAAAAGGATAAAGTGTGTCATCTTTGAAAATCTATCAACAACAACAAATACAAAATCCCTACCCCTTTTTCTTTGTGGCAATCCTAATACAAAGTCCATAGATAAATCAACTCAGGGATGGCTAGGTATAGGTCAAGGGGTATATAAGCTATGGGGTAAAACTCTAAATTTAGCCTGTTTGCATGTTATGCATTTCTCACATATCCTCTCAACATCTCGTTTCATGAGTGGCCAAAAGAAATATTCATTTAGGACATCTAGGGTTTTCCTAACTCCGAAATGACTTATTAGACCACCCTCATGAGCTTCTCTTACAACCAACTCCCTCAAAGAACTCATAGACATACATAAACGATTTTTCCCTAAATAAGAAACCCTTATGCCTATAAAACTTCTCAAAGGCTGACTTCTCACATGCTTTATACATGTTAGCAAAGTCCTGATCATTCATATATAAATCTTTAATATGTTCAAATCTTAATAAGTTTGCAATAAGTGTAGATATAAGGGCATACTTGCGAGATAATACATCAACTACCACATTTTCCTTACCTTGTTTATATTTAATGTTGTAGGGAGAGGTCTCAATGAATTCAATTCACTTGGCATGTCTTTTGTTTAACTTTCCTTGTTCCTTTAAGTGGTTCAGCGATTCATGGTCAATATGGATGACAAACTCCTTGGGCCAAAGATAATGTTGTCATGTCTCCAAAACCTGTACCAATACATACATCTCTTTATCATAAGTAAGATAATTAAGGCTTGCTCCACTTAGCTTTTCACTAAAGTAAGCAATTGGGCACCTTTCCTGCATCAAAACAGCTCCAATGCCAATACTTGAAGCATCACGCTCAATCTCAAAAACTTTTGCAAAGTTAAGTAAAGCGAGTAGGGATGCAGAACTTAATTTTTCCTTTATACAATTAAAAGCCTTGTCTTAGTCATTACCCCACCTAAAACTTATGTTCTTTTTGATAAGCTTAGTGAGTGGTGCAGTAATGATGCTAAAGTCCTTAACAAATCATTTATAGAAACTAGTTAGACCAATGAAAGTTATGCACATCACTAATTGACTTAGGTGTAGGCCAATCATGAATTACCTTAACTTTTTCCTCGTCAACCTCAACACCTTTAGAACTCACAACATAGCTAAGAAATATGATATGGTTAGTACAAAAGGAACATTTCTTTAAGTTAGCATATAATTTATCGTAAAATAATAAAATATAAATGATCAAGATGCTCGTCTAGGGTTTTACTATAGACCAAAATATCATCAAAATACACAACCATAAATTTACCAATGAATGGACGCAAAACATGATTCATTAGTCGCATAAAAGTGTTTGGTGCATTAATGAGACCAAATGGCATAACAATCCATTCATACAAATCGTACTTAGTTTTGAAAGTTATTTTCCATTCATTTCTCTCTCTCATCCTAATATGATGATATCCACTTTTCAAATCATTCTTAGAAAAGACACATGAACCATGCAATTCATCCAACATATCATCTAATCTAAGTATGGGGTGACGATACTTTACAGTGATTTTATTGATTGCTCTACAATCAACACACATCCTCCAAGTCTCATCTTTCTTGGGTACAAGTAGGATAGGAACAGCATATGGACTTATACTTTCCAACACATATCCTTTGGAAATAAGCTCCTCAACCTGCCTTTAAAGCTCCTTTGTCTCCTTAGGATTACTCTTATATGCTGGCCGATTAGGGATGGATGCACCTGAGATGAAATCAATTTGATACTCAATTCCTCTATTAGGTGGCAATCCACTTAAAACATCGTCAGAGAATATCAAATTCCTACAATAGAGCAACAACACTAGGCAAAGATGGGTCAAACTTATTAGTGTTAAAATAAGCCTCCTTATACAGAAATACGATTATAGGTTGTTTGACATAAAATGCTCTTTTGACATCACATCACTCTTTTTTGCATAGAAACTTTCTCTTTTCTTCTCTTTCTCTTATGTCATCATGTTTTCTCCTCTCTTTTCTCTTTTATCAATCTTTCTTTTCTGTTCACTCTCATTTTTAATCCTTAATTAATCCTTATAAGCTTGCTGAGGTGATAATGGTACAAGAGTGACGAGTTTTTCATTCATTATAAAGGAATATTGATTCTTGAAGCCATCATGCATAACTCGTCTGTCAAATTGCCATGGTCTTTCTAATAAAATATGACCCACATGCATAGGTATAACATCACATAAAACTTCATCACGGTGCCTTCTAATAGGAAATGATATAAGCACTTGCTTATTTACCTTGACTTCACCACTATTATTCAACCATTGAAACTTATATGGCCTAGGATACTTCATAGTAGGTAAATCCAACTTCTCAACCATAGTTATGCTACCAACATTAGTGCAACTTCCACCATCAATAATCATACTACATACTTTATCATTGATGTGACACCTCGTTTAAAAGATGTTATCTCGTTGGATCTCATTTTCTTCCTTTACTTGCACATTCAATGCTCGCCTTGTAACGAGAGTTGCTCCATTAACTGGATACTCCTCTCCATCACTTTCACCCTCTGATGATGACATAGGATCATCCTCTGATTCATTTTTAGTTTCAGTATCACCATTACTTCTCAAAATCATTGCACACTTATTTGGACATTAAGATGCAATGTCACCCCTGCCTAAACACTTAAACATTTAACATCTCTATTTCTACTAAGTTGAGGGTCAAGATTACCTGCCTCCTTACTAGAACTCACGTTATTGTACTTAGATAACTCAACTTTGGACTTGTAATTGGTCATCTCATCCGTTTTACTCCAATTTGGCTTCCAAGATAAGGTAGAACTTGAGTTCTGCCCAAACCATGTGGAACCCTTTCGTTTGAGTTGCCTTTCAACTTTTATTGTCATGTGCACCATGTCTTGTTGATCCCACTAAATAATAGCATAATCAGTAAAGTATTTGGTGGCTCCTATGTATCAACTACAGCAAGTTTTATCTTTTTCTCCTCGAAATAGTTGTGGCAATCAAAAACCAATTCAACCTTCTTCTCTCATTCTAGGTATGCATCAAGATCATTTTTACCTTGAAATGAAGGAATCGCCATTTTAATATTGCCCAAATTATGGTCATACGTGCCTTACCTCCCAAATTCTCTTTAATCCTTTTTATTGTTAGCAGTTCTGACCACAGTAGTTTGATCGTCGAATTCATCATCTTCATGGTCATAGGCACATCTCAACTGTCTTTTTGCTTTATGAGCCTCATATTCCCTGTGCTCCCTTGGCAACTTTGTTATTGTATTAGCTTGCTCCTCCATCCTCTTCTTCATATCATCAAATATAGTATTCATATGCTCAAATTATTGTTGTATAGCTTTAATCATGAAGGACATATCACCAACTCCCTCCTAAGCTGCACCTTTGTCTTTGGATGTCATAGTATTACTTCTACACAAACTAATAAGATATCTCACAGAACACTCCTTCACGTATTTCACTCAAAGAAGGTGTCACACTCCCTTGTGTTTACACTCTTTATGGCTTTTTCTTCATATAACCTTTCACTCTTACCTTTTACCACTCGAATTTCCCCTTTTAGACAAAGAACTAAACAAAGTAAATCAAGATTATAGATTTTGAACAGAATAAGATAAATAGCGTAGAATTGAACAAATTGGAGCATAAGGAATCAAAAATGAAAATGGATATCAAGGCAAACGAATTAAATGAACTAAACTCACAAAAATCAGGAAAGTAGTTAAACTTATAGGACAAACTTGGATAGCAAAACAGAAAAATGGATGGCAGAATTGGAGTTAAGCAAGAAAACTTTGTTATTATTGTAGCCAATATGACCAAACTATTAACTTTATCAATAACTTGAATTTAATGTCTTCTTCCTTCTTTTTCTCCCTTTTCTTTTTTTTTTTCGTCGCATTTTTTTTTATTTCTTTTCCTTTGCTCAACACAAAACAACAGTAGAATACTCAGACATAGCAATTGGCATTTGAATGGTAATGAACTTAATAGACAAACTAACTCGAAATAAATAAATCACAAGATAAAAAATTGAAGAGTGAGTGGATTCAACCTAATTTAGAACTAAGCTCTAATACCAACTAATGCGAAAAACCTTAAAAAGGCGTGGCTTAAGAACCCAATGCACACAAAGAATCAAAGAACAACCAAGAAAGCTAAATCAAAGTTTAATAACACAAACCCTAGACCCAATATTCGAAGGAACACGAACCTAGGGTATTTAAGAAGGATATGGATCCCACACTCCAGAAAAGAAAAGAATTATGAGTGATAAGTCGATTTGAACACCATAAGAAGACCTTTTGATAAGTTATTTAGTTCTTAAAAGAACCAAGGGAGAAAAACCCTTACTTTTTATTTCACTCTAAGTTGTCTAATTTCCAGAGCTTACAAGGGGTGCCTATTTATAAGTTAAAATAACAATACTAAATAGGCACAAATTCCTACTTAGGAGAAATCCTTATTTTGGAGGAATTTCAGACAAATTTCAGCACATACAATAAACTCCTATTTAGGAGTGAATGCTATTACACAGTCTAACTCATTAAGTATTTCAATTATATTAATTAGAATTGAACTCTCTTTCAAATTTGAATTCGTACCATTTGAAATTTGGTTGACCTGAATGTCTTCAATCAGCCCATTTAGTACTTTTTTAATATTTTTGGCTCTAACTTATGTTATTGGATTTTTTGGGATGTGCAATGGATCTCTTTCATCCATTGAAATTATAGCTCGTGTTATTGGGTTTTATGAAATATGCAATGAACCTCTTACATCTATTAAAGTTCTAACTCGTATTATTGGGCTTTTTGTGATGTGTAATGGATCTCTTATATCTATTGAAACCTTCCACCCATCATCTTTGAAGGAACACGAACCTAATGCAATCACGGGGATGTTTTGCCATGCTGACAATCTCCCTTGAAGAGATCAAGGAGGCAACAACAACAACAAAGATGTGATGTTTCAGTGCGTCGGGTTTACTCATTAGAAGAATGAGTACTAATCACTTTGTATTAGGTCAAAAATTATGACATCATTATGTGTGTATCATTGTACGTAATCATCCATAAATACCAGTCCAGAGAGTTATCTTTTAATGCCTTTTAGCCAATGCTGCTGCATGACAACACACGATCATGTTAATTCGTTAAAAAAAAAAAGATGTGGATTACGCATGGTATCAAAGTGAAATCTGGTTCATTTAACAAAGGTGCAATCTTCATTTCATTAGACTTGAATGCAAGAACCTATTTAGCCAAAAACGTCTTAATATTTGCAATCTTCATATGACATACCCTGTTGTTTACTATCAATCCAGAGGGTTTGGGGCCGTGTTCCAGCGAATTGATTGCAATGTTCCTTTAATACTCCAATTTGAACCTTACATTCCTCTAAAACCTCTCTTCCAAATCAGAAAACATAGAATAAGAATAATTTCCAAAATTACAGTAAAAAAAAAAAAAAAAAGCAAATCACTTTTACCCCTTTTTTTATTTTTTTAACTATTTATCAATCTTTTTTTTTTTTAATCTTTGTTTTAATTTTACCTTCTCTCTCCTAACGTGGCTCACTATTTAATATTTTAAGAATTGAGTCCCTCAGAAGAATCCACCTCCGCCGTTTCGACGCTGTTATTTGTTTAGAAGACGAATCCATGGCAGAAAAAGGAATGGCGACCCGAAAAGATGACCGGAGAAAGCCCGAAACCCCGTTTTCACTGTTTCCAAAATTCCATATTGCGATCCCTTTCTTGAATCAACCGAAAAGGACGGAGTCTGTGGTTGGGAAGGAAGCAAAACCGAGCGTGATTCTGGAGGGAGAAAGTGAGAGGGTAGAGAGAGAGAACGAAGACCACAGGCCAAACATTGTAAGCTTCCCCAAACGGCGACCGATCATCCCGCCTTCTCTAGATGTCGAGGCCGAAGAGAGCAGTGGAAGGACTCAGAACCCCATTGTCATCTGGCAGGTCCGTTTCGTAATACGTCTGCTTGCGTTTCATTAAAGTTTGCTTTGAGGGGTCTCCTTTTATTGCAATTTCTTTATATTCTTGATGGAATTTTATATGTGACGAGCTAAAAATGGGTCATGTTTTTGATTTTTTTTTTCTTTTTTTTTTTTTGGTTTTTGTTTCAAAAAAAAAAAAAAAAGAATGTTCAAGTGTTGAGACTCTCCATTTTTCGGTGGCTGGGTGATTCGAATTGAATTCGGCCTTGGCAGAAGCTTGCCATCAAGGGATGATGTTTAGTGCTGCTTTCCAGGAGCTTTCTGGTCACTGTAGGTTGAGGTTGTCACAAGAACAGCCCTTGATTGCGGAGGTTTAGAATGGGAACAAGAATTTGGAAAAGAAAAGAGAGAAAACAATGTGAATGAATCTAATTAAAGCTCCAGTATGGGTAACTGTGGATGCAAAATGATCAATCACAACGTTTTTTTTTTTTTTTTTTGTCCAGTCAAGGCAACTGCCTGCGCCTTGCTGGGGAGGAGAGAGAGAGAGGGGAAGCAAATTACGTGAGAGTTTTGAGGATGTTTGGTGCTGTCAATTTCTTGTGCGTTGTTACTGAGTGCTTCCCAGGAAATAGATTGGCAGGCTGGGCTGGCGAGGGACAATTTTGAAATTATTTTATCATTTTGTTTATACCATTTGCATTTTTGTGCTTCTTGTGTGTATCTTGGGTTAAGTACAATATGGATCAATGAAAAACCATGGCTTGAATCGAGGCAGAGACAACTAGGACTAGTATCCATACTCTATTCAAAACCTCTTGGCTCAAGGTTTGAGTACTAGTGGCTCTATCCTGTAACTATTAGCCTTTGGCCTCCATTGTACCAAAAATAGTAAACAGCTATCTGGTGGCAGTAAGCTATTCTGCAGTTCAGCAATAGTCAGAGAGAGTATAAGTTCTTTAACATGAGTTTTCCCTGGCAATTTATAGGAATGCTTGTGTGATTCTTCTCAATTAATCCTTTTCCAGGCATCAGAATTATGAGCCATATCAATAGTTATCCTTGGAAAGGTTAATGTAGAAGTCGTTTCAAAGTGATTGCCAATGTGAGTTCTTGAATAAAGATATGAGTGAATTCTGCCCGATGTTGAAAGGATTGGGAAAAGTAAGGAGATATGATAGATTGTCATTTGCTTTGTCCTAAGACCAAAATTATTAGTCATGTCTATTGTTATAGTCAGATAATGATTATCTATGTTGAAGCCTACGACCCTCAAATGGTCCTCTTTGGACTGCATTTTGGCTGAAACCCCCCTTTAGCATAATGCATGTTCCTCTTTGTTTGCAAGCTGCCAACTGTAAGCTTGCAGTGTGCTATGTGTTTAGATTCTTTAGTTCAGAAATTCATGGCAATTATTGTTAGAACTGCGTTGTTTTCATATCTGTTTACATGCATATGTATACAATTTATCCCTTGCTTTACCCATCCTCATTCTCTTCATCTCTCCCATTGTGATAAGGAACTGTCTCTCTCTTCCTATCTCGCCTCTTGGAATACCTTGACCAGTCTCCACATCCATGTCAACTCTGAACACATGCTAGTACCACAAATGTGATTAGGATGATTCTCTTTTGTTAAAGGAGATAACTCAATCTATTTGCAGGTTTATGCACTTGGAGGATTCTTTATCCTGAAGTGGGTATGGGCGAGGTGGAAGGAGAGAAAGGAAAGAGCCAAGAAGGATGATGATAATGAGTCTCATGATGAGTATCAGTCGCCAGCTGAAGATGGGGAATGATTAGAAACTTGTATGTTTGTTGAAAATGCAGTTGTAGCATGTTACCCCTTTTATTAACACTAGTCAAATGTGAACTTGACCGGTTTAATCAACTACTACCCTTTCCTTACCCCAATGATGCTTGTGGTCTGCACTTAAAACATCCAGTGGCCCGTTGCCGTGGGGGTTTATCGTAGGAATATTAAATCATCTGATCTAACACGCAGATGAAAAATAGTAGCTTTTAAGGTAATCATAGGAATATTAGCAAAATAAAATTAACTATTTCTCCGTCATAATTGTGACTAGAACCCTTAAATCATCTTTTTCATTAGCATAAAACATGTTAACGATATTAATACATTCTATGACAAAAAAAAAAAAAAAAAAAGCTTAGCGTGATACCACATACGTGATAAAGAACACATGACACCATTAAAAAATTTCAGAACTTCACAAAGTCTGGAACATGCATCAAAACTCTCTTGATCTAGAGGTCAAGTCAAAATATGAATACTAACGAAAGTTTATGATAGCTCTTTAATGGTCTACGGTAGCTTTCAACATTTTATATGCTAAAATCCAACTAATTGGAACATCCCTCAAAAATATTTTTGGTTGCCTGCTATTGGTAAGAGAAAATTTTGTCTAATCCCTCGGTACTCCTAAGTGTCTCTACAAGTATTGAAAAGTAGCTCTAATGGGGTTAGTAAGCATGCTAAGTCCTTTCAATCCATCTTATAAACATAAATTCAAAACATGATACATGCATTTTTAATAAAAATATTTATTATTTATAAATACTTTACAATATCAACATTTATCATTTACAATAGTAACTAAAAAAACAAAAGTATGAATTTAAACTTCATTACTCTCAATATATTTTGATTGTGAGAGTTAAAAGACATTGACTTCATGTCAAACTGCACACTGACATTTTCTAGAATTTCAGTGATTGATATTTTATTTTTATTACATTTAGAACTTTTATTACAACTTGACATTTTTCTTTTGTTGTGTAGAAAAATTAATAATTATCAAAATTATTTTAGAAACAAAATTTGAGAAAAAAAAGTAGTACAATTTTTTATTTCAAAATACATAAGTTAAAAATATGATTAAAATTAATTATAAAATACTTTACAAAAATTGTAATTATATAAAATAATTGAGCTTTAGAGAGAAGAAGTAAGAGAGAGAGAGAATCAAAGGGGTGAGAATTGGGGAAAGAGTGTTAGGTGTAATAAGTGTATTAGAGTAATAAATTAATTTTTAAATACGACCTGACTTCTACGTTAGATAGAAAATTAGAAATATTGTATTATATAAATGTGAGTATTATATATATTGATAAATTATTTTTTAAAGAAAAAATAATGACTTCATGACAGAGACTTTTATAGGTTAAATTTTTCGATTTAATTAAAAAGAATTTGACGAGAGAGATAAGCCATTCTTGAATGGTCACAAAATGGACCGTTGAGCAATGTTCTTAACAATCATAACCAACAAGGTGGTTTGGGCCGGTTTTAATTTTAAGCCAGGCTAGTTTTGGGCCAAACCGACCCGATGGTCAAGTCTAGTTAGAGATGTAGTTTGCCTCACCTTTAACGAACTTCTTTAACCTCGGAGGAAGAGTGATAAGAGTAAGGGAGCCAGGGAAGAGAGAGAAAACTATGGCTATATTCCTTTATTTAAATGTGTTAATTATTAGAAAAACCATAAACCTTTTGAATTTTTTCAAATCTAGTATAAATTTGTTCTTTTTTGGTTGCAAATATATCACGAACTTTGTCTTTTAGTATAAATATAGCACTCCATCAATGAATCCAACCAGATTCCGTTAGTTTCTTAACGTGATGGTGTAACCTTGCGTGTGTTGCCATGCAAGCTATCGTGTGCACTTTAAAAAACCTAATTGTATTTCAATATATATATATATATATATATATATATATATATGGTGTCCCCCAACAAGTTCGCCTTCAACACCAATCTCGACGACAATGCCGATTACAACAACTGAGATAAACCGGAAATTGTGTTTGACATGTATTTTCGAATTTCCTTTTTTGTACTTTTTAAACCGGAAAGTAATTCTTTTGTAAAAATTCGATGGTTGCTAAGTTCTAAAACTTAGTTACCCTTTTTCTGTTGTGCTTTCCCATCTCATATCATCTGGGATTGACGATCTTCCTTACACCATCTTTTGGCACATTTCTACATCTTCGTCCGAATGCATAGCCGCCTTCGATGTGTAGCGACTTTTTCAACATAGTTCAGCGTTTTCCTCTTCCAAATCCCTACCTTGTCTCCTTTAGCGACTGTGATTTCTTTGGCATCTCAAACCCCATCGGTATAAGGATTGATTCCTCTCCATTTCTTGCCTATTCGTTATTTGGAAGTTCTTTTGCTGTTGTCCTTTGGGTATAAAACAAGTTTGGGTATGACCTTGAAGGATAATGCTGTGGTTTTTTTTAGGTTTTGTGTGGATAGGAGACTATAGAAGATTGGTCTAAATAAGATTGTTTTATCTCTTTCTATGTTCTGATATGGGTTTAATCTCTTTGAATCTTGTTTATATTTGTAATTTCAGAACTTATTCTCTTTGATTCCTTTGTTTTTGTTTTTGTTTTCTTTTTTTTTTGTTTTTTTGAAACTTGATTTTGTTATATCTTTAGCTGCATGAATAATTTGTGATGGTATCTAATTGTCGTGTTAGGAGGTACATAAGGTTTTGCAGCTTCTTTCTAAGAGAGATTGACACTTTTATTTCGAATTAATGAAGTTGTCTTAGAGTGCAATAACTGCAAAGATTGAAATTCACAATTATCAATTTTATGGCATATAAGTACAATAACCGTGAAATTAGCAATGGTGCATGGCTTCAATCTTTTCACCTTTGTCATTGCCAAAATATTATTGTAGGTTCTCCACCCAATTGTATTTTTTTTTTTAAAGTATTCTGCAAATCAGAAAAATCAATGTAAGCTAGATGTTACTGGAAACACCATACTTAAACCATACTCTACGAAGAACATAATCGTGCTTCCAAAAATTGACGTATCACTAATTGGTGGAATGCTAGCACGCCTATGAGGTCTATGAGACAAGACCATTGTCATGGTTCTATACTTATAGAGTTTACATGTGTTAGAATTAATGAGTTTTTGTCACTTGCCTATATATTTATACAACTTGGAATAGGACCTAGTTTGCAGTGGACACCAAACTAGTGACACTCAGCCTAAACCATTTTGCATTGTTAGGTATATTTGGGGATCCTAGCTAGAGTAATTAAATTGGTCACCTAACTAAGAATCAAGGAAAAAAGAAAAAAAAAGGAAAAAGGATCAACCATTGAAGCCGTCCATGGAGCTCCTTTCTAAGAGCCAAACCAATCAAAAATTACTTGTTCTTAAAGCAGCCAACATCCCATTTTCTCCAGCCATGGTCCCCTAATGTTTCTAATTATAGGCTTATTATCTCTCATCTTTACTTTTTCATTTATAATAACAAACCATAGTTAGCAAAGTTTACTCTTTCTTATGGAAGTATACTCTTACTATTTAAAAAAAAAAAAAACAGATTTTGATATCATATATTTGCTAGTTGCAAAGACATTTTCTAATTATGGGCTCATGTCTTTTGTCCTTAGTTTTTTTTTTTCCTAACTAGTTATAGTACTTTATTATACTACATACTTTGCTTCACTAGTCTTCATAGCTACAATTGCTTTGTTGTGCTTGAGCATTTCCTGACTTAGTTTTAGTATTTAAGAAGTTCTTGGTAGGTTTCCATTAACATGAACTTGTTGGTTTTAAGCCTTATCATATTTGATTTACTTGCATAATATATTCTTGTTTTGTTTTTTCTTTTTTTTTTCCTTATATCCCTCTAGTTGTTATAATTATTTATGGTAGAATCAAGTCAACTTATTCTTATAAGTAGGGATAAGGTAATTAAGGAATAAGATAGTACATGGTCAAAAATAGTTGAAGACCTCTTCATTTTTTAATAGAAAAAGAGGTAAATATATATATAAACTATCACCTTTGTTGTTAATACTTAGAAGGCTATTCAAAATGAATTAACTAATTGTTTGGCCCAAATTAAAGAAAATTTGAAGAAAAAGTTTGAGTTGGTCGAGAAAAAGGTGGGTCTAGTTTTACAAGATTTTGTTGGTTGCAATGAAAATTCCTTAAAGCCTACAAATGACAAAGTGTATCTTAAAAGTCGCTTAAAGACACTTTAATAGTTGAAAAGAAAAAATGAGTTAATATACTACAAAATAGCTAAATTGTTCTAAGAGAAAAAGTTTAGAATTATGTTCTTGAATCTATTAGATGTAAGGAAGAAAAATTAGGCTATAAACATTATAAACTAGAATATATTTAAGTTACTAAAATTATAAAACTTATAAATATGTGTTTAGATATTATTTTTATAGTTTTATTTATTGTGTTATATCTTTGAACTTATTATTATGTAAGTTTGGATGCTATTTTACAATTTTGTTTGTTGTGTGTTATCTTTGAATGTATTAACATGTAAGTTTAGATATTGTTGTTGAACATCTTTATTTAGTTATTTTATATATTATTATTTAATTTTAGTTATGATATTTTAGGACAATTAGTAATAATAATTTAAAATATTTATTTTATTATAATAATAAAATCAAGTTAATTTATTAAAATGAATTTATAAGAATATAATATTAAGAATTTGCTATTAGATTTGGGAGATAAAGTGTAAATGATTATGGTTGCAACTTTGACCTTGAGCCATGCTAACTCATAGTTTTAGGACAATCTCCGTGAAGGATTTCTATGCTATTTGGCCATGAGTGGATGATTGAAATGTTGAATGACCATCTAAATACTTGTATCAATTTGTTCACGATGAATAAAAAAATATATTTAAGTTTAATAAATAAATTTATTTATAATTTTATATTTTTAATAAATTTATTTTTATATTTTAAAAATAATAATTTAATAATTATAAAATTTTATTTTAACAAGTTTAATCTATTATTAAGAGATATTAATTAATTCGGTTAATTTAC
The DNA here is from genome assembly GCA_020141445.1 of Bruguiera sexangula. Classification (NCBI taxonomy): domain Eukaryota; kingdom Viridiplantae; phylum Streptophyta; class Magnoliopsida; order Malpighiales; family Rhizophoraceae; genus Bruguiera; species Bruguiera sexangula. The sequence continues at coordinate 8,582,155 of JAHLGP010020635.1, forward strand.
ACGTATGACATATAAATAATAAAAAATATAATTATGTGACATATCAGTTGAGATTTAATTTAAAATTTAGAATTTAAAATATTACTAAATACAAATACAATAAATCATAAAAAAGTCTAATGACCTCGTGCTCAGGTGGCTCCAGTCTTCTCTCACCATGGCTTAGCCTAATCCTTCAACCACCACTACTGTTGCCGTCGTCGCCGCCGCCACCACTTTGTCGTCTTCCTCACACTGGCACCACCTCCTCTATTATTCTTTTTGAAACCATAAGTAAACAATGACATCGCCACCGTTGCTGAGCTACTAGAATGTGGCCCTGGTACTTGATGTCACTGGAATCGTCGGTAACAGTTTGGCTAAGATCCTACCTCTTTTTGAGACCCCAGGTGAGCCATGGAAAGTCTACGATGTTGCTTGCCGTAGACTTTGAGATTAAAATTAAGATTGATCCTAACAACCAGATTAAAAAATAAATGAAAATTACAGAGAGAGAGAGAGAGTTGAAATCAAGGGCTTTCATGGTATATGTTAGTGATACATCAGGGGGCCTTTCATTCATTTAAAGGAAAGCACTCATCCTTGCTTTAAATGGTTGGGGAAGAACGGTGGGTTCAGAGAACCAGTTACCAAAAAAAAAAAAAAAAACATAAAATTTTGAAAAAAGAATACGTTAAACCGAGAAGAAAAAGAGAAAGTTTGTTCTCGGCCCCTTTTTCCATTGCAATCTGTTATGTTATATAAATATAATGTACATCCTAAATATAAATATATACTAACATATACAAGACAGCCGAAATTTCAGCCACCAAATATTCACCCGAATACCCCCCTCAAGTTGGAGCATGAAGATCGGAAATGCCCAACTTGCAGAAAATGACATCAAACGAACGTTTGCCAAGAGTTTTAGTAAGGATATCAGCTAGTTGGTGAGACGAGGATACAGATTAAGGAAAAATGATACCGCGACGAATCTCATCACGAGCAAAGTGACAATCAACCTCGATGTGTTTGGTGCGTTCATGAAACACAGGGTTGTGAGCAAGGTGAAGAGTTGATTGGCTATCACAATAAATCCACATAGGAAATGAGTGAGGGATGCCAAGAGAAACTAACAAACCCTTGAGCCATTTCAATTCACAAGTCGTAGAGGCCAAAGATCGATACTCTGCCTCAGACGAAAATTGAGATACAATATGCTGTTTTTTTGTTTTCCAGGAAATTGGAGAGTTCCCAAGAAAGACAAAATAGGTCATCAAAGAACGTCGAGTCAAGGGGCAACTTACCCAATCCGCATCACAATAAGCCATAAGATGAAGAGAGGAATCAGAACGGAGTAGAAAACCTTGTCCAGGATGAAGTTTTAAGAAACGAACAACCCGAAAGGCTGCCTCTCAATGACTGCGTCATGGCTCCTGCATAAATTATGCTAAGATATGCACACAATAAGACAATTCAAGTTGAGTAATTGACAGGTATATGAGATGACCAATAAGACATCGATAAGACATAGGATCAGGAAGAGGTGTATCCTTAGCTAAAGCGAGGTGATGATTTTGTTCCATTGGTGTGCCGGCAGGTTTAGCACCTAACAAACTAGTCTCATAAATAATATCGAGGGCATATTTTCTCTGACAAAGGAAGATCCCAGTCGAATTTCGCTCTACTTCAAGACCTAGGAAGTACTTTAATTTGTCAAGGTCTTTCATGTGGAAACAAGCATTCAAGTAAGTTTTAAACGCCTGAATGACATCACTATCAGTCCCACCTATCACCAGATCATCCATATAGACCAAAATGGTCAACTGAACTTTGTCATGCTGAAATGTGAACAAAGAATAGTCTGAGCCAGATTGCTGAAATCCATATTGAACCAAAGCTGCAGCAAGCTTGGCAAACCAACACCGCGGTGCTTGTCGCAGCCCGTAGAGAGACTTGCGCAGACGACACATTTTATCCGTTCTGGGTGTCGTAAAGCCTGGTGAAAAACGCATATAAACTTCCTCCTCAAGATCGCCATGCAAAAATGCATTGTGCACATCCATCTAATACAATTTCCACCCACGGATCGCTGCTACTGCTAAGAAGGTACGAACCGTGACCATCTTTGCAATAAGTGCGAACGTCTCATTATAATACAGACCCTCGACCTGGTGATTCCCGAAAACAACCAAGCGTGCTTTGTATCGCTCGATGGTTCCATCTGCATGATACTTGATTTTGTAAACCCATTTACTACCAAGAGCCTTCTTTCCCTTAGGCAAAGTAGCAACTGTCCATGTTTCATTATCCTTTAATGCCTCAACCTCCTTTTTCATTGCCTCACGCCAACATGAATGCTGCATGACCTCTTTAAAACTGCTTGGTTCAATCCCTGTAGTTACTGCAGCCATGAATCGACGATGCAACAAGGAAAATTTAGTACAATTCACATAGTTTATGATGGGGTAGGGCGTACCTGAGGATGCCAAGGAAGAGGAAGGAGAGCTCGAGAGATTGAGGGCAGCTGTATGCAACATATAGTCATGCAAACGAACTAAAGGCTGTCGTGCCCGTTTGCCGTGTCCAATATCATCTGTTGCACTCGTAACCTCTACAACTTTCGGTACTGGTACAACCCCATCTGTTGTCACACCCTCTTCCACGGACTGTCCATCATATTCAGAGGCTAGCGGAGGTGCCTCAATCTCAGGCACGTCCTTCAATATAGTAGACTCAATGACAGCAGGCAGGGAATCTAGAGTTGCCTGCCTGGCAGAGTCCGTATGGGCAAAAGGAAACATGTGCTCAACGAACTCCACATCTCGACTTTCAAAGCAAACTTTCCTATCTAGATCATACACCCTTCACCCCTTTTTACCATAAGGATAACCCATGAATACGCACTTATGACTTCGACTTGCAAACTTATCCTTGTCCCGATTAATGTTCTTAGCATATCATAAACAACCAAATACCCTAAGATGAGAAATAAATGGAGGGCTTCCAAACAAAATTTCATATGGAGTTTTTCCACCCAAAATCGATGATGGAGTACGATTAATTAAATATCCTGCAGTGAGAATGCATTCTCCCCAAAATTGAATGGGCAAGTTAGCTTGAAAACGAAGCGCCCTACCAACATTCAAAATGTGTCGATGTTTCCTCTAAACTCTTCCATTTTGTTGAGGTGTCTCAACCATGGTGGTTTGATGAATAGTCCCACGTTCCTTAAATTAATCACCTAAACAAGTAAACTCTATACCATTGTCACTGCGTATAATTTTGACTTGTTTATTGAATTGTCTCTCAATCATAGCCAAAAAATTCTTAACCACATATGGGACCTCATGTTTCCCTTTTAACAAATAAACTCATACACCACGAGAACAGTCATCAACAATAGTCAGAAAATAAGCAGCACCACAAAAACTAGCCTTTCGATAAGCTCCTCACAAATCACAATGAATTAAGTTAAAGATATCACTAGCTTTATTGTCACTAATAGAAAAAGGAATACGAGTTTGTTTTGCTCGGAAACAAACATCACAAGGTTCATAAACCTCTTTATTTATCTCGGTACTACCTTCTATTGTAGGGAGCTTTTTTATGACTCGCATAGAGGGATGTCCTAATCTTTTATGCCATAAACCCATATTCTTGACTGCAACGGCTCCATGAGCACTGACCAGAAGCTCCCCTCGTGCAACATACAGCCCCCCAAACTCTTCACCCACTCCAATCAGCATCCTCGAAGTGCGGTCCTGAACAACACATAAACGATCAGTGAATTTCAAAATATGAACTTTGTCCCGGGCTAATTTTGAAACAGATATCAAATTGCATTGTATTTCAGGGACATATAAAACACCCTTGAGAAATAATTTTCCTACAAGAATTGTTCCTTCTCCTATTATCATAACGTATTCACCGTTCGGCATATTCATGGGACAATGAGATATTCCTTGAAACTCTACAAATGCAGTTTCCTCGCCCGTCATATGATGTGACACACCTGTATCAAACAACCATTGTAAATATGTCTTACCATTAAGCCTTGGTTGAGCAATAAATGTATTATTCGTGTGAGTGTTCCAGAGAGACTTCAAAGTCTCCCAATCATCTTTACTCAGGGTCTTCAATCTAGCTTTATCAGAATCATTAAGTGGTCCCTCATGAGGAACATTAGCAACTGCTCCTTCTGCCCCTTGTGCAACATTAGCCAGTGCTACTCTACCATGACCGCGTCCCTAGTTACCACGTCCTCTGCCTTTTCCTTGAGTTGAATTTCCTGGCCACCAGTCAAGATAGCCATGTAGATGAAAGCATGTGTCCATGCTATGTCTTGGTTTTTGGCAGTGGGAGCAAACTACTCCATTGTCTTTTCGGCCCCCCCCCTAAATTCTAAGGACCTGAGTTGACTGTTTTCATGGCAAAGCTCATCGGATCAGACCGAATGAGAGCCGCTCGCGTCATCACCTGCACTTGTTCTTGCTCCGTAACTTGAGAATAAACCCTATGAAGGTTTGGAAGAGGGTTTAAAGCGATGATATTGGAGCGAACATTACCATAAAATGATTCATCAAGCCCCATGAGGAATTGATGCACCCGCTCATCCTCTTAACGCCGTTGAAGCCGTGTAACGAAGTTACACTTGCATCCATTACAAGAACAAGTAGGCATAGGATCATAATTATTCAAATCATCCTACAGTTTCTTGAGTCGTCCATAATAAGTCATGATCGAATCTCCGTTTTGTTTGCAATTTGCAACCTCCGTTTTCAATTGATGAACTTACGCGCCATTACGAATAGAGAATCGCTGTTGGATATCTTCCTATAATTCCCTTGCTGTTTCCTTGTATGAGATCGTGGAACGCAAGCCTGGTTCGATGGTGCTAAAGATCCATGACACAATCATGGAGTTTACTGTCCACCAATCATCAATTTCATCTGAATTCTGGTTCGGCTCCTTAATGGTGCCATCAATGAAACCTTGTTTCTTCTTTGCCCTCAACGAAATCCTCATGGCCTTAGCCCATTTTTCGTAGTTTGGTCTTTTGAATTGTGTCTGCGTAATTAAATTGTCTGGGTTGTCATTCGCGCTCAATAAGAATGGTGGATTGTTCCTCGAACTTGAGGCTTTTTGATCTGTCATCGTCCTAGGGTTTATAATTTAAGGGTTCAGTATTATTTCAGAGCACCTTGGCCGACACCAAAGGAGCAAAATCATCCACGTCGCCAACTCTCTTTTCTTCTCCCTGAACCACGTCATCGTTCTTACCTCCAGCCCGCGGTACTCCGACCTTTCAGTCCTTGCAGCTTTCGAATGGAGAAGCCTATAATACCCAGCATGGTGAGCCAAATCTTTAACAGGAGGGCTAGGAGTACCAAGCACGAGGAATTTGAATTGCTTCTCAACTAGGTTCTGATACCATGTTAAACCGAGAAGAAAAAGGGAAAGGTTTTTGTCGGCCCTCTTTTTCCATTGCAACCTGCTATGTTATATAAATACAATGTACACCCCAAAACTCCGTAACTTTAGTCCCAATTTACCTAATTACCAAATATAGATATATACTAATATATACAAGACAACCGAAACTTCAGCCACCAAATATTTACTTGAATAGAATACGTTCAAAAGGATCTCACTGTACACAAAATCAGAAATAAATGCATGAAATCACAAAGGCTTGTGCGATGATCAAACTCATCTCTGCCTCCAATGAATTAACAGTTCTCCGCCTAAGTGTAATTCAGGAGCTCTCCACAGAGAACCTAACCCGGAACTACACGGAATGGATCGCCCGTCCATTGATTATTTTATTTAGGAAGCAAAACTGACAAGTTGAAAGACGCCTTTTTTAGGAAGCAACTACCGGAAGAAGACAACTTGGACAAGGAAAAAGAAGGAAAAGGAGAGAGAAAGAGAGAACAGATTTTTTTTAATAATTTTTTGTATTTTTAAATTAAATATAATTGTAACATTCTACATAGTCACTTTTTTATACATTAGTATGCTACCTGTTCTGCCTGATAGAATTTGTTAGCCTCTCTTAATAATAGGTTAAATTTGTTAAAAAAAACATTTTAAAATTATTAAATTATTATTTTTGAAATATAAGGTTACATTTATTAAAAAAAATATAAAGTTACAGATAAATTTATATATTAATCTAAATATTTATTAATCTATATAAAGAATTAAAAACGTAATGCTTAGTGTATGATTTTAAGTTTATCATAAGGTAAAAACAATTAACATTATTCTTCTATAAGTTACAATAAATAGTAACGTGCTAGTGATTGAATGCAACACTTGATGGAAACTATTTCTAGACACTTCAAATAAATTCTAAAAATATTTTGTTTATTTGCCAAAATTGTAGTTTATTCACTAAATTTTAATAAAGTTTCACTAAAAATTAATAACAATATGAAATATTTTTTTTGAGGTAATAATTCTAATTATTTATTTTCTTATTTTTTAATTACTTTTTTAAATAATGAACTTGCTTTTTTCTTCAATTAGTATTATATTCTTTTTTTTTCTCATATTGTTAGTAAAATTGTGATGGAATAATAAACTGTACTTATATTTTTGCTTGTATTCCAATTATTGACCAAATCCTATATTATAAAAAGAAAACCATAACCATTCAAAATATAATGTATATGTGTTCATTTGATATGTAATTTACATTTGCTATGACGAATTAAGAAGAAACAACAAATAATGTAATAATACTCACTGATATTGCAGGGAGTTATTATCAAGGTTTTGTTAATTACTACTTGGTTATTAAAAATAATATAAATACAAGTCACAATTTTTAACTTTAGTAATTAATTATTATGTAATCAGTTCAATAAGTTTAAACGAATAAATTAAAATAATAATTATTTAACAATGTAATCAAAATAATTAAAGTAATTCTAATAGAAAAGAGAATAATATAACAAAATAATTTATTTTATTAAAATACTAATCATTTAGAAATTTTTTAAAACTATTGAAAAATTCTAGTTATATATACTCAAAAACTAAATTCTTACCAAACATATGTCTACCACTTTCCTTATGTATCTATTCCCTCCTCATCTTAGTAATAAAAAAGTCCTTATTTATATCTTAAAAAAAGTATACGGTAGACACAATAAAACCTTATAACACTAAAGAAAAAATTCTAAATTCTTGAAATTACAATAAATTTGGTTTTTTTTAATTGTGACAAAATTCTTATAATAAGTTATAAACTAATTTTCAAACGTTCTCTCTACGGCATTTTCGGAAAAATTTTATATTTTGAAGGTAGAAATATTTGGTGCTTCGCGTATGCTTTTTTTTTTTTTTTTCTTCTTTTGGTTCTGAATACAAACTAATGTTGATAGCTAAGAAAACTGCAATAAACTTAAGCATGCAATAACAATTTTTTTTTGTGTTATTTAAAAAATATATTTTTAATTATTTTATTACAACAAGATTATTTTATTTTTAACAAAATCAAAATTTACGTAAATTTGAGCACAGAGCAGATAAAACAAAATTAGTTTTAATAAAATTATAAAAATCGGGGAGGCCCAATTTTAGTAATACTCATTATTAAAAATACTATACACCAACCCCCTTGTTGTATATAAACGTAAATTAGTACAAATTTATTAAATGATCGAACCTCATTTCAGATATATTTAATTTAATTGTCATTCAATAATAATACTAAAATATTAATATTACTGAATGTTGTGATATAATAATTAAAAATTAATTTTTTTTGGTTAAGTTAAATCACCCTTAATTTTTTTTTTATTTTTTATCTAAAAAAAAAAAACCCACCACAATATTATCAGCGTTTTTTTTTTTTTTTTAAATATAACGAATTTCTTCGAAGTCAACGTGCTGGGAAAATGAAGTCCCATATTAACCGTGCCTTTTTCTCTCTGTTTAAACGGGGTCCGTTACAACTCGGTAACACCCTCCAAGCTGAATAACCCACGAGGCCTCGACACCGTTAACTCGTGACCGGACTCTGACTCCAACTCCCGACACTCCGTCAGCCAAACCCTAACGTCGTCTCCCTCTGTTGCTTGCCGTCGACGTCCTGTTCCTACTCCTAATCAAATTTCCGGCTCCTATTATGGCCAGCGACGACTTCCCTCTCATCAGCGATCCCCACGCGCCGACGAGCCAGGCAGACGCCGAATCCGTCAACGGCGGAGACTACTATCCCGCGTACGCCGAATCGGAGCGGGAAAAGTCGGGATCCGGAGCACCGGCGACACCGTCCTCGAAGCGAACGCCTTTCCAGCAACAGTACTACTGCAATAGCGGCAAAAGGCAGAGGCTGAACGGCAACAACGCCGGCGAATCAGAACGGAACGCCAGCCACACCGTCGATTATCGGGCGGACTACCGGAAGGACAGGGAGGAATGGAGCGAAACGGCGATATCGTGCCTGCTGGAGGCGTACACGGAGAAGTACAACCAACTGAACAGGGGAAATCTGAGAGGGAGGGACTGGGAGGAGGTGGCGGAGGCCGTGAGCGGGAGAGGAGGGATCAGTAACAAGAAGAGCGTGGAGCAGTGTAAAAACAAGGTCGATAATCTTAAAAAGAGATATAAAGTAGAGTCGCAGAGGATCAACAGTCACGCTGCTGGTGGTGGTGGTGATGGGGTATATGGGACTAGTACTTGGCACTGGTTTAAGCAAATTGAGGCCATTATTGGAAATCCCTCTAGTGGCAAGAGCGCTGCCGCCGGTAGTGGTGCTAGTAGTGGCGGCAGAGAGAGTGAAGGTGGTGGGGCTATTGGTGGAAACGGTAGCGTGGTGCTTAGACCGGCCAAGAGGTAGTGTTATGTTGTTTATTTCAAAGTGGCTTGAGCAGTCTACTTCTTTCGAATTTCAATTTCTTCTTTAAATTGTAGTGTTTGTTAATGTTTTAATGCCGTTAGGCGATATAGTTGTTAGCATTGCTTGTGGGGGGATTACCTCAGATCGACAAATACTGGGTAGGAGGCACCAGTTTCATTTCATTGCTTGGCTTATGTCCAGGGTAGGCTTGTTTAAATTGTGTGATTGCATATGAAAAGTTAATAGGTAGGACTTACAATCATTTCACTATCCGTATACATGAGTATTGCATATCCAGCAAATCTCACTACAATTCTCGTGATGAGCTTAGAACAATTGTTATTTAGCTGTGCACATGGGCATGAACAAGAGTTATTACCTGGAATGATATGTGAAGAACTGTTAATGGAAATAATGTTCTGATTGACTGGGAAGTTGGATAAAACTGGGTGAGAGGTTAGTGAAATTGGATCCTTTTTTTGGTTGCTAGTTTTCCTATTTAATCCAAAATCTGGGCTTGCAAGTTTTGCTTGGCTTATAGAATTTCTATTATTGATGACTAAATTATACAGTGTGGGAGTGAAGTTTATTCATAAGTTATCTAAGTTCAATAAGTTGGGGTTGACTTGTGCAGTATCTGCATACATGATTAAGAGGTGTCTGTGTGTGTGTCAGGTAAAATTGAAGAACTTTTAGTTTTTAATGTTAAGCAGTTGACAGAGATGCTATTGGAACAATGGGGAATATGCTGTTGCCTTCTACATAGCTTGTAGCTTATGACGGACTAAAAGGAAACTGTAGGATGACTGAACTGACTTAATGCCCAATATATTTTTGCAGATGTAATCCTAGCAATGCTGCCTTTGCAAACAACCTCAAATCAAAGACAATGCCAAATTTGAAATGGCAGAGAGTAGTTTTTAAGATCAGTGGTGCTGCACTGTCTGGAAACTGCCAGAATATTGACCCCAAGGTGCAGCGTTCATCCATTAAAGTATTGATGCACAGTTGCATTGGCTATGATGAAACAAACATTCAAATGGATTTGACGAGCTTCGATTCTTTCTAGAAGATGCAAGCTTATATGTTTTCTTCTGTTACTAGGTGGCCATGCAAATTGCTAGGGAAGTAGCTACAGCTTGCCAAGCTGGACTGGAGGTAATGCCTATAACTCCCTTAAAGTTAGTTTCCTGCCCTTTCAGTTTAATTACAATATGTTTGTTACATTTGCTTCTATAGGTGGCAATTGTGGTGGGAGGTCGTAATTTCTTTTGTGGAGACTTGTGGATATCTGCTACCAGCTTGGACAGACCTGTGGCATACCAGATTGGGTAATGCTTACGCTATTTAGACATTCAGCAATCCTCTATGTTAATTTTTCTGTTTGTCTGTTCACAATTTTCAAACCCCAGATATGTTCAATTGATACATATTTGGTGATTCAGCACATGCTAATTGGGGAAATGAGATTTTGTCATTTATTTGATTTGGAGATTATCATTAATGTTTTGTGAGATTTCTGTCAATTAAGGGATTCAGATGATACTCTCTATCATTATTAGGGTTATTTGGTGCTAACAAGGAACATTTTATTTGAATTGGTGGCATGTTATTGGTGCTTAGAAATTATTGGTGAATTTCTAATACCTCTTTATCAAATTCCTATAGATCTTCTTCCCTTTCTTCAATCTTCTTTTCCACTTTCATTTTATCCTGTGCTCATAGTTTCTTCTAACTGCTGACCTCTCATCCTATCAAGTGGCCTTCTTCCCAAGTTTTATGGGATGCCAAATGATGGGTGCTGCAGCTAAATATTGAGGCATCACCTAGGTATACTGATAAATGCAGACAATTCTCTCTGATCTATTTTTATCCTAGGTTATATTATATATGGCTTTTCTTCTTTGCACTTAGGCAAATTGGACTGCCTTCATCTCAACTCTGGCTGTTGCCTGCTACTAACTTTGCTATTTTGATGTCATTCTAGTATGATGGCAACAGTGATGAATTCTATATTGCTTCAGTCAGCTTTAGAAAAGCTGGCTGTTCAGACTCGTGTGCAAAGTGCATTTGCGATGACCGAGTTAGTTGAGCCTTATAATAGGCAACGGGCCATCCGACATCTCGAGAAAGGAAGAGTTGTCATATTTGGTGGTGTGGGTGCTGGTGCTGGAAACCCACTATTTACCACTGATACAGCAGCAGCTCTTAGAGCTTCTGAGAGTACTTTTCAACTCTGCCTTCCACTTGTTTTATCCCTCTGGGTGGGCCTCTATTTGGAATTATGCATTGATAGGTATGTTCTTGTGGCAGTTAATGCAGATGCGCTGCTTAAAGGTACAAATGTTAATGGCATCTATGATTGCCACCCCAGTAACAGCAATGTAATACTGGATCACGTATCTTTCAGAGAGGTGGCTGGCAGGGGTGTTACCTCCATGGATATGATGGCAATTACATACTGTGAAGAGAATGAAATTCCTGGTTTGTCACAGTTTTCTTTGGTTAATTCCCATGCTCTCCCTCTACACCACCATCAAAAGCCTTCCCAACTTTGTTTCTACATGTTTCAATGCTCATGTGATGGTTTTTTCTCTGTGCAGTTGTAATCTTTAATTTACTTGAGCCTGGGAATATCTTAAGAGCATTATGTGGAGATCGGGTTGGCACTTTGATTGGTCAAGCAGGAATTATCAGTTGATGCATACGAACCCTTGTTCGTGGTCTTATTGCGTTAAAGGCTGTGGTTATTAAGAAGTTTTACTAATGAATTTGTTAAACGAACTCAACTGTAAACAAATTTTATGTGCCAGTTTACAACCTTTGAAGACCAATGCAATCAGCGAAATGGACTTTATGTAGGGCTGATTGCTGCAATGAAAGAGAGTGGAAAGAGGATGCCAATTTATATCCTGTTCCTAACCGGACAGGGCCAACCTTCGACAGAGTACTGAATGCTTTTCAGACATGGAAGAAGGCTTCCCCGTTATGACTCCCCCTCGTGTATCATATGTAACTCGCGCTGTCAAATTTTTCTAATATTACTGACAGAACAGAAGAGAAGACACTGGTGCCATCGTTGTATATTAGACTTCATTTTACTTAGTTGCGGTTAGAATTGGAAATTTCGGTTCATGTTTCTTCTGAGTGATAGAATTTGCCTCTGTACAGGGCTGTATGGTTGCATGGTTGCACGTGTGGCCTGTAGATCAGCCTAGATGTGTGTAGCGGGTGGGAATTCCGGAGTAGCGGTGTCAGTTGAGTTATAAGATGTCCATCTATTAGCAATCAGCTAAATGTATTAGTCTAACTGGAGTAGAAAACTACACCTACTCACGGACAATGCCCCATAAATGGAAAAAAGACGAAAGAACTCGGACTTGGAATTAATTATTTCAACGGGAAAATCACCAAAAAAAAAAAAAAACCAGAGAAAAAGAAAAGCCTTGGGCGCAAGGCCTCCGGACTCTCACTGTGTGTGTCGTTTGAACAAGGGCAAACAACAAAATAACAGGCCCCCAATTCGAAACCATCAAAACGCCATTACATAAATAGAAAAAATAAAAGCTTCTTTTAACAACACAAAATTGAATCTTTCTAGAATTTGGATGTACATTTGTGTGGCAAAGGAACAAAAGGGAAAAAAAAAAGCTTAACATGTAATTATTGCGAACAGATACTCAAAGCAATCCAGGGGGACTTGAATGGCACAATCTTAAAACAAACTGGACCTACTCAGTGTCCACCATTCTCTATATCTATCACTCAGGGCATTCTTGCCCAGTTCTCTGGTAAGGTAAAGACTATTGTAACGTATGCTCTGCAACTAACTCTACATTCTTGTGCAAAAGCATACCCGAGAGATGCACACAAAAATTCAAGGGCCTATCTTAAAGTGCCACACCTACAATATTTGACATCGTTTGATAGCCTTAATAAATCTCTACTGTCATCCACTGACAAGATTTGAAGTTGTCTCGACTAATCGGATTGTCAGAAACAACATCGTCTGCCACTACTCTGATGGACACAGAGAGATCTGACGTCTCATCATGCTAAAAGGTGCCATCAAATTCTCTGCGTGAAGTAGAGTACATTAATCTGCGAGGAGTTTCCCTTGGGGTGCATTCAATATCCACAGTGGTATCGCCAGTAATATTAGAAAGAACATTCCAGCCCAATGATTGTATGGCCGTGTTTTCTTGTTGGTTCTCTTGGCTAGCCGAAGCAGAGCTACCGAGCTGTTTCTCGTTTCCCAGCATGGGTTTTAGATGGACGTGCCTATCGAGGATGGAACCGAGGCCATAGAGTTGGGGCTAAAGCTTGTTAGTATTTGTGGAAGCAGAATGAGCAGGAGCAACACTTAATGTGTGCTGCTCATCCTTCTCCTTTTTCAATGGGAAATTTTTGGTATCTTGGACTTTATTTGTAATTTAACACTTACTCTTCAACACTCCATTTTAAGTGTAAATTTTCTTCCACAATTGAACTTATTCTCTCTTAGGAGAGTTAAGAGTCATTGCATCTTGTCTCTTGGGCTGCCTTGTCATTGTTGTGACACGCCAGTGGACACGGAAGAGATGCATACACCTAGCTCAAATGCCTCTCGTGAACATTGATATTCTTATCCACTTGTTTTTATGTCGTGAACAATGATATTCTTATTCACCTATTTTTATTTCTGCGCTTCTTCTTGGTTGTACTTTATTTATTTATCTCTTTTGCAAGCATAAATGTACACACACTTAAATTTTGGAGAATTCGAGGACAGAGGATTGCAAATGATTTGAAAGGAAAAGAGGAAAGCTCTTTATAAACACCCTGTACTTTGATTAGAAATTTGTTAAGGTTAAGGGATACTTTTAATGAAAATCCATAATTTTGATAGATTTGGGATGATTTTAACAATGATTTCTCAACAATAAGAATAGACTTTTTTAAACGTTTGAAAGTATTCAAATGCTCTTTATAGTAATTTTATAGTAATTTTTTGTACTAATAATAGAAATAAGATTTTTTAAAAGGTTTGAAAGTAATTAGAGTGATTCTTTGCATTGATAATAAGAATGATATTCTTTGAAAAGTATTTGAAAGTATTTGGATATCTTTTATGATAATTCTTCACATTAATAAGAGGAATGAGATTCTTTGAAAATGACTTGAAAGTATTTAAATCCTTTTTACAGTGATCTTTTAAACTAATAATAAAAATGAGATTTTTTGAAAAGTATTTGAATATTTTTTATAATAAATTTTTTACTAATAATAGAAATGAGATTTTTTAAAAAGTACTTGAAAATATTTAGATACTTTTCATGATAATTCATTGCTCCAAAAAAGTCATTGTAAATGGAATCTTAAAGACTTAGGATATATTTTTTTAGAAAAGTTGAGAATCTAAATTATTTAGAAAGGTCTAGGATTTTTTTTTTTTTGGAAATTTGTGTTAACTTTATTTTTGGAAAATTTTGATCTATAAATTTTTAAGAAAAGGAGGTTTCTCCAAACCATTTACTTGCTTATTTAAGTGTTCCTTGATCACTTAAACATTCTTTTTGAATTATTACAAAAATTCATTATGGCTTTATGCCTTAATTGGACTATTTACTTGCTTTAATTGATTTAGAAATCTTACTTTTAAGCTTGAAGATGTCTTGCTGAGATTCGTGGATTTTGGTGAGAAAAAAAAGTTGATTGAGCATTCCTTGGTTATTTAAGGAAAATAATGAATTTTGATATTTAGTAAACTTTGGAAAATTGGTTAGACTATAAGAGGAGTTCATAACCTAATTTTTCTTTTAAGAACTAGATAGAATTTTGAAAAAATTTATTATTTAAAAATATGTCTTCACCTTAAAGAAGAAAATCCTAAGTTTTGGTTTTTAAACGAGATGTAAATTTTAAAAGGTTTTAAGAAATCTCTTAGGAAATCATTAAAGGAGTACAAAGTTAAATATATTTATGTATATAAGAAATAAAATTTTTTTAAAAAATTATAACTTGTTAGACATAGGTTTGGATAAAAAATAACAAAAAAAAAAAGAAAGAAAAATGATTTGATTTAGGCCTATGGATTGAATTTAGGCCTACAAAGATGCCTAAAGCCTAGTTCATTCTTTATCAGAATGGTGTCATTTAAGAGTGAAAGGAGGTGAAATGACATCATTTTAACAAAGGGAGGTAGTGTTTAATGCTCCCAAAATGGCATTATTTTGATTAAGTTTAAGGCTTCTTCTCAATTGTTCAAAATTATGTTGTTCTAAGAGGTTATATAAACCTTTTTATTCCTAAGGCCTTACCTCTTTTTCCAATTTTCATTTTCTACCTTTACTCCCTACCTTTCTCTCTCTTCTTCTTTTATTCTCTTAATTTCTAAAACCTTAGGTTTTCTCTTCTTCTTATTGCCCCTATAACCCCTCAAAACACCATAGTTTCCTTAGTTTTATTCATGACATGATCCAACTCATTTAGGTTGGAATCTTAGTAATTGGTGGTTGCTTTGGTGGTTACAGTGACTTAATTAGGTTTGAAAGTTGCATTATCGTGTCTTGTAACCTTAGATCTACCAATTCTTGGCCTATTAGTGTTTTGGTATCATAAGAGACTAGGGCAAAAGGGCTAAAGATTCCTATTGCTTTTGCATTTTCTTCTTATTTTCTAGTTATTTTTAGAACTTTTATCTAAATAAAGGTTTTTTGTCACTTTTCCCCTTTTGTGGTTATTATTTTTTTAAAAGAATAAAAAAATGTTTGTTTAATGTTGTCCATTTTTTTTTTCTAAAAATACAAAAAAAATGAATGGTTTTTGTTGTGTTGGTGTGATGTTAGGGTTCTTTAGAAATTTTGATTTAAAAAAAAAATAGTATAAAGGATGATCTAAAGATTTAGAGGTGTTAGTCTTAATTTTATGTTAGAATGAGATGATTTGTAATTGATGGCTACAAATTTGATTTGCTAGAAAAAGACATTATAATGACTTTGGAATTTTTATTATTAGGCTTGGGGTTTAATTGAGGTGGATTCAAGTTATGTTTGATCTAAAATAGGAATGGATTCCAGATCCAAGCTAGGTCTAAATTTGGGGAAAATAGGAGGATTAAATCTTATAGCCAAGTCAAACAGACATGGTTTGACCTTGGTCAATCCTAATGATTAGGTATTGCCAACTTTCTTTTTTTTCTTTTTAAAAAAAAATGTGTTTCTAATAACTAATTTTGTTTATGTTTAACATAACATTTAACAAAAATAAGCTTAATATTTGATTAAACTTAAGAAAAAGAAATTTCTCAAAAAGAAAGATAGTGGTAAAATAGATATCTTTATTAAAAGTATTTTATTCCTTATAATGATTTAACATTTAAGCTTATATGTATTTATAACTAAAAATATCTAATATAATGAAGAAAAATCTCAACTAAATGGGAGAATACTTTATAGATTAATTAAGAAAATATTTAACTTAAAAGAAAAACTTTTAAAAACAAAAAAAAAAAGAATTTCTCAATAGTTATATGATTTATGAATAATTCACATAATATCTAACTAGTAAAATTATACTTCTTAAATTTTTTTTTTCAAGTTCTTCTAGAATTTTCCTTTAAGTTTCTGATTGTCCTTCTGGCCTATGAAGTATTGGGTTACTCGTTCTACATCAATGTCCTTTACTTGAGAAAAACTAAACCTTAAGTTTAAGTTAGGCTTTGGATAAAAAGGTTCATCAGTGAAATAAAATGGATCAATATATGTAACATTAAAGGTCTTTGAAATTCCCTAAGTAGGTTAATCACATATGCATTATCATTGATTTTCTTCAACACTTGATATGGATTATACTTCTTAGGCTACAACTTGTTGTAGGAACAAACAAGAAGCCATTCATTGCAAAGGAACACCATTACCATGTTACCCTCCTAAAATAACTTACTCCTTCGATATTTGTCTGGAACTCTCTTGTACTTTTTGTTGACAATTTTAAATTTTTGTTTCACCTTAGCTTGAATAAACTACACTTATTCTACAATATGCTCAACTATAATGCTAAGTCTTAGAGTTTGAGGAAGTTTGACCAAATCCAAAGTATATTGTGGACATTTGTTGTAAAAAAATAAAATAAAGACACTTCCCTATAATATTGCGAGCTATATTTTTATAGGCAAGCTTTATCTTAGCTAGGGCAAAGTCTTATTGTTTTAGCTTGTCTTTACAGATGTTTTTAATGAGATTGCCTAAAGTCTTATCAAGTGACTTAGACTAACCAATTATTTGAGAATGAGTTGTATTGCTAAACTTTAAGGATAAATCAAATAGCTTTCACAAAGTGATCTAAAAGTAACTGAGGAACCTAGTGTTGTAATCAGAAATGGTGGATTTGGGCACTCCATGTAAGCAAACCATCTTCTTAAATAACAACCAAGTTAAACTTAAGGCATTATAAGTCTTTTGGCAATGAATGAAGTGACTCATTTTGGAAACCTATCAACAAAAGCAAACATAGAATCCATACTACATTAGACATGCGGTAAGTTAAAAATAAAATCCATAGAAAATTTTTTCCAAATGTTATCTAGAGCAGGTTAAGGCATATGAAATCTAGCGTTTTATAATTGACCTTTAACTATTAGACAAACATAACATTATTGGGCAAATTTGCCAACATCATTATTTAATTGTGCCAATAATATCCTTCTTAGATAGTAGTAATTGTCTTGTTACTCCCAAGATGGCCTACAAGACCACTTTCATACATATCACAAATAATTTTCTCCCTAAATGAGGATTAAGGAATACAAAGTTGATTTATATGCATCAAATAGCCATTATGAATAAGGAAATCATTTGTAGGTTACCTATAAATATACTTCTCCTAAATTTTTTCAAGGTTCTCATCATACTTATGCAATTCATGAAAAGATTTAATACTCATTACTTCATTATTTAATGTGATTTATATTGATGCTTTCTTACTTGAAGTATCAACAACCTTATTTTGTTGACTCATTTTGTGAAATAGCTTAAAAGGGAACTTTTGTAGGAAAAAAGGACTACCTTGCATGCATATCACTATTAATTCATTTTGGACTATGAGGATACTTTAAGGCCTGATGATAAGAGTATAAGATGAACTTACATCCTACCAAGTAATTTTCCTAATACTTCAAAGCCCTTACAATTGTATAAAATTTACTGTCATATGTTGACCACTTTTGTCAAACATCACTAAGTTTTTCACTGAAATATGCAACGAGCCTATTTTCTTAAGAAAGGACAACACCGACTCTAACTATGTTGGCATCACATTCCACTTTAAATAGTTTATCAAAACTTGGCAGGTTTAGCACTAGAGTAATACATAATTTCTCCTTGATAAAAGCAAAACATTGTTCTTCTTCCTCTTCTCATTGGAACTTGTATTTCTTTAGACACTCAATAATAAGTGTCATAATTGTACTAAAATTACACCTTGAGTGCTTAAGTGCTTACTACACCTTTTAACTTCTACTTAAGTTCCTCCATATATTCTAGATTGTAACATCTTCCACCTTGAGTCATACCTCTTGGAACTAAGATGTTAATAATTATAATAGGTTCCAAAGTTGTATCCAAAGAATCCATTTAATAAATGTGATCTCATGAGATTTTTTTTAGGTGAAGTTACCAATTAAAATATCTTGGGAGCTATTAGTCCTTTTAAATTATTATCCTAATATCATGATAATCTTTATCTATATAATTTTTGAGAAAATTGACCACTTTATGATTAGGAAGTAGGTTAGAGTTAACATCAACTCCTTTTACTTTTTAGGATAGTCAATTCATCCACTATTTATTAATTCGTGGACTTCACATTTAAGTCTCTAATAATTTTTTATCGACTGTTTAATTTGACCTTTATGGTAATTGCATTTGACATTAATGTCATACCACTAAGGATATTGTGGTTGTAACTAATCCATTTCCATTATAGTGACTAGTTTATTTTAAAAGAGCCAAGATAACAATTTTAAGTATGATATTAAAATGAGATTATATTTCTTCTTTTCTTATCTCCTCATATCAATTAAGTTGTTGATAGGTGTCATTGGCCTAATATTAGCCTAAGAGAGGTCTTTCTTACACCTTCTGATAAGAGAACGACACCACCAAAGTAGGGGTTAAATGCATTGGCTGAGGACTGAATTGCTCTCAATGATTGCCTTACGACAAACATGCTTTTGATTTATAAATCAGTTATGTCATGCAAACTTCTCCTTCCTTCTTACTAAGACTAGCTTTCTTATGCTAGAAATCATAAAAAGCATCAATTATCTTGCCTTTATGAATCCCTTCTTTAATTCTTTCACCTGTGATTGTCAAGTTGATGAAGATTCTGGATACACTTCCTACTATTTTGTCATAATAAGGGGATTTTAAGGTATTAAGAAAAGTAGAGATTAGTTTCCTCTCCAACAAAAAAGGTTAAACCTAGATAGTTATATTATGTCCACACTAAGCATACTACTCAAAAGTTTTTTATGGGTTTTTTTTTATAGCTTAGAAATCCAACTAAATTGGTTTTAATTCGAAGGTATATTTGAATATGGCCTTGAAAGTAAGTGTTAGTTCCTTTCAAGTCCTAACATTCTTTTGGCTTTGCTTAAAGTACATGTGGGCTTTTCTTGTCATAAGTATATACTATCATCTTCTAAATATACATGGTTAGGTGGTCTACTGTGATCTTTTACCATTATACTTTCAAATTTTAAAGTCTTGAATTTTGGTGAAAAAATTAAATCTCATACCAAATAGAGATATGATGCATTTAAAAGGGCATAAATATCCCTATCTTTGATAACCCTAACTTTCTCTTATAATAGTTTAAGTTTATGTTTACATAAACTTTGTCAATCTTTGTAATTTTATCTTTTACCTTAAGAGAGGTTTTAAACTCATTAAGTATAAGGTTAATGGTATGGGATTTAATGTCAGATGATTAAGGTAGTTGTTGTTTGCCTAAAAGATAGATATGTCCCAATTTAAGGGGACGTAAAAAGCATTTGACATAACCCCAACATTGAGGTTGATTGAAATAAACCTACAGTAGGTAAAGTCACTTAAGGATTTAAATCTCTCGAAGTGTGTGTCCTTTGGCTAGTACCTAGGCTATTTGTTGCATCTGTTTCTTCAACTCCTCAATTAAAGTTTGAATTCTCTCTATTCAACTAGACAAATCATCTATTTTTTCCTTCATTTTTCATGTGTGAGACCTTGTTAAGATTGTACGTCTTACCAATTATGAGCTTTTAATTTTTTAT
Source organism: Bruguiera sexangula (assembly GCA_020141445.1). Taxonomy (NCBI): domain Eukaryota; kingdom Viridiplantae; phylum Streptophyta; class Magnoliopsida; order Malpighiales; family Rhizophoraceae; genus Bruguiera; species Bruguiera sexangula. The sequence goes on from JAHLGP010020635.1 coordinate 8,602,278, forward strand.
TTTATTGTACATTGGAAATTTTGACATATTAAAACAAGTACTTACAATGGTTATGCTTGTTTTTTTATGCATGGGATGCTTAAACATACACAAAAAATGCTTTATAATTAAGTAATTTTATTTCATAGGATTATTACAAAAAGGCAATCCATACAGAGTTTTGGTACAACTAAAATCCTTATTTTTCAATAGCTCATAACTTTAGGTGGATTGCCCTTAATTATGGCTTAGGTTATACTTGTTTTCAATGTCTTTAAGTCTTTAAAATTTATATCACTTCTTGTATAATAGCAAACTTACTAATGAAGCAAAAATTGGGTACAATGATTGGGTAATGCCCTAATATCCAAATTAATGTGTTTGTCATAATGGTAAATGCTTGCTTGAAAGAGGGCTTAAGGAGGAATATCTAAATCCACCCTATTGTGGTCATAAAGGACAGTCTTGATATCTTGCCATGAAATTGGATTGGTAAAAAGATCTACTAGAATACTAAGTGGTAAGTTGAGGACTTTTTTAATGTAAGGGTTGATATGCATCCTAGTTTCCTTATTTTAGACTTATATATCTAGGTGGAGATGAAAGATGCAGAAAATATATGAAAGGTTTTTAAAATATTTAGGATATTTCTCCATTTCAAGAGAGACCTAAAGAGTTTAAACCACTTATATAATCGGGATCAAGCCCATAGATTATACTTTCAATACCTCATAAAAGTATTGGCCCATGATCAACAAATGAATATACCAATAGTGTATTTTTAGGAAAAGTTTATGAGCAGACAAAAAGTTTCTTTAATAAAACTATTAAAGTGCATTAGCAGGATAAAGAAAGTAATTCATGAAGGAGTACTAGGGATAACAATCTATAAACTTGATAAACATTGGTGATTCTATAGCATTTAAGAAAGAGTCTTTGCAACTTATTTGTCATAAAAGTTTCATATCTCTAAAAAGCATTCCTTGCAATCATCTCCATTATTGCCACTAGAAGAATGCTTGTAAGATTGGGCAAGGATGAATTTTATTCCTCATTAGTAAGATAAATTTTTGGCAACTTAAAAGGATCTTATTTTTCTTCTTCAAAATCAGAGTCTAAGTCCTCAAATTGTAGGATATAAAAGGTTATGGGTGGATAAGAGGAACTTGTCATAGTCTTATAATAAGGAAGGCATGGACTTCCCAATTTATGTAGTTAAATATTGAGGTGCATTGTTTGAAACTAATCTAGAGTCAAAACAATTTCTCTAATCATCATTTGCCCTTTTGAAAACTAATGACACCTTTCACACTCATTGGTAAAGTGTGATTTGTTTCATGCCACTTGCATCAATTATCTACTACTTTTATTAAATAAAAGGACACAATGTCAATGATGTTGACATGGTATATCTTTTCATAGATATGATTGGCTATAACTATTCCTTTTAAAAATCCTTAGGCAAGTACTTAACCAATCCTTGCATAAGTTGCTTAAAGACCCTAAATTTTTTATCTGAAACAAACAAATTTTATTATAAAATCTTAATTATATATGTTTAAGCAATGATACATGTATGCTGACTAGGAAATGTTATGATATGTATGTAGGCATCATTCATCTCTTATTGTATTAGCTAGTATAACAAATATAATTATACATAGATTAGATTCATATTTATACATTGAGAGGTTAATAGGCATATTTCTTTGTTAGGTTTATATTATAGAGTCAAAGAGTTAAGGGACATTTTCCTTATATTACAGCCTAAAAAAACAAAGAGCATATACTTTTGCTAAATTTATACTTCAAAAAGCCGAGAAAGATTCCCCTTTTTTAGGTTTATATTACTAATTACACTCTCTCTCTCTCTATATATATATATAGATAGAGCAGGTTTTTCACATGAAGCAGGCAATGAGCTCATGGTGCTTGCATGACTCTTCAATGAAGCTAATAAGATGTTCATCCAATGAATGCAATGGTGGGATTTCAGAACTCAGCTTTGTCCCTTCATCTGCCATATATTTGTGCTTTATGTGATGCAAAGCCTCAAAAACAATAAAAGCATTGTCTATGATAAGGCAATCGACACAAAGACACTCTAAGATTCTGAAAAGATCGATGGTAGGATGGTTGTCAATCTATTAGCTATTGACTTCATGATGATTTTGAAGACAACGTTGCACAGGTTAATAGGCTAGTAGTCTTTGCATTGTGCTGGTGCGGCAACTTTAGGAATTAAGCAGATGTGCATGCGGTTTACAGAGCTCGGATCCCCTTTGTGATTTAAAATATCTAGTGCTTTAGTAGCAATATCATCCCTAACTATATGCCAAAAAGATTAGTAGAAAAGAGCAGACATGCCATAGGGTCCCAGAGTTTTCAATGGATGCATTTGGTTGAGAGCTTGAAGGACTTCCTCTCTGGTAAACGGTTTGCGAAGCCAACCATTCATATGTGTAGTTACTTTAGGTGTTATCGTATCATTTGATCTCTGAGAGTAAAAGAGAGCCGCAACCTCCAAGTCAATATTATGAGTCATGCCATTTTCGTCAATGAGTTGGTAAACAAAATGCCTCCGCTTTCGCTGTGCAGTTGAGTGAAAAAACTTCGTGCTCTTATCACCCTCTTTGAACTATGTTGTTTGAGACCACTATGCTCACATAATATTCTATCTTTTTAGTAATTCGTCTACGTCAGCCTGCAATTGTCGCAAAGCCAAAAGATTACTAGCCGAAGGTGCACTCTTTTCATCTCATATTGTTGTTGTCTGAGCCTCCGCGATTCGTCGTTTAAAGAGTTGAATTTATTTCTTCCCCATGTTGATAAGGCCTTCCCACATTGGTTGGCAATCCCTGATAAGTCAGAAGCCGTTAATTCACTACTAGCTTTGTTCCATGCTTCGGCCGCTATTAGCTCACAAGTAGGATCGCAAAGCCACATATTTTCAAAGCAAAGCAGCCAAAAAAAGGAAAAATCTCCTAGTGAGAGAGGTCGAGAAGGACAACTCTAGCTAAACTTCCAATAAATCAGGAGCCCTTGGACAGGGCTCAAGAAAATCGGTGGTTGCAAAAAACCTGTTATGCTGCTCTTGGATACTTTCATCCCCTTCTTGCACATTTGTCCAAGTATATTCAAAGCCTTCAAAACTAGGTTATGTTAATTTGCAAGCATTAATTACAAACTGTCTATGAAGTCTAGAGCACAGAATCGGCCCCCTTTTGTTCGTAAGAGTAAATGATTTCATTAAAGTCTCCCCCGCAAAACCTTGACTTTTGAATTTGTCCACTTAACTATCAAACGAAATCCCAAGTCAAAATTTTACTGCCATCCTTCGGCCATTTGTAAATTCTTGGGAATCTCCACTCAATGGAATGCCTACCGTCGACTATTAATATATCAATATGTTTTTCAGAAGTCGATTTTAAGCTTGCTGACATTGATTCATTCCACAAGAGACTCAAGCCACCACCTCGATCACGGGTCGTTCCTTTACGATACACCAAAAAAAAAAAAAAAATTCTTGTACTTTAAATGTTGTTTCACTTTTCCAATCTCGAAGGTTTTTAATCTAGTTTCGATTAAAAAAAATATAAAAAAGTAGACTGGAGACATGAAGCTGAACTTGGAATCCACTTGAAATAATCCCCGGGAATCTCACGGATTTGATATATTTTTTGCCAGCTTGGAATACAGATTGAAAGTCAGCACCTATAGGCCAAAACGTTATTCTAGTTGTTCCTCTCTCCCTGGCTAGATACTGGCAAATTGATTTCCAATTATGTCCACAAAATCAGCTGTGGGATTTTGAATTTCGAGAGTTTCCTTCTTGGTGTCGTTCCCCGCCTGCTAATGCCAATGGTTGGTCTCTAGCCGATGGGGAGCCATGATCCTGTGTAGCCATTTGTGGGGGGGAATTGATGGCTGAAACGCCAGCCCCTCTTGACTTCTCTTGCCTCAGAATGCACGCTAATCCTCTTACCAGGCGTAGCCAGCAGAGTATCCCCATGTGATGGATTTTGATGGGAGGAAGCATCATCTTTGGTTTCTCCTTCTGTTAAGAGCTCACTATCCTTGTTGACATGTCCTAGACATCCACAATAATAGCAGAAGTTGGATCATTTTTCATACTTGAACCGCAAGAATCTTCCCCAGCTACCAATACCTTCTTCATCGATTGCCAAGAAAGTTTCAATCCGATTCCCCCATAGCGATGACGTAGCGTTTAATGAGAGATCATAGGCTCTAATCCAAATGGAACATGGAATAAATTCATCTTTGAAGGTTGTTCATCACCCCGTAATTTCTTGCAATATTAAGATGTGCTCACCAAAGATCCATGGGGCGTTGTCTGGAACAAATTGCCTATCTGACGAGCTGGAGAAGTGAAAAGTGAACAAAATGTTTTCCAACTCCGTTGCCTCCATAGCTTTTTCTCTTTTGGCTTCGAGACCATTATCAACAAATTGAGAAGGGCTCTCGTGTCAACCTTTTCAGTCCGGAAACTTACGATGAGACCATAACTAGAAAAAGATGTCGTGCCATTTTCATTGTGCTCCGAATCAATTTCAATCACATCTTCACCACCCTGCGACAGGGCAGGTTGATCATCCATAGCAGATAATGGAAATAGACCTCTTGACTCCAAGAATCTAGAGTAGGAAACTCATAAGAGAATGAAAAGAAGAAGCCTGCATGGGCAAGATGATAGCTCTCACAGGACAGAGGTTGAGGAGAGAACTGGCATTTTTAATTTTTTATATTTTTATTTGAATTATATATTTTTTAAATCTGTTTCAAATTAATTATTTTATAAATAATTTTAATTACTTTTCTTCAAAGAAAATTAACTTAGAATAAATTTCAAAAACATAAAATTCAAATAAAAATATAAATATATTTAAAATTTAATTATAAAAATTTAGAATTATTTTTATTTTTTTATGTATATCTCATCTATTTGTTACCTTTAGGCCACTTTCTCCTCCTTTTTTTTCTTTTTGACCCTAACACTCTTTTTAGATTTAATGCTCTGAGTTTTTTTCTTTGGCCTTTTATCCTGTTTCTATCATTCATTGATTTTAATTTGTCTCTTTACCTATCTCTTGTTTATGAATTTCGATGTAGTTGCCTTTTATTATTTCATTCATTTGGGTATATTAGTTGATAATTGTTCGGTCTTTCAGTAATATAAGTATCCCCAATTTACAAGGATTTCTTTTATGTATATTCATTGATTGCAGATCTCAGTTATTACTCGTGTATTGAGGTATTTTATTTCCTTCTAAACATGAAACCAAGTCATTGTCGAAATCTTTTAATATGTAACATCTTATTGAAATAACCCTGTATTTAATCGGCGTAGTTTTTTGAAACAATTCTGCGTCATGTGTATTATGCATATGATACCTCAATACACGAGTCACTAAAAATTACAATATATAGGATTTTATTAAAAATTTTTGCATATGAAATCATTTTTTCAAAGTTTTCATCTCAAGTTCAATTAGACTAAAAGAGAAAAGAAAAAAAATGAACGAACATGTAAAAGTTGCTTTAGAGTAATTATCAAAAATTAATAGTGGAGACAATATTTTTAGATAAATTAATAATAAATTCCAATACCATACCAATCATACCATATTTAGTTTAAATATTGAGATAATGAGAGATATCATGTCATGGTTTTTTTCCTGAACTAAGATTTGGAGCTAAAGTTTGCTTATTTTGACCACTAAATAAAATAATGTTGGAGAGGCCATTAATGAAATAATCATATTTTTGATAAAATATAAAAAAAAAAATCTTTACCCCGTTAAATGAGATATTATTGATTTAGTAATTTCATTTAGTAAAATTCTCATACATATATAATAATAATAATAATAATAATAATACTAAATATAAGAGCCTACATGATCTATTTTGGAGCAGTTTGACAAAACACAATCTCAAACCAAACCAATAAATTATGAGTCAACAATTTGCACCATGTAATTAAAACCAAGTTTAGAAGAACAGAAGTAAAATTTTGTAGGTAAGACGGAAAGTGATTTCAGAAGGTTCTCAGGATAGATTAGCGAAGAGCAGCACTTAATACTGAAGAATATTCATGGAGGCAAACAATAAATGCTAGCGTATCAAAAATTAGAAAATTGCATGCAGAAACATGAAAGATCAGATGCCAACCAACTGACTCTTGTCTGACTGTCCTGGTAAGCGAAAGCCAAGTTTCTGAGGTAGAATTCCATCAGGATGAGTGGCAGCCAGCAATTACACAATGCAACAAAGTTTTGAATCAATTGAAGCTAAGCATATACAAAATGCTTGGTAACCCGTCAAAGGATATCTGGGAAACAAAGGCAAGATGTCAATACCCTTTTGCAGTTTCTGATCATTTAAACGATAAACAGAATTTTCCATTCCTTTAAGGTACAGGACAGTGTATCCAAAGTCCAACAACACAAGAAAGACATCGATATGTACCTGAAATCCATCACAAACTTGGACTTCCCCACCCGTCCAAGCTGTAAAATCATTTGCTTTCTATTTTCCTGTAAAAAAAAGAAAAAAAAAAAACACGGATTAGCTAGAATGCCCAAACTGCATATCACCAACAGTTACTTTGTTTATATAGTTCTCAAATTCAGGAGAATTCATTGCACCTCCAATGTAAGCTGAAAATTTTTCACGGAGCTTTGGATTCCTAGTCCAACTCTTCCCCTGTCTCTGAAATCCAACTCGTATTGCCTTCTGATCTGTTGACGAAAAGGGAGAATTATACGAGCATATTATGTCAAAAATGGCTCTTTTCTACTGTGGGAGAAACGGCCCCACAATCTTACAGTATTATAATGTGGTGCTCTTGAACACAGCTTGTGCACTTTCTCCATTTTTCCCTCCCAATCATTGGGCAGACCATTAATGTGTTGCATCTACAACAAAAAGAAGATGGGTATGAGCCCTTATTCATTTTGGCAGTAGTCACTGCAATAAATACCAAACATACGGGATCACATTCTTAATGACTTGAAGATGTGAGTTCTAGAGCGTAATAAAATTCACCACCTGAGTCACGTTCTTTAGCTGCATAGGCTGGTGCTTGGGTATGTACACCTTCATGCTCCGGTAGCTTCCTGTCCATGAGGCTACAGTAGGCATGAATCTGTAGAAGCCAAGGAAATATTATAGCAGAAGAGGGGTTGAAGAGAGAGAAGTATAGGGAGGGGAGAGGCACACAGAGAGAGAGCCGCCTTACGCAACTACAGCTAGCAGGGGATTATTGCATTGTTTTATTGAGAGATGGCCAGCCTGCAATCCAGCATCATTAGTCACTTAGGTTGACAATCATAGAGTTTCCCTTTTGTATGTCCAAGGATATCTTGTCCATTTAATGGAGTTGCAAGGACAGAGAAGCAAACCTGATTCCATATGTGATACTTGGAACCCACAAGGTTAGCAGTTACATTGCCAACAAAACTCTCGTCAGAGCTTGAAAAAAGTCCCCTTACATTATGAGCTACAGTAAATTCTGACATTCCATTCCTCCGCTTATGGTGAGCGAGAGCTAGTTTCCGGTCCTCTCTTCCCCGTCCTTCCTGTAATTTTGGTATGCAGAACAAAATCTTCAAGAGTAATGGACATTTCTGATATCAAGTTATTCGTTTTGGTTCCAACTACACAGAAAGCAATACTCTAACTAGAAATGGGCACTAAAGAATTTCAAAGGAGGAATGCTTAATTAATTGCAACCTAGGTCTACAGAGTCATGTAACAAAAATGGTTATGAACCAATGTTGCATTTTGAGATCCCAAAAAACGTGTGTACCTAGGACCTCTGAGTGCAATGCCACCCAAGACACAACCACACACTTCAGTTTAGGCATTTAAGACACAAGTTCAACACAATGTACAGCATAACCACATCATTTACATCAAAAGCCTGACTAACTCCATTGTTTACTTTCCCTTCTTCATATTCAACTTCATGGTCTCTCGGTTAGTGTTTCATATCCACATATAAAGTTAATGGCCATTGTTTTTTAAGAAAAACTGTTGAATGCTAAATACATCATATTTGTGATTACAATCACCTTTTCTTTTACTAAATTAATTACCACATGTGAGAAGAACAGGCACCAAAAGTCATCATGGTTGGTGCTCATGAATTTAGTGGAGAACCAGATTTTGAATAACAACATGCCCAATGACAAAAGGAGCCCTCTAATCTCAATTTATTGTAGAAGCTACCAACATCACGTAGTTGTTATGAATACGTTTAGTCTTTGGTTGAAAAAAATGATGGTTCGAATATTTGCAATGAAAAGGGAATGGCTGTGAGAAAAAGATGGAGGGACATCTGTAAGGTAGATTTAGTTTCATTTGCTGTGATTCAAGAATATCTGGTACATGGTACATTGAGCCTTTGTCCCTGCCATCAACCAGTTCTTCTGGAATTCTTTCCATATAGATTATCCTTCAAAGTCACTAGCTTGGAAAATTTTGTTCACTCCATACATTGCACTGACGTAAATCAGTTAGCAAAGAGTGTACACATACTCATGAACACTCCAAAGCCTTGAGACGTTGAGAAGCAAATGTGTGAAAACATCACTAACTTATCTGCCCAAAGCATAAAACCAATGAATGTAAAAAGTAGAAATGTGTAAAGATTATGAGTTGATGGATGCTGCGAGTCAGAAATGCGTTCACAGAGGCTAAAAGGTCCATATAAAGTTTGCATTTACCCCGGTCACTAACTGTTCCCTACTATCTAACCATATAAATCACATTTATCTCACTATAAAAGTACTTGGACCCAAAAAAGGATAATTAGAGTCCAAATTCTAATTCCAGCATGGAGTCAATTATTCACAAAGTTATTAAACTTAAACTTAGTAAAGTAGATGAAAACCTTACAAACCATAAAAGCCAAGAAAAGAAGAAAACCATAAAAGAATGAAAACAAACTTACATTAGTATACAGTGAGTAGAGTGTACCCCCTTCCAGGCCTTTGGGTAATGCTTCCTTCAAAATAACACATGTACACGTCCCTACATCCAGAGGCAACGGCCTACACAGTAATGCCCTGTAATAATCACACCCAATGCACCAAATTGGCATGTCAAAGTCAGAAAGGAACCAAAAAATTCTAAAACAAAAAGAAGAGAAAATCAAGAAAAGAGTATGCGCAGAGACAACCTATTAGGAAAAGCAGACCAAGAAGAAGCAGGGGCAGTCTCAGAATCTGAAAAGTCCCAAATACTGGAAGAAGCAGAGTTCTCAGACTCAAGGGGGTCCCATATCTTGGACTTGAAACCCTTCGCAATTGCAGGCGTCTCATTCAGTTGCATGCACGACTGCAGGGAAGACGGCCTCAGGACTCTGCCGGTAGACAAAGATTTCGACTTTACACCTGAAAGCTGCTGCTCTGACAAAGCAGAAACAGAGCTATTTCTGGGTGTTGAGTTTTGCTTGACTCCATTGAAGATGGCATTGTTCTCCTTGTCGTCAGTTAAGGCTGCTGGGAAGGGTCCTTCCCCTTCACAGGATTCAGAATCCATTTTGGGGTCACTGAGGAGATTAACGTGGAGGGAGTCGCATGAACGTTGTTTCAGTAGTACTTTGGTGGTGGGTTTCTTCAATTCTGCCATTTTTGGGAGAGAGACAGAGAGATGGTCTTCCTATATAGTTCAGAGTTCAGACTCCAAGTGGAGTGAGGTTTGAATGTGCATATAAACCTTACTTCCTCTGTTCCAAGTTCTGTTGAATTAGGTACTAGATTTGAATTTGAAATGTCTTCGAGAAACGCAAAGGCTTCTTTTCTTTTGTTTTTCATTTTTCTTTGGTTTGGTGGAATCTGATGTCAGTTGTTTCATTGGTATATAACAGCAATTTGCGGAAGGACTTGAATACGATGAAATAACCCCCGTCTTCTTGCTATTTATCTATTAAAATTATATTGTGTGACTTATAAATTTATTTTATTTATATATTAAAATAAATATGTTTATTTATATTTTATTTTAAAAAAATCAAATAAATTTGGAAGTAATTTTTAAGGAAACAGAAAGATAAAAATAAAAAAACTTAAATTATAAATATTTTTTTAAGATAAGATAAATTCAAAAATATTTTTTTAATAAAAAGATAAATTTATATTTTTTATAAAAATTATTATTCCTTTTTTCCTTTTATTTTCCTAAATGCTAATTTTTGTATTATACAAAATTCAGATATACATAAAAAATTATTAATATGAATTAAAAATATTATAATATATAGTAAATTATAATAAAATAAATAAATTATGTAAAATAGATATGCATTAAAATTTTAATTATATTAAAATAATATAAATAATATAAATTATTATTAAATTATTATCAAATATTATTGTGAAATTTACTAAAAAATTTAAAAGTTGACTCAAATGTTTAAATATTCATAAAATTAAATAAATACTATTATATAAATATTTTATTAGTTTTTTTATTTCAATATTATATACTTATATTAGTATAAATTTACATAATATACGAATTTATAATATTAGTTGAGAAATATATTTTAATTATTTTTACTTAAAAGAGAAAACAAAAATAAATTTAAATTATAAGTTTATTTTTAAGAAAATAAAAAGAAGAATTTGAGGTATTTTTTATTTTTTAAAAAAAGTGAATTTAGTAAATTTTTTAAGAAAAGAAAAATAAAGATTAAAAAGTAATTTTATTTCCTTTTTTAAGAAAATAAATTAGGAAATTGAGGTAGTATGTTTATTTTTTAAGAAAATAAAAAATACAAAAAGAATTCAATTTTAAAAAGTGCTATGAATTATGTTGAACTTTAAATAAATTATAATTATTATATTATTGCACAAATTAATTATATATTCAAATAAATATTAAATAATATAATAAAATTAATATAAATAAAGAAGTTTAATCTTATAAATACAATCTTGTAAAAAATTAATAATAAACACTTTTTATATTGACCAAAAAAGAGATGCAGCAATCTTAACAATTTTGACATAAAATAATAGAAAAAAGTTAAAATTTTTAAAATAACCAAAATTTACATTATAACTTATTGTATTTTAGTATATTATAGTTGTAACTCGTTGAATTCTAGAAAAAGGTTAAAATTAAAATTCAAAAAATATTTATATTATGACAAATGAAAATAAAAAATTCATTATCACAAAATAAATATAATAACTTAAATTGAAATTAAACTAATAAAATAATTAAAACCTTTTCTTCTTTTTATTTTTTATTTTCTAATAATGAAAGAAAGTCAATTAAAATATTTAGTTGAATTAATCCCTTTAATCTCACATCTAAGTAAAGAACTCCTAAAGAGATAAAAATATTAATAAAAAAAGTTAAAAATTTAAAGGCGATAAAAAACTTATATTGGAGTAGGTTTTTCTTTCATTATATAGTTGTCTTATAACTATAAAGAGATCAATAAGGATAAAGAGATAGATTGGGAAAATTTAGATATGTTTCTATTTAATTTTTGTTAATAACCCTTTTATTATCTTAAATGATTAAAAAGGATTTAAATAAATTTTTACTCTTAAAAAATAAAAATTAATATGTCTTTAAATTATAAATAATAAAAAAATTAAATAGTATATGTTTTATAAGAAAAAAATTAAAAGGGAATTAAATTGTTATTTTTCTATTTTTTAAAAAAAGTATAAAAATAATTAAATTTTAAATATTTTTTCTTTTCAATAAAAGAAAAAGAAACTTTTGGGAGAAGATTGTTTTTCCTTTTATATCCCTTAATTTATGAAGCAAAAAGAGATATTCATGTGATAATTTTAATTTATGAATTAAAGAGAAATTGTCATATAACAGAAAGAAAAAGGATGAAGTTTTTTTTTTTATTAAAAAAATTCATCAATACTAAAATGCATTAAGATTAGAGTTACATAATGTATAAATTTGTGATATTTTGTTAGGAAGTGCTAAAATAAATTTAATCAGCTATTAAGATGAAATTCAATGATTTTATTGTTACAAATAATGTAGTAATGATATAATTATATATTAAAATTGATAATCACCTTTAATTTTAAAAACTTATAAAAAAATATAATTTTTAATATTCTTCTAATTTAAATTAAATTTATTAATATTTTAAATTCTATTTTGTTTATTTTGTTGATCATGTATTTTAAATTATTTATTTAATTAAAAGTTAATTTGTGTATTATTTTATTTATTATTATTATTTTGTTAAATATTGTAAACTACAATAATTCTCCATAAATAAAGATATCACACAATATAAATATCATAACATTCAAACTAGAAAAATTATTTAAGATAATTAAAAAGAAAATTAAAGTAAAGTAACAAAATAATTGAAAGTTTTATTTATTGGCTATCCTCAAATAATAGAAAAAGGCTAACTAAAGTATTTAGTTCAATTGATCTTCTAAATCTCACATCTAAGTGAGATACTATTAAACCTTAATAAAAGAAGTAAATCAAACATAAAAAGATAGAAAAAAGAAAAAAAATATATGAACTCTTAATTTGCTGGTGAAGAGAGGGGAGGCCGTGCTGCTTGATTTTGAGGGTCCCATTTTTGTTTGTGCTAGGGACGATGTTCTTGTTGCTGTTCTTGAAGCCAGCTCCAAATCTAGATGGAGCGGTACCAAACGCCTATTCACGTTGAATTTATATTAAAGATGTCCATTTTCGTTTTGCTCACTTCATTGAAGTAAAAGTTCGAAACTTTCTTGTTAATGGAATCTTAATTCATTGTCAGATTAAAAGCTAGAAATAAAGCAGATGGAAATGTGCTTACAATCCATAGACGTTCAACTCCAATTACAATCAAGAAAAATAATCTATCACTAATCATCTTTTACTTTTAGTTTGTGCTAGCCTAGGACTTTGAAGACTCCATAAACTGATGACCTGCGGTTGAGATACTTCGGTAGTTACTGCATACTGCGTCAGCCACAATTGCGGGCCTTCCCATCTTTGCTTCTGTATTTGCTGCAATGGAGTGCAACTATGGTGCTGCTTGTGACCCGTAATGTAACCTAAGGTGTTTTCCTTGAATTGCTGAATTTACAAGGGAAATGGTTGATCCTTCTCTGTTTAGCTGATTGTGCAATACCCTTTTGGGCTCGGTGAGTGGATGTTGACCATCTAGCAGATTTGGTTTTTTTCCAGAACAGGATGCCAGAACCGTGGTTTCAAAGTAAAATTCTTGTTGATGCAGACCAAGTGCTAGCACATTTTGCTAATTTAAAGCTTGGTGAGCCTCCTGTTGATGGTAAGAGGGATACCAATCCTGAAGGATTGACTGCTGCATATGGAAAATGGGCATCTTCTGTAGCTGCAAGATTACATGCTAGAGGGCTTTCTGGTAAGGTAAACTAAACCTCTTTATCTCATTGGCTTGAAACCAGTTCTAGGTATTCTTTAACATGACACACTTTCTTTCTTGCAATTTTACTTTGTGAATTAGCCTTATGGTTTGATAGGGTGGGAGTTAGATATTCATTAAAGTATTGGAGCATCATGTTTTGATTAAATGTTAGCTAGTGTGGACTTTAAAATGTGTTCTTCAAACTTCAGAAGCATTAAGAACTGTGTTTTTGTGTTAACTCCATCGTCAGAATATGTCTTACTCCTAAAAGCTAGCTAGTAGCTCTTTTATGGTTGGGCCTGTGGGGAATCTGAGTTTCAGATCTCCTGTATGACCTAAAAAAAATTAAAGTAATTACTTTTTTCAAGCATTCTTCATTTGCACTCAGTATTTTGGCAGAGTTATGAATGCAATCAAGAAAATCTATATATACATACATACATACATACATACATACATATATATATATATATATATATACATACATACATTTAACCGTTTTTTTTTTTTTATGTAATTTGATTCTTGACAAGGAAGGTTTTCCAAAGCAAATGTTGGAAAAGTTGATATGGATTTCAGCATTTATGCTTGTTGGATCCTGCCATCCTGGGGCAACTGCTGGTGTTGTGGGGAAGGAATTCTGCTCGGAGGTAAAGCCACCTCTAAAGTGGAATGGAACAGAAATGATCTTCTTTTATATATATATATATATATATATATATATATATATATATATATTTGGACAGTGCCATTGTCAGTTTTAAGTGCTGATTCTTGAATAGGCTTTGTAGTCCATTAATGGAATGAGTTGGAGTCGGATAATTGTGTTTTTCTCCCCTCAGGTTAGTCTATTCATCAGTCCACATTTTGGGCTTAGATAATTTTATTGGAATGAATTTTCCTTATTTGGGAAACCTGTGTTTGCTATTGAGCTAAATCTTCATTTTGTGTTTTGTTGACTGTATAACAGTGACATAAAAATGCTTAAGAAAATTAAAGTTTACAGAAGCCTAGTTTCATATTGGTTTTGTATAGTTTTCTTAGGAGTACCGCTACCATAGCACTGCCATATGCTACTGTTTGTTTTCTTAGTTTCATTTTGAGGGTCCACTGTGTAGTTGGAGGAGCTTGGCCTAGGTGTATGATGGTCAGTTTTTCTTACTAGAGAAGATCTTCTTTTCCCTAGTTAGTCAAGGGGGTCCAAATTCTGTAATCATTTGAAGTATTAAGTCCCTGTATATAGGGGCTTATGTAATATTGTCAGAGGAAGTTAATGAGTGGATTGTCAACCTGTTGGCAATTTTTACCTTCAAAGCATGATGATTTATTGCCTTTGAGTAGGATATAGTCTAGGAGTTCTAAGAGAAAATGCTGGCAGTTTTTCAATCCTACTAGTGTGATACTAATAATTGCTTCCAATTTCCATTGTGTTTGTATTCTTCTTTACACATTAAGCGATTCAACTTTGAATCCTGTTTTTAAGATCCTAAAGTTTCAATTTCCCAAGCCTTAATCCGCCATTATAAGTGACAGTTTTAGCATGAAATGAGCTGATATCTAGTGTTACTTGTAGTTTCATGTGTTTGGCCTTATTGCAGAACTTGCTCCTGGAGCAGCTGCAGAAAGGGGATTGCACTTGATGGTTCTGTTGAAAGATTGTATGCTTAGTCCCAAGCTGTTGCTCACTTCCAAAAATCTGTTACAAAGGTAAGGTGGTTCACTTACAATATCTGTTGTTTACCATATATGGTAATGAAGGTCTGTTTGTGGTATATCGATCTGAGCACCATCCTTTTTGTACCATCTTTTTCAATAAATTAAAACAGCTATTCATCACATCCATCTAACAGTGGTTTGATCCATCTCTTTTCAAATGTGATACTTTTGTGAAAAAGAAATATATGAAAAAGATTCTAGGTACCATTTGAATTTAGCTGAAAATAATACTGAACAAATGAACAATTCAGTTTTAGTTGAATATAATATATAATTTGGATCTGATGTTAGTTACTTTTAGATTACGTCGAGTTAAGTGAATAGACAATTATCTCTTTGTAGGGAGATGAAGATAGAAATTCTAAGTTTATCTTTGCTCAATGAAATCTTGCAGTTCAAATGGAGGAATGGCTGGTTCTATTCTCTCTGAAAAGGCAATTGCTGAAGAGAGGCCGGATCCTTGTCTTCTGCATACAAAGTGGCTTGAGGATTTTAAAGTTGTTTAGTTTACCTTATGCACTCAAGCGCACTAAGTAACCATACAAGTTGCAAGAAATTTAATTCACATCTAATAGTCTAATATTTAGTCTAATTTATTCTTAGCTAACCTAATTTGACCTGCATCTAATCTAATTTTTGTTTTCTTGATCCAAGTCTTCTCTAGCATTCATTAAAACATGTCAAATAACACAACAATAGTGAAGACAGTACATTTTAGAACATCTCCAACACTACCTACATAATCTAGCAAACCATTTGGGAATAGTATAGGAAAAGGAAAAAGGGCATTTGTCTATGCAATTCTTAATGAACATGAATCACTTGCATAGTCTGTAAGGGTTGACAAAGAGAATAGTTGCAAAACTCATCAAGAATACGATGTAAGTTGTTGTGAAACTTGCAAAGGACATGCCATTTTCTGTCACTTGCATCAAGATGGTGGCATTCATGGTGAGTCGTGGTGAGTCATCAACCACAGTGCAACTTCTCTCCAATGGAGGTTTATAAAGAAGTGGATTTCCTTCTTAGCTTTTGTGATAGAATGTGACAAACTGCTCTTTCATGTCTGGAAGCAACATTTTTTCAGATCTTTTAAATTGTGTTGGTCAAACTAACTATTTTTAATTATTAGAAAATTAATTGTTGGAAAACTAACTTTTGAAAGATTAATTATTTTAATAATGCAACTATCAGTTATTATTTTCATTCTTAATATTCATTATTATAAAACATTAAATTAGAAATAATATTAAAAAAAACTCAATTTTCATTCATATATATTAGAATGCAAAAAATATCACTTTTTGCTCCTTTTCTTCTCTCATTAAAAATTGTTAGGTTAATTAGAATGGTATTGTTTTTGTCATTTCATTATATAAAATTCACTTTAATGAAAAGTTCTATTGTATTTTAAAAAGATAACCATTACAATTTGTTATACTAAGAAATTGTTTGTGGGAATGAAAACTATTCTTAAGGATAGTACTAAGTACTCCTAAGATATTATATTTTTTTATTTAATTTAATTTCATTTACATTTATATTTTGTATTATTTTTCCTTTATTTTTTATAACATTTTTAAGGATAATTTCTCTTCTACTTTTGTCATCATGGATACATATATTAGTTAATAAGCTTTTACTACTAATAATTTTGTTTTTATCTCTTCTCAAACTTAGTCAAATTCACTTGCTTCCAAATTCTTGTTAGACACATCCAAGATTAATTTTTTTACTAGTTCTCACTTTAAATGCTAGTAAGAACATGTTTTTGTTTTTTAACTTTAAATGTACTAAGATTTGCCCTTATTCTTTTTGCATAAGATTTGCCCTTATTCTTTTTGCATCTAAACCAAAATCTAATTTTGAGAACTATAATAAAATATTTCTTATTTAAGAACAAATTAATAAAATTTGTCGTCATACTATTTTAAGTATATTATTTAATGATATTTTTTATGTGTATTATTCTTTAAAAAAATCCAAAAAAAGGAGAAAAAATAAACAAAAAATATATGGTAAAAAAATACTAGTACACAAAAATTTACTATTACTAATTATTTATATATTTTTTAAAAGTATGAAGAAAAAAGTATCTAAAATTAAATTAATGAATATTATAAACTACCGAATAACCTAAAAAATAAGAATATCAAGCTACCAAAAGAGTGTATGGCAAGCTATCTCATTGAAAACTTTCACAATCTTTAAATGACTACAAGTAACAATTCAAATAAAAGAGGAAGCACATATCGCAAGAGGGTGTCATTGTGCATATTTTAATTAAGGATATGAAATTAATCTAATAGAGAGAAGTAAAGGCAAAAGAGATGACATCAAAAGCTATATGACAAAATGATTTATGCATTTTTATGCAATTATAATTTATCATGTTTGATGTTATTGATGGTACCAAAGGAATATAAAAAAGGGGTGAATTAGATCTAATTGGCATGGTCACTTAATCCTTATTCAATTCTAACTCCAAAGAGAGATAATAAGATAAATAATAATCAAAAGTAAAACAATCAATATGAACAACAAAACATTGAATATATAGTGAGTATACATAACTATTTATAGTGATTTGATTCAATGTGGGAGTTTACGTCCACTCTTTAAGATTCCTTCTTTAAGAGTTCGTTTCATTGTTCCATTATTCTTTTAGAGGGTGAAGACAATCTTTGGTCACCTTAAACTCAATTACAACAAAAGTTTCGTAAAAATACATTGATTTTTTACAGTACTTAAAGATTGATAGTTTAACACTTTTCATTAAAACATTTTTACTTTTTCATAATTTCAACTTTTTTCTTTTACAACCATTTTTTTAATTTTGTCTTTTTCTTTTTTTTTTCTCTTTGATTTATCACTTAGTTTAATACAAATTTTCAAAGTGCCAATATTATCTACAAAAAAGTTTCTCTAACACTTTTATAAATAAAAAACAAAAACTATCCATTAGAAATTTATTTTTTTCCATAAAAAGAATTAATTCCAAAAACAAAAAATATATTTTTTAAGGTATCAGTCAATCATAGCACTTGAACTGATCAACCAACTCAAAATCTTTGTAAATTTTTTAGTTTTTGCACTTTTAACTCTTTAGATCTATTAGTCAATTATATGCATGATCCAGTTAATGGACCTTAATTTTCTGTAACTTTTTCACCTTTTACGCTTCATGCCTTCTTACTACCTTAGTAAATTATAACCACAATTTGGTTGAATGATTTGAATTTTCTATAACTTTTTGCACTTTATAACTCAAACTCTTCTTTGGTGTTCAATCAATTATAGGCACTAATTTGGTCAACTAACTTAAATTTTCTATTTCTTTTCTACTTCTTTTTTACTTTCTTCACGTTGTTTGGATAATACCATCAATTCACTAGTCTCAAATTTCTATTAAGTTCGAATCACCTTAATTCTTTACATCTTTTCATGTGATCTCTCAAAATCTCTTTTAATACCCTTTTAAAATACAAAATCTAATAGAAATTATAAGATCTTTATAAAAGGTTGATTTATTTCAAATTTCAAATTCAAAGATTTTACTTAATGTAACATTAATCAAATGATTATATACACATATCACTCAATATGTTGTCAATTAATTAATAAAAAATTTACAAATATAATTAAGATAAATTGACATTGATTAAACATAGAGGACATATCAAAATATCAAAGATATCACATATGATCCTAATTTCAACAATCTCCCATATTTTCATGATAATAACCATGATTAATTGATAAGGCTAAAAAGATAAACTAGATGCAATATATTCCCTTAACATATGGTCTCCCTTTTGTTGATATAATCAAAGCAATTCAGAATTCTCATAAATCAACCAATAAACTCAAGCATAAATCAAAACATAACTATATTGATCAATTAATAAATACATCAAAGTAAGTAGTAGGGTATAATCAATAAAGCATTATAAATAGACATAATTAAATAACATAAAGAGTCAAATAGAATTATCAGAGCATAAAGTCATAAAGTAGTAAAAATATCAAATATAAGTACAGTCATATAAAGTAAAAACAAAGCATCAAAATATCAAGGATATCACACATGATCCTAATTTCAACAATCTCCCATTTTTTAGTGATAATAACTATGATTAATTGATAGGGTTAAAAGGATAAAGTAGATACAATATCTTCTTGAATATATGTTCTCCCTCTTGCTAATGCAATCAAAGCAATTTAACTTTCTTATAAATCAACCAATAAACTCAAACAAATATCAAAACACGACTATATTGATCAATTAATAAATACATCAAAGTAAGTACCAAGGCATAATCAATAAAGTATTATAAATAGACAAAGTTAAATAACATAAAAAGTCAAATAGAAATATCAAAGCATAAAGTCATAAAATAACAAAAATATCAAATATAAGTACAGTCATATAAAGAAAAAGAAAGCATTAGAATATCAAGGATATCACACATGATCTTAATTTCAACAATCTCCCCCTTTTTAATGATAACCATGATTGATTAATGGGGTTAAAAGGATAAACTAAATGCAATATTTCCTTGAATATATGTTATCCCCTTTGCTAATATAATCAAAGCAATTTAACATTCTCATAAATCAACCAATAAACTCAAACAAATATCAAAACATGATTATATTGATCAACTCATAAATACATCAAAGTAAGTACCAAGGAAAAATTAACAAAGCATCATAAATAGATACAACTAAATAGCATAAAGAGTCAAATAGTAGTATTGGAGTATAAAATCACAAAGAAGCAAAAATATTAAATATAAATACAATCATCCAAAGTCAAAAGAAGACATCAAATACCAATGTTCAAAAGATCAACAAGGTCATCAATCATCTCTTTCCCCCTTTAGTATCATAAAAAAGAAAAATCCAACAAGAAGTCTTTACAACTTCCTCCTTTTAAAGGTCACATCTAAGGGACTCTCTTTTTGTAGCAATTCAAGAATAGATGTCAAAGTCTCTTTTGTTTCTTTTATATAACCTTAAAGTTCAATTTAAATTTTATCAATATCATTTTAAATATCGTTCAAGTTTTCCTTAAGCTATTTAATTTCTATAATTAATGTAGGCAAATCTATAATAATGGGAGCTAGGGAAGAAGCTTATGGACCTACTATAGATGGTGTTATAATTGATGATTTTATGCATGGTTTGGGTTCCCTTGAAAGAGTAAACCATCTTCCTTCACTTGCAACTAATCTCATCTACTTAAAGGTCATAGTACTAATGTACTTACCTTTATAAAGATTTGAAGGGGACTTACTAGCAATAAGAACTCTTAATTGCTACAAAAGATAGCTCAAGTGCATGCCATAAGGGAATTTTTTGACTGTCTCCTTTTAAGCCTTCTCAATTACTCTTATCGTGTGCTTTGACAAACTAAACTTCTTGTTTTTCAAAATTTATGTCAAGACACATATGTTAGGAAATGTTAAGTAGTTATAACATTTACCTCTATAATTGATGTTATATGGCATAATTCTTTGCACTATCTTAAACTTGATAGGCAAGGAAGAAGATTTAAAGGACTTTTTGATATTAACATTTTCCTTTTTAAAGTCACTTTGACCTTTAAATACTATCTCTAACTACTCTTAAGGAATAAACTTCTCCTATGTCTAAAAATCATTCCAATCAACATTACCAACCTTTAATAGCAAATTCAAGTAGTTTATAATCACTTTAAGAGTGATTTTCACTTCCTAATAATACACATAAGATGTGATCACAATACAATCTTATTTACCTCTTATTAGTAAAAAAGAAATTCAACATTTCAAAATAGTATTCATGTATAAACTTTACCTACTGTTGGAAAAGTAAAACCATCTAAAAACCTATTCTTCTTAAACTTAGCAATAAAATCCAAATTCAAAAGTCCACCAATGTACATGGTCATATTTTTAGATTTGTAAAAATCATCTTCAATCTTAAAGGTTCTAAAAAAAGAGCTACAGTACCTTGAGGAATCAAAATTCTGTGAAGATGAAGAAGAACCCACTATGGTTGCTATTTGAGGTGGAAGAGGAGGTAGTGAAACCATGTATGGTGTTATTAAAGATGGTAGAGGCATTAGGAAAGGCTTCAATAAGGATGGAAAAGCTAGTTAAATACTTTTCTTCCTTTTCGCCAACAACTTTACCCTTCATACGACCTTTTCTATGAAATTGTCAATAAATAAGGATAAAAATAAGGAATCATTAGTAATGAGGATTCTAATGATGTGGGTGACAATGAGAACTTAAGGGTAACCTTCATATTTGGTGTTGAGGTATCTAGTGATACAAATGAAGACAGAGTGATGATGGTGCTTTAAGTTTTAAAGAAAATCGAACCCAATTTCCTTAGTTTTAGCTTGCTTTTCTTCAATTTATATCTTCATGGATGATGGATTTGAGTTATTGATACACTAGAGTGTTGACTTCATTAAATTATATACAAATTTAAGGATTTAAGGTTTAAATTCGAAAAAGGAAAGAAAATTTCTATAACAGAGGGAGTCTTACAATCTTGGAAAAGGGAAAAGGGAAAAGGGAAAAGGGAAAATGGGCATTTTAAAAATACCATTGGTTAATCAAGGTAACTTATAGGTTGACCACTTACATTAGTTGACTGATCCTCTTTAGATAGAAATATTTACTTTCATTTTCCAAGTTCAAAATATCTAAATCAACATATAACACATATATTAAACATGTATTTATATATAATTATCCTTTAAATCATGTAAAAACATATTGCATTATAATAATCATATAATCAAGAGATTAATCTAACTTATTATACCTAATCATTCTCTAATGGTCACAAATTTATCCTTACTCAAGGGCTTAAACACATCTAAGAATATATATTTTTTGAACACATGATCGTTAACAAAATGGTGCTTAAGGCCAATGTGTTTAGTCTAGGCATATTGTATAAGGTTTTTGGTCATGTTGATTGCATTTTTGTTATCATACTTGATAGGTACATAAGAGTAGTGCAATCTAAAGTCCTTTAATGTTTGTTTTATCTAAAATAATTGAGTACAACAAGCACTAGTTGCCATGTACTATACTTTAGTTAGGGAAAAAACAACTAAACCTTATTTTTCACTGTACCATAAGACCAAAGCTTAGCCAAGGAATTGACATGCACTTATGGTACTCTTTCTCTCAATTCTATCTCCCAAAAATTCTAAGTTTGAGTAACCCACTAAGATAAAAGTCATTCCCTTGAGATACCAAAGTCTTAAACTTGTAATTCTCTGTATATACCTAAGCACTCTCTTATGGGTAATTAAATGTGAATCTCTTGTATTAGATTAAAAAGCTTGAGCACATGCAAATAACAAACATCAAATCAGATTTATTAACAACAAGATAAAAAAAAAAACTACCAATCATACCTCTATATTGCTTTTCATTCACAACCTTACCATTTTCATTATTGTCCAACTTTATGGAAGTAGTTATTATAGTGCCATAAGGTTTGAAATCATCCATGCCAAATTTTTTTAATATTTTCTTTACATACTTGGCATAGTTGAAGAAGATTTCATCCTTTGTTTACTTGATTTGAAGTCAATGGACGAAATTTAATTCTCTCATCATGTTCATCTTAAATTTTATCTCCATCTCATTGGCAAACTCCTTTTACAAAAACTCATCAGTGAAACCAAAAATGATGTTATCAACATATATTTGTACGATTAATAGGTCTTTACCTTTTAAATTGATAAAAAAAAGTAGTATTAACTTTACCTTTTAAGAAACTTATGTTAACCAAAAAAGTGCTTAATCTTTTATGCTAAACTCTTGGCACTTACTTCAATTCCTATAAAACTTTTAAAAGCTTATAAACATGATTTAGGAACTCATTACTTTCAAAACCAGGGGGTTGATCAACATAGACTTCCTCTATAATATCACCACTTAGGAATGTGCTCTTCACATTCATTTGGTATAGCTTAAAATGTTTATAAGACATTCTAATAACCTCTAACTTGGCAACTGGGGCAAAGTTCTCATCATAGTTTTTGCCCTCTTTTTGATTATAGCCTTTAACAATGAACCTTGCCTTATTTCTTACAATTTGGCCATTTTTATTAAGTTTATTTCTAAAGACCCACTCAATTCTAATAATAGGATGATCATTAGATCTTGGTACCAAAATTTATAGCTTATTTTTTTCAAATTAGTTAAGCTTATTATCCATTGTATGCATCAATGCACTAGTTCTACTTGTGAAATAAGTGTAACAATGCTAGTGTTTGTAGATACAAATCAAGTTCTTATTGGGTTTTAAGGTTACTAATAATTTGATCCTATAACGCCTTTCTAACATACCTCTACTCTTTTAAAACTCATTGAACAACACTCTTAAGATTGTCATCCATTAGTAAATTGTTCATTTGAAAGTCAGTAAAATGTTGTTACATTGATGATTCATTTGCCTTTAAGCTTTTATTTGTTCTTATAAGGTCATTTAACTCTTCCTTTCTAAGAGAGGATGGGTTAGCTTCATCAATTACAACATGTATAAACTCCTTTATAATAAAAGACTTCTTTTTGAACATTCAATATGCCTTACTACTAAAAGAGTATCCTAAGAAGAGACCTTCATTCTCCATAGAATTAAACTTGCTTAAATTGTCTTTTGTGTTTAGAATAAAACACTTACAACCAAAGATTTATAGGGAGTTTATTCTAGACTTCCTCCTATTCGATAATTCATAAAAGGTTTTTACAAGAGTTAGGTTAATAAAGACTTTATTTGACACATAACAAGTATTGTATATTGCTTTTGCTTGAAAATATTAAGGAAGGTTAAGGTCATTTAATATAGTTTTAACTATTTCTTACAAATTTTTGTTCTTCCTTTCAACTATGTCATTTTGTTATAGAGTTTTTGGAACTAAAAACTTATGAGAGATACCTTAAAAATTATAAAAATTCTCAAAGCCTCATTTTTAAACTCATAATCATGATCACTTATAACTGAAGTGACATAATATCCTTTTTCATTTTGAATTTGCTTATAAAATCCCTCAAAGATCTTTAAGTATTCGTCCTTATAAGTTAGGAATGTAACCTATATAGATCTACTATAATTATTTATAATGACATATACATATGACTTATTGCCTAAAGATGAAACTTTAGTATGACTAAACAAATCCATATGCAATAACTACAAGGGTTTAGTGGTAAATATTACTTTTTTCACTCTTAAAAGAGTTCTTACTTTGCTTACCTATTTGGCATGTATCACTTAGCTTATCCTTCAAAATTTTAGCTTTAAAAAACCTTGTATAAGGTTATCTAAGTTGAGTTTTGATAGTTGAATCATACTTGCATGACCTAATCTTTTATATCACATCTATAATTCTTCATTAATAGAGGCAAATCACTTAACATCTTAGTTAGTCAAAGTGTGTAAATTAATAATATATATATTATTCAATTAGCAACTAATAAGGGATCAAATGTTTTTGAAACAGTAATAAGACAACTATTTTTCTCAAATGATAACTTATAATTGTTATTACATAATTGACTAATACACAACCAATTGAACTTAAGTTAATTATTAAAGACTTTCCCCTATTTATCTTATCAATACTAATAATCTTACCCGTATCATTGTCCCCAAATGTTACTATTTCACTATTTACTTTTTTAAGGGAAATAAAACTCTTAAGATTTCTTATGATGTGTCTATAGTAGTCACTATTTAGATATTATTAATCTTTTTTCACGCTGCTTATCAAATAAACTTATAAATATGTTATATAAATTTAATTACCTAAATTTTCTTAGGTCATTGTGGGTTAGTCTTAATACATTTAGAACTTACATAAAAATAACCATTTAAACTCCATCTTAAGTTGCAAGAATATTGCATATAACTATAATCACCACAAAAATAACATCTAACATGATTTCTTGCATGATATCTACATGTATGATCATTATATTTATTATATGGATGATCATGATAATCATTATAAGAATATGCTTGCCTACAAGATGCTCTAGCTCTTTATATATGTCTTATGTACATATAAGCATGTGTATGTGATGTTTTTCTATCATGATATAATGCATGAGTATTCTTATGAGCACTTATAGATACTTATCCATCTGCATATGTATGAGTAGTCTTGTTCTAAGAAGTTTTTGGTTAATATGCATGACAAGTATAACCTAAACCACTCTTCTCACCTTAAGATTTTTAAGAGCCAAGTGACATATCAAATTTGTCTTTATTTTCAAAAAACTTAGAAAGAAAGACTCTTAAAGGTTAGACAATTACTTTTTAAGTTGAATATTTTCATCTAAGAGCTTTTTTAATCTTTCTTCATTATAGACATTTCCAACTCATTATTTTTCTCAGTAAGTAACCTGATCTCATCTTTTAAAGAAGCATTCTTATACTTCAAAGAAAAATTCTTCATATAGAGATTTTTGTTTTTGATAGCAATGCCTTTGAGTTTTCTATCCATGCAATATAAAGTGTCATACAACTCATTAATCAAAGAATCATCATCATTAGAAATGTCATAATTAGAAGTTTCCTTTTCCTTATCTACTATAAATGCCAAGTTGACTTCAACATCATCAAAATCATCTTCTAAGTCACTTGGGTCATCCTAAGTAGCTTTATAAGCCTTCTTGTTAGTAAGATAATTATGAGTAATGTAACTAGGTTTGTTACAATTGACAAATGATCTCATCCTTCTTATGGTTGCTCTTCAAGCATCTTTTGTCATTTTGCTTCTTCTTTCTCTAAAGTTGTATGACTCTTGGTCAATATCATAAACTCTTTTTTATATTCTTGAGTTTATTGGTCACTCTTTTCATTATCATTGCTTTCTTTAGGCATCTAAGCTCTAAAAGCAACTCCTTTATTCTTCTTAATAACCTTTTTTGGTGAAGGTCATCTCATGGGTTAGTAAAGACCTAATTAATTCATCCAAGCCTAAAGTGTTTAGGCCCTTGAATTTAATGAGACTATAGCCTTGGGTTTCTAATGCTTTGGAAATGATCTCAGTAGTTTCTTCACAAAATCAATTGTCTCAATGCCATTTTACAAATTCTTAAGTGGATTGATGATATTAGTTAACCTTATATGCATCTTTAAGATCATCTTATCACCTTTCATTTCATCATGTTCATACTCTTGCATGAGTACCTTGATCTTAGTATTCTTTACTTGTATTTTGCCCTCATGAATGAGTCTAAACTTATCCCAAATCTTCTTTGTCATATCACATGAAGATACCTTGTTATATAAACAAACACTTGAATCACAATGAAGTATGTAAGTAACTTTAGAGTTAAGAGTTTTGAATTTCTTCTCCCTAATGGTAATTCCTACTAGTGTTTGTTTTTTGGGCTTTCTCAAAGTTACCCTTAACTATTTCCTATTAGTCATTGAGGCAATATAAGAGGGAATGTGAATTGGATCTAATTAGCTTTATCACTTAATCTTTACGCAATCCCAACTTCAAAGAGAGAAAACAACATAAATGATAATCAAAAGTAGAATATAAACAATAAAAAACTAAAGAGAGATGAGAGAAGAGAAAGAGTTTGCATAGTAATTTATAATGGTTTACCTTAAATTAAGAGTATGTATCCATTGCTTAATGGCTCTTCCCTTGAGAGTTCACTTCATTATCACATTCTTTTTTTATAAGGCGAAAACAACTATTTACACTTGGTCACTTTGACTTTAATTACAACAAAAATTTTTTAAAACTTTCACAAGAACACACTAATTCTTTCATAATCTCTATTTTTCTCTCTTAAACCCCTTACTTTTTAACTTTCACTTTTTCTTACCTTTTCTCTTTCTTCTATCAAGTAATTCAATATAATTTCTCAAGACCATAATATCATCTATATAAAAATTTCCCAAACTCTCTTATAAACAAAAGATAAAAACTAGTCAGTGGACCTTAATCTCTTTTCATAAAAAAAATTAATTCAAAAAATGAAAAACTTTTCTTCTAAGACAGTGGTTCACCCCACACTTAAACTATTTAACTAGCCTAAACTTTTTAAAAACTTTTTAGTTTTTTGTACTTTTAGCTCTTTAGTCCCACCTGTTAACTGTAAACACAGTCTAATCGATTGACTTAAATTCTTTGTAATTTTTTCACTTTTTATACTTCATGTCTTTTACCTACCTTGGTCAACCATAGCCATTATCACATTGACTAATATGAGCTTTTTGTGATTTTTTACACCTTATAGCTCAAAATCTTCTTTAGTGTCTAGTTAACTATAAGCATTAATTTAGTCAATTAACCCAAACTTTTTATTTCTTTTATACTTCTTTTATACTTTTTTTATATTATCCAGTCAATACTACTAATTGACCAATTTCAAATTTCTATCAATTTTGAATCACCTTAATTCTTTTCATACTTTTATAAGATTTTTCAAGATCTCATTTAATATCTTTCTAAAATCAAAAAATTTGATAGAAACTACAAAATCTTGGTAAAAAATTAGCTCATTTCAAATTTCAAATTTAAAGATCTTACCTAAAATTACGTGGAGCAAAATATAATATAAATATATGGCTCAACATACTGTCAATTAACCAATCAAAGATATATAAATGTAATTTAAATAAGTTGACATTAATCAAGCATATATGACACATTAAAAGATAAAAAATATCACATATAATCTTAATCTTAAAAATCTCAACAATTATAAGAGGTGACAAAATAGGTGGTTAGGTTCATTTTGAATTGAGTTGCTTCAAGTCCTTATCATTTAGATTTTGAATATCTTAAGTTTAAGATATGTTAAATTTTGAGTTAATCAATATAAATATATTGTTTTGAGTTATTTGGGTTATAGATTATTTTTTAAAAAATTAATTTGGGTTTGCGTGAGTTAGATTTTGGATTGATTAAATTATATTATTTAGATTGAGTTAGTTTTTGTTATCTCTAGTTATACAATTATCACATCATGATTGTGTATATGTTGGTACAAGTAAGGTTATTTTGTGACAACATAAAGACTATAGGAGGAAAAAAACAAAAGAAGACTCCCATAAATTAAAAGGACCCAAAATTTTCAAAAAGTATTAAAAACTAAATTGTTTCAGCAAAGCAATCAAAAGAAACAAAAGAAGAAGAAGAAGAGTAAAGTAAAGAAACTATAAATATCCAAAAGGAAGGTAGGCCTATGGAAATCTTTTCTTCTCTTGTTTATTTTACCAAAGTACAATCCCTAGTGCAATCTTAGGAGAAAAAGGGAAAGAATAAAAAAGGAATGAAATTTTACCATCCCAAACACCAAGCTAGCCAAAAAAAAAAAAAAAAACCACACACACACACACACACAAAATGAAAGACAAGGTCTATAGAGGGGTGAGAGCAAGTAACTAGCAAAACATCTAGATGTTGGATGCAACATTAAAGCCACCTCTTATAACACTCACAATGGACTTACATGGATATGGTAAATGGATTGACCAAGCTAAGGTACTACTCATTTGTTAATGAGTTAAAAAAATGACATTTATAATTATTAACTAATAAATCGAGTAAAACCTCACTTAATCTTTTTCTTTTTTATTAAAAGAAATTTTGTAATCTAATAAATTTTTATTGACGTCTAGTTAAGTCAAATTTCTTAGTTATTTTTATAAAAATATTATTTACTTGTATTTTTCATATTGAAAAATAATTATTATAATTTTTTTAATGGTAAACTAAATAATGTCTAAAACAATAAAAAAAATTATTGGTATAAAATTAGTAAATCAAATAGTAAAACTATTTAATATTTCATAAAGTGTTTTAAATATGTAATATTAATTTAAAAAAGAACTACTTAAATACTAACCTTAACCAATTGAGTTCAACATTACTTTATAAAAAAAAGTTTAATTTTAAAATTTTTATAGTTGAATTTAAATTTATTCAACATTAATCTTTTTAACAAAAAATATTAAATTATTAATAAATTTTACTGGATTAAGACATAATTTTTAATAATTTTGATTTTTTTTAAAATTAATTTAAAATATATAAGTTAAATTAAAATATAAAAAATTTAAAATTTAATTATAAAAATCTAAAATTAGTTTTGTAATATTAAAAAACAAAGAAGAGACACGGATTTATAACTCACAATGCACAATGGCTTGAGGGCGGGGGTGCTCACAATCCAGGCAGAGACTGCCGCTGACGCTGCAAAGGCCTCGTTTCTTGTTACAATGCCAGCTTATTTGTCCACTCCGTTATGAGCATCACACTCTCAAATTAATTACCCTTTTTAGAAAAAATTCAAATTTTGTTCGAACCTGCGAATTCATAATTAATGCATACTCCTCTTGCCTACTTCTTCCACGTCATTCTTTGAGCACAAGCACAACCACAACTGCAAATTGGTTTTGTCTTTGCTGTCAATATAAAATTGCATTGCCTGTCAGTTAATATGGGATTTGGACTTTAACTACCAATCCAGGTGCGTTTAACTACTAAATCTTTGTGCTTTTTCGGACCAGTGAAGCAATTGAATGACTCACCATGTAAACCAAATTTCTTGACGAGTGACCCTCAAATTTGTTCCGATGATACCAGTCAATGAAGTCCTCTACCAAGAAAGATAAGCTTAATTTCATGCTTACATTTCGTCTTTCAATTATTCTTTCTTGTGTTTACTGTATATAGCAATGACAAGTTATAAACAGCCGAAAGCACTTCACTAGAATTTATCGAGTGAATTTAAAATGTATAATTAACATTACCTCGGAGCTTGGACCAAATCTTCATTAATTAAAACGTAGCATCGAGACATAACTAAATTCAATTGCATAATGTTTCTTTCCAATCAAGAATGATTACGTGATTGGGCAACAAAATTAGGAGCAAAGAACTGCAGTTCGAACCACACAAATAAACGCACGGCAGACAATATATAGTGCAACTATAGCATCTCTTGCATTTTCCAAAGTATATGTCTACTTCTGAGATTAACCCCACTCACATTGACCCATAAAATCTAAAAGCAACCAATACTCGAAAGTGACGCCTTTAAAGCCCCACTCTCTCTCGTCTCCCTTCTCTCAAGGGCCCAAGACAAGGAACACGCTGTCATTTTTTTTGTGTCCAGGTACCATCGATCTTATCATTAAGCTCTGTCATCAATGGCTTCTTCCACTTTTAACACCACCACCTCCACCGCCAGCGCCACCACCACCGCCTCACTCACATATGGATCGAACTCCACCTCTCTCAACACTACCTTTGTGCAAGCCGACCCATCAACCTTCCTCACCCTAGTTCAAAAACTCACCGGGGCAGCGGACAACCCATCAACACAAAAACTTCCCATAACCCACCCAACTCGACCCGCCACCGGGCAAGGCCCCAAACGACCGGCGTTCAAGCTCCAAGACCGGAGACCAAGCGCCAAGAACCTCCAAGTCAACCTCTTCAACAACAACAGCGTCAACAACTGTACTTTGGACCATCGTCACGACATCTTCCATCTTAGACAGCGAGGGTTCTTGGTGTCTCCCGTATCGCCTCTGGAATTGTTTCTGCGTGTGAGCCCAAGGTCACCCACACCCTGCGAAGACTCCTGCTCGTGTGGGAGTCCCAGAGAAGTGGCATTGGCAGAGGAGGAGGAGGAGACGAGGGCCATTGCTGAGAAGGTGTTCTATTTGCACCCGAGTCCTTTGAGCACACCGAGAGGAGCTGAGCCAATTGAGTTGCTGCCTCTGTTTCCTTTAAGGTCTCCTAGAGAAAATGATGGTCATGACGATCATTCTGGCAATACTTCTTGTTCTTGAATATGGTAAACTAGCTGGCTAGGAGGCTAATTAATTAATGCACTTGGGTTCATCAACGAGGTCAACTTAATGTTGGTTTTTTTTTTTTTTTTTTTTCTTTTGGACAACAATTTAATGTTTTTATACATTAATGTTCTCTACTAATGTAATGTTAATATGGTGATTAGCTGGGGTATTTGGTTTTCCATGGCTGAAAAATAATGTTTGTTGCATATCCTTAAGTTACAGTGTTCAACATTCAATTTATCAATATTTTTTTTTATCATCGAATTTAATTTATTATAATTAAATTAATTAAACTTTATTTTATTTTAATTAATCGTCACATCACTTGATGTTAATCAGATTAAATGAAATTTATAAAATTTATTATTGATAAATATATTTGTATACAATTAAGTTTATAATATTTACTTTTGCCCTTTTTGACATTTTTGGCTCTTCTTAATGGACTTTTTTTGAAAAAAATAAAAACACATTAGCAATTATCAACATAAAAAATGCAAGGAAAAATTATAAGAAAAATTGTATTTTACATCTTAAATTTAAGACATAATTACACTTTATATCTCAAAAATTACAAAAAATATATTAATAATTGTAAGTAATAATTAAAAATAACTATAGTTAACTTTTTGTTAATATAAATTATTTTAATTACATAAATTTCATTAAAAATAAATTTAAAAAAATCAAAATACTCTTATAATCACAATTCTCTAATCTCTGACTTTATAATTCTACTCTCGCTCTTCTTTCACCATAATCACCGCTTCCACTCACCTACTATCACTATCATTCTCTCAATCTCTCTCTCTAACTCTATCTCTTTTAATCTTATCTCGCCACCTTACTTCACCTCCTCCACCACCACTCGCCCACCACAACTATCTTTCTCTCATTATCTCCTTAAAATCTCATTTATTTCAATCTTTGGGCACCACTTTCAAATTTTTAATTTGTTCTAATTAAATTAATCAAACTTTATTTTATTTTAATTAATCATCATATCCATGTATGTTAACCAGATCAAGTGAAATTTATAAAATTTATTATTAAGAAATATATTTGTATATAATTAAGTTTATAATATTTGCTTTTTCCCTTGTAGACATTTTTTACTCTTCTTAATGGACATTTTTGAAAATAAAAATACTTCAGCAATGATCAACATAAACCATAGATATTAAACTTCATTCTTGACCAAACTAAACCTTAGACTAGTTCATTTTGTTCAATAAAAACTTTAGTTAGACTATTAACCTGAATTTACCTATTAACTTGATAGTTGACCCTATTAATCAAGTTAACTAGGTGACCCAGACTTGAACTTTTCCCTTTTTTTTAACTTATTTTTTATTGTAAAATTGTATATCAAATATTTTGTTAGTAAAAGTATTTAAAATATCAAATTAAATCATGATGTAAAAATATGAAATATGAAATATGAAATATTATTAACTTATCGGTTCAACCAAGATGAATAGAGAATTCAATGATTCAGTCTTCTATCTAAGTTGATATGGGTTTTGTAACTATGGACATAAAAAGTACTTGCAAAATTTCATAGTAAAAATTATGTTACAATCGATCATGGAAAAAAAAAAAAATAATTCTAGCTCACTGAGTTGCACTTCGAGGTTTCCATGTCTCATTTTGACATGGTAAAATTAATTTGCAGGAGATAGTCACCGGTATAATAGTTTTGCAGAAAACTGAGGATCAATTTGAATCCAATTAAGGAGTCCTACCAAAAGTTTGATATCCTTACGATCAACTATCCTATAGAGTAAAAATGGTACTGAACGCAAATGCATGTAGCTGAATAATGTGGAACGAGCTTAATGAAAAATTATGGAGTTGATGCTTGAGAGAGGCATCCTGATTGCTTGAGAGAGTTAGAAGCAGAATGCACGAAAAAAGCTAGATGAGGGCAAGAAAAAGAGGGAAACTCTAAGCTTCCTCATGTTGTTGTTTTTTGATTTATAGAAGTGTACCAAGGGTTTGATTTATAGCTGTTATAACTTCAATGTAGTTGTGGAGGTTTCTAGCTTGTTTGTGTCTTCTTTCTGCCTCCA
The DNA here is from genome assembly GCA_020141445.1 of Bruguiera sexangula. NCBI lineage: Eukaryota > Viridiplantae > Streptophyta > Magnoliopsida > Malpighiales > Rhizophoraceae > Bruguiera > Bruguiera sexangula. The sequence continues at coordinate 8,635,305 of JAHLGP010020635.1, forward strand.
TTTTGCCTTTTGTAATGTTAAAAATTGTCTCCAGCAGTACATTTTGTTCATTTGACTATTTATAATGAAAATTTTGTAATTAAAACTATGATTTACAATTTTTAACTTACAAAAAATATTTTCTGTTACTCCATTTAAGCTCCCATATATATATATATATATATATATAAGTTTTACAATATAAAATTTTTAGAAATGTGCCAAGTATAAATATATCATAAACTTAGGGTATTTAATGTAATTTTTCAAAAAAGAAAAAGGTCATATTCACTGTCAGGACACAAAATCGTTAGTCTAATCAGCAAAGCAATCGATTCCTTCTCCAATTATGCTTGGCTTGACTAAAATTGAAAACATCAGGGAATCAGTTAAACCAAAAATACACAAGGGATGCACTTAAGAATCATAGAAAGTATTAGGAACCTTTTTGATGTTTAAGCCCAAAAATGTAAAATGGAGTTTTTAATGTCAAAGAGATAAGGAAAATTCTCTGTTTTCCCATTTTATGGAAATATATATATATATATATGTATATGTATCTGAATCCACGTGCCAATAATTAGCGTCTATCTATCGTTAATTTATCATACATTCGAACTTGTGTATCAAATTATAAGTCCCATCAGTAAATAGTTGTTGGCTGCAAAAATGAAAAATGTAAGGGTTTTTTTTTTTTTTTTGGCCTTTTTCTTTACCAGAGCAAACTCTCACCAAGAAAAGTATTGTTGTTGTCGACTTTAACCTAAAAGGTTACAATAGCTTCCAGACAGAAGGCGACACGCATAGTTCCTATGAAAGCGTAAGACAAGACACGTACTCCAACTAGAAAAGGATAGGTCACAGCTCGAAACCGAGGACTCTACTTAGAGGGAAGATTTCTTATGGTTTGATTAACTGGCGGTTTAGTTTCATGTTCAAGTGTCAGTTCAAATTTCAATTTTCATTCAGTCTAATATAATTTAATTCGGTTCAATTTCCTTTTTTTAAAAAGATATTTAAAATTTTTATTGACATAAAAAATTTAAATAAATAAAGTACTTAAACTTAACTAAGTATTAATTAGGGTCCCTAGGTATCTTTTTTAGGATTTTCGATGAATCAAAGATTACTACGTTTTCTTATCTTAAATTTACTATTTATCCCTTTTTCACCTGTAGTGAATGTAGGTGGATAGGCTCATTGGCTTCTGACAGTTTGGCCCGTTTTAGGTGTAGCGGTTCCCCCAACATTGAATATCAAACTATTGAGACGAGTTCCAAAAACTTGTCTAACAATGAGGAAGAAAATCAAATAAATTGTTGAATATTTGTACTGTCGCTTTAAAATATCAGACAGTTCATTACTTATTTCATCAAAAATTAAATAAGTTTTTAAATAATTATCAAGCTTACTATTTGAACTTAACATCTTTAATTTCTTTTAAATTTAAAAGAAATTTGTCTTACTTTTTGACACCTTGCTTATAAATATTGAAGAACAACTCCAATTAAGTTAATAAATACACTGAATACTTTTTATCTATATACAAACACAAATTTTTTTAAAAAATATATGCACTTTTGATGAGCATAAATTAAATATAAATATAAAAAAAATATATAAGTAAATATATATAAAGTAGTATACATGTATAATGTGTGTATGGACAAGTCAAGGATCTGGCTTCGGAAATCCTAGCAAAGACACGTAGGAAGGATTGATGTCATTAAAGTCACCCTTGATAGAAGAAGCGGTTGCCCTCACACCAACGGTAGAAGGGTTTGAGCAAAGAGGGAAGGAGGATAGGGGTATAACCGAAGGTGCGTTATTGATGCCAGGTGAAGTTCTTTTTTCTTTTTTCTTTTTTTTTTTTGAATTTTTATGATTTTATTTGGAGTTGTTGGACCATTTAAAAATTTTTCAGATTATTTAGATATTTTGCAAAATATATCTTTTCTTTTTTGCTAAAAATTTCATATATATATATATATATATTTTTTAAAAAAACATCAAGATTAATAACAAACTAATGAAAAAATATATATATATCAAACAAGTTGATGAAGAAAACTTTGGGACCAATTTTAAAGAAAAAAAAATGTTGTGACTCTAATTTAAAAATAGTCAAGCATTGTGACCCAAATGAAACTTTTTTTTTTTTTTTTTTTACTTAGAAGGAATTAAAAACGTACATAAGATGTCAAGATATGAACTTAAAGCAAAAGGCAACGGAGAAATAGTGATTCTGTGCTCTTCAAAGCCTACTTCCAATCTTTGAAAGATAACATGAAAAACAAGTAAACGAAATACCCAATACACGCACACAGAATTTGTACATGAATATGTGTGCGCATGTATATAATGACCACAAGAGCCATCTCCGCGTAACATTGCTTACATGATTTGCTCCTTCCTCTCAAACATGGCAAAGCAAGTGATGCTACTGTTCGTACTTAGTGGCTGCTCCAAAAAATCGACTTTTCCGATTGAATTATATGTAGGCAGCAGCTCTTGAATAAATTATTTTCATCAATCAAAATTCTGTAATTGTTTTTTACTCTATTTTATTTTATTTTTGCTAAATTAGTAGAACTTTCCTCCAAGACTCTTTTAACTCCTTAGGGTTTCAATTAGGACTATCTCGCCCACATAATTGACGTAGTAGTGGCCACAGTAATGTTAATGGTCTTCAATCCATTAGCCACACCCACGTTGAGATATTAAGTGTGAACATATGGTAAAAAGGTCTCACAATAAATAGAAAATAGCTAAAAAAAAGTAACATAATAAAAATAAGTTATAAATTAACATCTTAAATTTTTTTTCAATTGATGTATAATATTAAATATTTATATATTTATTAATTAGTTGAAAAATATTTTAATATTTTTCCGTTAGTTGAGTTTCTATTCACCGGCAAATCATCATTGATCACTGTTTCGTCATCGCTTACGTATAATTTAGACTTTTGCATCTTGCTCGCGTCTATTTAATAGACCTCGAGATTATGCAAATGTCACCAGGGATATGTTATTTCACTTTATAAATAAATGTCATTTGCACACAAAGGGTTGAAGCAACAAATTAACTTAAATCTTGGCTATTAAGGGACAGGTTCGAGCATGGAGTCAGGAACATGATGTGCCGAAAATTTTAATTTTAAAGCTTTATTAAATCTAATCGGCTTTGAGTTCTGTTTTAGAATGGCCATCAAACCTATTTCGACCCACGTCGGTGGATTTTATGAGGCATTTTAGGGGTTGCCTGCATCAGCTATCTCATAACGTTACTGCACCAGATGGATTCTCTTAGACTGAAATGAGGATAAGTTTATGGACGACAAACTGTTACATTATTCCAAATTAAGATAGATTTGCGAAGAAATTCAAAATTTGCCATATTTTTGTATACTTTTTGAGCCCCACGCACGTATCCATAATTTTTTTTGAAAATTTTTGGCATATATCGCACACAACATCCCGACAATTGGAAATGTGTGCATGTCACAAATGGTGATATGTTATATTACAAACGAATTAAATACGATCTGATTCTCATATTAGATAAAAAGAAAAAAATCTTGAATTATATAAATATGAGTATTATATATTTTAATAAATTATTTTTTTAAAAAAAAATAATGATATTATAATAAGTAATATCAAAATCAACCTGATCTAAGTAGATGAGTCTTGATTTCTAACAAGAATATTGACAAATTTGGTAAAAAAAAATTATAAATAGTAATAAATTATATTATAAATTAATTAAATATCATTTAACTTCATATCAGATAATAGTTTTTGCAAAGAAAGTAATAATTCCGGAGAAAAAATAATAACTCCCGACACTTGGCTGTGCTTTGGTGGCATTTTCCTCGTACGCGTTTCCTCTCCCTCAGCTCTCACCCAAAACAGAGTGTAATCGTAGTTTCAAAATGACAAAAAAAACAAAAAAAATAATAAAAAGTCTAGGGTTGACTCGGTCCATGAGCCGTCTACTACTATTGAGAGGCATATAAATCTTGGTTGTTCCAACCATGTGTTTTAGACTTTTCATTTTTCGTCATAGGACCCAACCACCCCCAAACGTGTCTGAAAAGAAATTGCATGAAGGCACGATGACCAATTAGGTACGCTCTCACATCACACTTCTTGTCTTTTTCACTTTCACTGGTGATTAGGACTCGACTTGCATCCCCTCACAAGGGTTTATAAAAATAAATGTTTTGACTCTTGCCCACTTGGAATAATTTGTGCATACAATTTCGAACAAATGCTGAAGTGTTAAAGCTCTACTGAGACTTTTAGTAGCAGATATGCGCGTGATAAGGGGCAATGTAACTCTTACTTAATACTGATTTAACTTTGCAGAAGTTTATCTGTGATAGGCTAATTTAGGTGCAACTGTAAAAATTCCACCATTATAACATATAGGGTAAAAATTTGAATTGTAGAAACAATATTTTTATGACAAAATAAATTTAAAACTGTAAGAATAAGAGCAGCTGCAGAAGCTAAATGACATCCGGAAAAATTAGATATCTCATAGTATTATTCTACAAATGTTCACAAATTAATGTGGATCAACCAGGAAACACGTCCCACGTATAATAAATAAGTCTAGGATATGAAGCGTGCCAATGCAATGGAGATTCTTTGTGTGTTTTGGTCTGATTCCAATCTTTGAAGTTCTTGGTCCACGAAATGAAAATATGAAAAGTCAGAGTAACAGGTTCCTGTGCCTTTGCCGTAAGGGTAGTTTCTCCGACATTTCATAAATCTCACGCCTTCATCTTCTACATAAATCCCGACTCTCCTGCCCAAAATGTAACCACTTTGTAACTTTACCGTATTCCGAATGCTGCCTCATTCCTGTCAAACATGGCAAAGCTACTCCATGCTGCAATCTATGCTCTAGTTATAATTCTTCTGCTTGGGGTACTCCAGGGAGAAACGCCATTCCCAGTTGAAGGTAATGTGTGCTGGCTGAAACCTCTTGCGTGCGTCAATTCTTTCGTTAATCAAACTAAGAAAATCTATTTAAATACCTTCAAAAGATTTCCCATTGATCAGGAACGACCAAGGACACGAACGTCCTGGAAGATCTTGTTATGTGTTAAGGACTATTAAGTGTGTGTGTGGACGCTGATATGTGCATGTATGTGTGTGCGTGCCTATGAGAAACGTTCAGATAATAAATCTTGTTAATGGATAGGCTCCATGACGAAGGAAGTCCAGGCACAGCACTACACAGGTGGAAAATTGCACACGATCTATAGGAGAGCAGCTCAAAGTCGGAGACGGGAACGACGAGGAAAGGATGGAGATCGTCCTAGAGAAGGGCCATCAACCCCTCAAGCGCCTCCTGGAGGAATTCCCTAGACCATCGATTAATTTCAGGCCTTCCAATCCACCATTCCTATGTTTTCAGATTAATATTTCATATCGCCATATTGTTCTGGCTATAGCTTTTTGAGCAACAGTGTGCAATTAAATATTTAAAATTTGGGTAGGTCACCAATATTATTTTTGCTCTGTTGTGATAATAAGTTTTAGCTAGTTGACCACTGATATATGTGTTAAATGATCTTATATAAAATGCTAGAATCAATGTAAATAGAAATTATATTTATCTTATTTATAGAATTTTATAATTAAATATAATAATAATAGTGTAATTTGAATATAAATATTGAAATTCTAAATTCACATAAAATTTTGAATTATTAGATAAAATTAATAAATAAATTATATATTTGAATACGATCATTAAAACAAAATACTTAAATTAATTTTCTTTTGACCTTTTATAGTCGAGTATTGTCTGGGTTAATTAACGTGTATTTCTATTAGTTCATCGAATCAGTTGAATGAATGACGTGCCATCCATACTGATACTATAAGATTCTAGAGAGTTGAACACAAAAGCATTCCCTCAGGATTTGAACGTGGGCATACTGCTAGAGAGACAGGGCCCATGACCCTCAAACTACACTCATTGGGTTTAAAAATGCTAAAATAGACCATTTGAAGCAAGCCATGCTAAACAGAAAAATCGACTGAATGTCCACATTTTCATTTTTATTTCTCAATCTATCATTTAGGGGTACCTCAACCCAATTAATATTGAAATGAAAAGAGAAAAAACCCAAGGATCTTAATTTGCTATTAAATGCTTTTAATCCATTTGAGAATTGGCTTGAGCAAAGCACAATCCGCAGGAGAGAATTAGAAGAACACTATTCCTAAACAAATTATATAAAAGTACGTGAAGGAACGGGTCTCCCTGTGTACTGTTAATCTATGCAAGCCTGAGGCCTGTTAATGACAGCTTCACATGGTGCCTCAAACTCATTTACACAGAGCATATTATTAAGACTTAAAGCAGTGCCCTAAAACTAGTTAGTATAGCTTAGTAATCATTAAATATACAATTTTGGGGTGAGATAGAATTCAAATCTCACTTATAAATTAATTTCTCCCTCCACAATTCACTAGACCACCCCCCCCCAGAAAAAAAAAAGCAGTGACTCTAGGCACGACATGTGGTGTGTTGTTTCTTTCCTCCTCACAAATGTAACGATAAATGGTTCAAAGGGGATAATTAAACCTTAACTTGTTAATTTTTTTTTTCTTTTTTAAAAAACTGTGTTGGGCCTAGATGTTGAATTTGAAGGCTAAATTTTGGATTTGAATTGTTTATTGCAATGATTTGTTTTTAATTTTTAATAAGTTAAGGGTCATTTATCTTCTTTGAAATATTTGTAATTATTTTAAAATTTTATTACAAAATAGTTATAATAGGATCTTCTTAATTAAAAAATTATTATTTTCAATTATGTTATTTAATATTTATTTTTACTATTTGTTTTTTATCTTTTTTTAATTAATAAATATAATTATTTTCGTACATTGAACCATCAAGTCATACTCTTAAATCTACATATATATATATAATACTTTATGATTTTTTTATACAAATAATTAAATATATCAAAATTTTTAATTTATTAGAGATTAATCATTAAAATTTAATCCTCTCGAAGATATCAGTTTTATTTTTTATTTTCGTAATTTTTTTATTTTTAATTTCTAATTTCTCATTATTTGGTATCAAAGCAGTATTTTTAGGAATTTCACTTCTATTATATAACTTTGCTACTAACCAAAAAAAAAAAAATCCTATTTAATTTATACCCTTTACATGATAACAAAAGAAAATCTTAACATTACTAATTTGTAGTCATACGCTATATCTTCACACAACTCATCTAATTTACTAATTTGCAGTCATATACTATATCTGCACATAACTCATCTAATTTTGACACTAGAGTGTCCTATGTTAAGACTCCTTTAAAAGGAGTAAACAAATGGTCCTTACTCTAAAAAAAAACTAGTTAGGAGATACTTAGTAATGAGGAGGATATTTAGAAAATAGCTTTCAAGACATATAATGGTCATTACTAGTTCTTGGTTATATTTTTTAGACTTACCAATACTCCTTTATCATTTTAGGGTGTAACAAATGATATATTCTACCCATATTTTCATAAGCTTACCTTAATATTTTTTGATAATATTTTGGTGTATAATTCTTCTCTTGATACTCATCTATCATATTTATGAACTATTTTCACCACTCTACCTAAGGATTTCATGTTTGTTAATAAGTGAAAATGCAATTTTGCTAATCAAATAGTGGAATATCTTGGTCATGTTTTCTCCAAGTGTGGTAGTTGATCCTTTCAAAGTTTAAGTAATTCTAAACTAGTCAATTCCATAAACAACTAAGGCATTACGTGACTTTTTGGAATTAACTACTTATTATCATAAATTTATCCATAATTATGGGAATATTAGTGTTGATTTAGCAATTCTTTTAAAGAAAGATTCATTCAAATAGAGTAACAAAATAAAGAAAGCATAATGACAAGTGGTGCATGTGCGTTTATGCAGGATGCAAATGGCTATTAACTACTTTTAGGACCATTAAGGCACACATCATGGGACTATTCCTTAATTTTAAATGCACCCTCAAACAAGCATGTTCAAAATAGAGGCATCATGGCACAAACACTCAAAAGGCAGACAGAATAAGGATCTAAGAAGATCTTTATTTGCTTTTTTATGCCAAAGTAACTAATAAAAAGAGGCAATTGTTGTACTCCTATTTTGTTTTCCCTATTCATTCACTCTTACATGGGATTAATTTTATAGATCATTAATTGTTTATTTGGATGTAAAAAAGTGAAAGAAGAATAAAGCAACAAAAGAATGAAAAGAATGAAAAATAAAAATAATAATCTAATTGTTGTCAATGTCAAATATATAATTAAAAGTCCAATATACAATTTATATCTTGTCCTTAAAAGAAATAGCTAGCAACCTATGTGATCTTCAGATTAAGCCCAAAGTTAAAAATATTGTTTTTGGATATAGTTCACATCATTTAGCCACCAAGGGGGCCCTCCCTTTTTCAAAAGACCCAACTCTAAGTAGCAAAATTAGTTCAATCCTCTCTTTAAAACTCAATTGTTTGATTCAAATGCGAATCTTAGAAGTCAAAAGACCACATGATATTAAAATAATCCAACAAAAAAGGCAAATGAATCAAGAATCAATAGTCGAGATTAAGTCAATCTCCTTGTAAAAAGAGCCAATATTTATTATAAAAAGAAGGATTTTGAAAAAAGTATTAAGAAGACATCTTTAAATGTAGAGTCCTTGTAGGGCATCAAGAGATAGAGGCAATTGATTAGGCAAAAGGAATTTTTAGGGCTAAAAGAATCTTTTTCTTGACCAAATTAATTCTTTCAAGTAGAGAGAGCAAAGATGGACTCTACCACTTATTCTACCTCCTATTTATACCATTTCTAACCACTATCATCGCACAACACTAGCACCAATGAATTTAACGAGCGACAATCTATATGTTGTTGCCTTCCATACATTAATCAGAAACTAGTGACATTTTGTTATTGATGGCCACTACTCTCTCTCTCTCCAAAAATTAACAAAAAAAACACCTTTTTTTAAACCAAATCTTGGCTTTCCACACCAAAAATTAAGTTAAAAAAACTGAGATTAGAGTGCTTTTGACTCCAAAAACATGAAAAATGACCATTGAAATGGTTCATGCAAATTTTTGTAAGACAAAAGAATTGAGGGTATAGAGGCTGAGAAAGAAATCAAAAAGAAAAAGAAAAGAAAGGAAGAAAGGGACGATGAGGAAGGAAGAAAGGAAAGAAAATAATAAAAAAAAATGAGAAAAAGAAAGAATAGGACAATGGTTTTAAAATTTAAAAAAAAAAAAAAGACTCAACGTTCCTAGTAACAATACCTATTTAAGAGAGAAAAATAAATAAAGTATCAATAGAAAAAGCATAAAAGTGGGAATAAGTGAACCACAGTACTGTTAATTGTAACAGACATTTAGGTTGGTTACAACCTCTACCAAATATAACCATACTCTCAAACTCCAAAAAATCTTGGTAAAGCAAATAAAGTCACTTATGGTATTCTAATCACACTTAAAATGATTGGTGATAACTTTAAAGCCAACATGTACACATTACATTACACGCATGCCCCTTTCTTTTATACGACCATTGAGCTTTCCCTTTCACTAAAAGACTCATTGCAACAACATGCATCACACAAAGAGTCTTAGATAAGTCTTTAAATTTACCTCTTGAAGGAAATATAAGAAGCACTGATATGGAACATTAGAGTCAATGATGTACCTTTATATCATTGTATACAGCCTCAAATGCCACTGTGTGTAAATCCTTCTTAATAATTTTGCAAGATCCTACATAATGTAGGTACTTTAAGCTCCTAACTTATTCCATTAAGAGCTTGGAAGAGTTAAGGAGCTATTCTTAGCAAGATTTGTCACAAGTAGTAGATAAAAAAAGAACTTCTTGGCTCTTATCCCTATCTGACAATGATCGAATAAGTCACTTAAAGAGTACATAACCCTATTCAATATTACAATGCTTGACATTAAAGATTTGAAACCAAAAATAGTAATAACCATATTCATGAGGAGCCTATGAAGGTCAGAGTTTGCAAGGTCACTCAATGAGAATCCACCTTAGGACTTTGCCAACCTCATGCTAAAGGTGAAGCAATTCATTAATGCAAAAGAAGTGGACAAAGCCCAGGATAAGCAAAATAAATCTTAGGAGACCTAAAACCATTTGGATTTGAGTTATAAAAAAAAAAAAAAAAGCATTCTACAAAGCATAAATAGAAAAGGATGAGTCCAATTCCTAAGTGTAATGCCTAAGATACAACAACACTTATAAACAAAAAAGGATGAGTCTAATAATCTAATGGGATGCAGGTACTCCAACTATACAACACTTATATCTCCTTTAATGCAAGTTTTACTTGAGATACAAGACAAGAGCTTATTGGTTTTGCCTCCTCAAATGAAAGTGCCTCTCAGCCACTGTGATACTAAAAATTATTATCATTTCCATAAAAATCATAGTCATAACACCAATAAGTGTTATAAGTTTTGCTATGAGGTAACAAGACTCATCAGGTAAGGTTGCCTTTAACATTTCATTCAGGACCCTTCTATAAAAAAATAGGTGTGACATGAGAATTAACCTTGAGTTGAAGATCGTGGCAATAAGAGACCTCATGAGCCTAGTCGAAGACTTAGTTGGATCTAAAAATGGGTAAACTCACCACCAGCATAAGCACTAAAAAGAAGCACAATTTAAATAATTGTGGGTGGACCATTTATAAATAATAGTATAGTCACCTTGAGGAAAACATGCACTCAATACTTGCTCAACATTTAGTGCAAAAGGAGTCTTAAAAAGGAGGAGGACTACTCCATCATCTTTATAAATGATAACCAAGAGGGAATTAAGCATCATCATGACAATCCTCTCATTATCTCACTAAATATAGGTAGCTTTCAAGTTAAAAAAATCATGGTAGATATAGACAATTTAATGGACATACTATACTCAAGTGTTTTTTAACATCAAACTTCAGATCATATAAGCTAAAATCTACTATTTTATTGCTTTATGTATTTTTAGGAGAACCTGTCATCTTATGAGAGTGTATCAAGCTCCTTGTTACTATTCTATCTATGGTAATGACTAGTACAACGACACTATATCTAATGATGATAAATCTTTTATCTTCACATAGTGTTATCTTAAGACAACAAGAACTTTAAGTATTAAATGTTGTCATTTTAATTAAGCATTTAAAAATAAAATTCCTTACCCCTTAGGGGATCTTCGAGGAAAAAAGTACATAGAAGCAAGAACGTGAGCTTCAAGTCAACTGGATATAAGGTCAAGAAAAGAAACCTATAATGAATGTGGCAAGTATTGATTATCAATTTGATAAACAAGAAGAACAAGGAAAACTTACTGAAAGGCTCATTCAAATTCTCTTAGATAGATCTTATCCCTCATAAATTGTTCAAATTGATGAAAAATTAAAAGGAAGGTTAAAGGATAAGCTCATTGCTTTCCTTTGAACTTGTCTTAAAGTCATAATTCACAAGTTATCAACTATTAAGGAGCATATACCAGTTAAATAGAAAAAGTGAAATATGATTTTAGAAAGATAGTTTATTATTGAGGAAGAGGTCAGGAAGTTAATTAAGGCCAATCTTATCTTTAAAGTTATGTATCTAGAATAGTTAGCCAACATAATAATGGCAAAAAAGCACAACAACAAGTGGTGAATGAGTCTAGATCTTTTCAATTCCAACAAGACTTACCCCAAAGATAGTTATCCTCTATATTGCATTGATCTATTCATGAGCAAGACATTGAGACATGAGTTCCTAATATTCATAGATGCATTATTAAGTTATACTTATATACCTTTATACGAGTTGGATCAAAAAAAATCTCCCTTCATAAAAAAGTAATGTATAAACTACTACAAGGTTATGTCATTCAAACTTAAATATTGAGGCAACATATTAGAGGTATGTGACTTTGTCTTCAAAAGGCATAAGGTGATGCAAAAAAAGATAAACAATTAGTTAGCCAACTTAGTAATGGTTTAAAAGCATAATGATAAGTGGTGCATGTGCGTTTATTCACCAACTTGAACAAGGCATCTTAAAGAATAACTACCAACTAGCATGACACTTTAGAGTATGAGCTACTAACCTTCATTGATGCATTCTCATAAATATAATCAGATTCCTACATATGGACTTAATTAGGAAAAGACATCAGTCATCATATAAATTAAAACTTATTACTATAGACTGATGTCATTCAAATTGAAGAATACTAAGTGTTGCTTACTAACACTTGGTAAATAATTACTTGAGCCACAGATCAGACACAATGTGGAGATGTATGTGGATGACATATTGGTTAAAAGTAGGACTGCCTTCGATCATTTGCAAGACTTGCAAGAAACATTTGACATTTAGAATAAGTATAATATGTAGCTAAATTTAACCAAATGTGCCTTTACTGTCTAGTCAGAAAAATTCCTAAGTTTCCTTATCTCTAATCAAGGACTTGAAGCTAACCTAAAGAAGATTCAAGCAATTATAAACATGCCTTCACCTCAAAGCATTATAGATGTACAAAAGCTTATTGGCATATTAGTTCATCTCAATAAGTCCATAACTAGATTAGGTGATAAGCAAGTGTTTTTTATTTTTTTCCAAGTCTTTATGAAAGTTTTGCACTTTGCTTGGGGGCAAGATTATGAGAAGGCCTTTAATTACTTAAAGACATATTTGGCCTCACTCTCACTTCTCAACAAACTAGTATTAAGGGAAGAGCAATTTGTGTATTTGGCTATGAGCTCAATGATAGTTTAGTTCATTTTGGTTTAAAAGGAAAACGTAATTCAAAACTCATTTGTTATGTCAATCAAATTCTCTAAGGTGTTGAGTTAAGATACCTCAAGATCAATAAAACAACACTTACCTAAATTGTCTCAACTTACAAGCTCACCTATTTTTAAGTGCACAAAATTATCATTTGCACTAACCAACCATTAAGGCTAGTCTTACAAAAGGCTAGTCTTGCAAAAGCTTAATGCAGGTAAGAGATTTCTCTAATGGCTAATGGAATTTAGAGAATTTATCCTTGAGTTTTAGCTAAGAAAAGCGATAAAACCCAAATCTTTGGCAAGTTTTTTCAATAAGTGCACTAGCTTTAAGGGTAAAGATGCAACAGACGCACAAAAGTTAAAATAGGAAATTCATGTTAATAAGTTGCCAAAAAAGGAAGGACGTTGTGCTAATATAGCTATTTAAGGGCTATGGGGTATGGTCTTAGAGCATTCTTTAAGTTTTGAATTCTCATAATCCAATAAAGAGGCAAAATACGAGGCATTTATTAATAGTTTAGAGATGAACGGAACCCAACACCAATGTTGGTATAGGATTGTTCTAACAAAAGTTAAGGGATTTTGAAGTTCTGACCCAATGATTATAAACAACCAAGAACCAGAACTTAAAGATTCAGACGTCACTCCCAACAACAAAAATGTTGAAGAAGATAAGTCTATTGAGCCAACACACTCAAGTATGAAAGTTCAGAATTAGTTCTCAAAGAACCAAAGAAAATAGTTCTGATACCAACTGATGCGGAAAACCCCAAAAAAGACGTGGCTTAGGGATCCAACACACACAATGAATCAAAAAACAACTAGGAAAGCTAAATCAGAATTTAATAACACAAACCCTAGACCCAATATTCGAAGGAACAAGAACCTAGGGTATTCAAGATAGATATGGACGCCACACTCTAGAAAAGAAAGGAATTGGGAGTAATAAATCGATTTGAACGCCACAAAAAGAAGTACCTTTTGATAAGTTCTTTAGTTCTCAAAGAACTGAGGGAGAAAACCCTTGCTTTCTATTTCACTCAAAGTTGTCTTATTTCCAAAACTTACAAGAGGTGCCTAATTAGGAGAAATCCTTCTTTTGGAGTAATTTCGGACAAATTCCAGCACATACAATGAACTCTTATTTAGGAGTGATGCTATTACTTAGTCTGACCTATTAAGTAGTCCAATTATATTAATTAGGCCTGGACTCTCTTTAAAACTTGAATTCGCACCATTTGAAACTTGGTTGGCCTGAATGTCTTAAATCAACCTATTTAGTAATTCTTTAATCTTTTTGGCTTTAGTTCATATTATTGGGCCTTCTGGAATGTGCAATGGACCTCTTGCATCCATTGAAACTCTAGTTTGTGTTATTGGGTCTTCTGGATTGTGCAATGGACCTCTTGTATCAATTGAAATTCTAGCTCGTGTTATTGGGCCTTCTGGAATGTGCAATGGACCTTTTGGATCTATTGAAGCCTTCCACCCATCATCTCCATGATTCTCATCATCTCCATGATTCTCATCATTCCCCCTTTCCTTGAAAGGATTCGTTCTCGAATAATCGTCTTGTTTATACTTGATGATGTTGGGAAAGGTCTAAATGAATTTAATCCACTTGGCATGTCTTTTGTTTAACTTTCCTTGTACAAGTAGGACAGGAACTGCACAAGGACTCATGTTTTCCCTTACATGCCCTTTTGAAATATGTTCCTCAACCTGCCTTCTTTAGCATTGGACATTGTGTATACCATATTGTTAGTAAAGAAAGAATATACCTCACAAAACTCACTCCCTGGTGTGTTTGCTCTCCACTCGACTATAGTAGTCCTCAACTCTCATGTTTCACACAATGAATTGCAAGACTCTAAGAGCTCTTTCAATAGTTCTAAGCAAACTAAATTCAAAACAAACAAAACTTGAATATATCAATCATAGACCTACCTCTTCAGAGAAGTGACACAGCCAAAAAGATGGGCAATAAAGCAAACAAAATGACAAGGAATTCAATGGTATGAGCAGTGCAATCAGACAACAATCAGTTATCGAATATAATTGAGTAAATGACCAATTGAGCACTGAACCTTTTTTTTTTTTTTTTTGGGTTTACTAATGGGTACTTCTGTAAAAGAAACAAATATCAGAAAAGAAACCCACAAAATACACGATTTTGTTTTCATTTTTGTTTTCTTTTTTGTGTTTTTTTTTTGTTTCTCTTTTTGATTATTCAATCAACAATGAACAATACACAAAAGAGATGATAACAAAAGTATAACTAACCTGAGTTAGAGCCAAGGCTCTGATACCAAATGATATGAACTCTGATTATTTGTAAACGGAACCCAACACCAATGTTCATATAGGATCATTCTAACAAAGATTAAAAGATTTTGGAGTTCTGACCCAATGATTATAAACAACCAAGAACCAGAACTTAAAGATTCAAACGTCACTCCCAACAACAAAAACGTTGAAGAAGATAAGTCTATTGAACCAACACACTCAAGTATGAAAGTTCAGAATTAGTTCTCAAAGAACCAGAGAAAATAGCTCTGATACCAACTGATGCGGAAAACCCCAAAAAAGACGTGGCTTAGGCACCCAACATACACAATGAATCAAAGAACAACCAGGAAAGCTAAATCAGAGTTTAATAACACAAACCCTAGACCCAATATTTGAAGGAACACGAACCTAGGGTATTCAAGATGAATATGGACGCCACACTCCATAAAAGAAAGGAATTGAGAGTGATAAGCCAATTTAAATGCCACAAGAAGAAGTACCTCTTGATAAGTTCTTTAGTTCTCAAAGAACCGAGGGAGAAAACCTTTGCTTTCTATTTCACTCAAAGTTGTCTTATTTCTAGAGCTTACAAGAGGTGCCTATTTATAAGCTAAGATAGCAATCCTAAAGAGGAAAAATTCCTAATTAGGAGAAATCCTTCTTTTGGAGTAATTTCGGACAAATTTCAGCACATACAATGAACTCCTATTTAGGAGTGATGTTATTACTTAGTCTGACCTATTAAGTAGTCCAATTATATTAATTAGGCATGGACTCTTTTTAAAACTTGAATTCACACCATTTGAAGTTTGGTTGGCCTAAATGTCCTTAATCAGCCTATTTAGTGCTTCTTTAATCTTTTTGGCTCTAGTTCATGTTATTGGGCCTTCTGGATTGTACAATGGACCTCTTGCATCTATCGAAACTCTAACTTGTATTATTGGGTCTTCTAGATTGTGCAATAGATCTCTTGCATCAATTAAAACTCTAGCTCGTGTTATTGGGCCTTCTGGAATGTGCAATGGACCTTTTGGATCTATTGAAGCCTTCCACCCATCATCTCCATGATTCTCATCAAAAAATGAAGCACTTCAAAGTTTATAATGATTTATGAATAATATTAGGCCAAGTACAAAATGAGTTTGAAGGTACAAAGGAATTCCTGATCAAGTACTTACAAAAGGTCAAAGTTTTAAAAGATGACTTTAAAAAATAAGGGCAAATTTTGAACTTATCAAGATCCTTAAGCAAACAACTTTTGGGTTGACAAGCTCTCAAAATACTAGTTGAGTTGGAATGTAGGCACAAAAGACACATCACCAATAAAACCCTAAGACAATCAAACTATTAAGTGACAAATTTGGAGGAAGTCATGACCCAATTTGGCCTATCCTAGATGGATCCCATTATCAAATATCTCCAAACCATAAAGTTACCTACAAACCAATAAAAGGCCAAATAGGTAAGATACAGGGTAGCTCAGCATACCCTCATTAATGGCAAATTGTAAAAGCAATCCTTTAGCCTTCCACTGCTAAAGTTTCTTATAAGAGATAAAAAAAAATAAAATGCTAAAAAAGATACAATAAAGAATATGTGGCAATTAAACCAAAAAATGTGTCATGACCTCTAAAGTTTTAAAATAAGGTTTTTATTAGCCCCCGACAAAGAAAGATTTGCTTGAGTTGGAATGGAAATGTGATAGCTACCAATATTATGCAAGCTTACTCAAATTACTAGCCACTCAAATGACCTTTATCCTAGTGTCATGGTCATTTGCCCAATTAAGGCTAGACTTATTAAGACCACTCCCTAAAACTGTTGGAAGAAGGAAGTTCATAATTGTAGTGATGGATTATTTTACTAAATAGGTATAAGCTAAACTATTAGTAACCATAGTAAAAGCAAATGTAAGGAGGTTTGTTTAAACATATCTCAATTGAAAATTTGGCATCTCATAGGCTATCATAATGGATAGTGAAAAGCAATTTGATAATGAAAAATTCAAGAGCTTATATAATAAGTTAGGGATTAAGTTTAAGTTTGCTACCGTCAAATACCTATAAACCAATGGATAGGTCGAGCTTAACAACATATCCATCCTTCAAGATCTCAATAAATTATTGGGAAAAGTCAAAGGTTAATGAGTAGATAAGTTATCATGAGTTTTGTGGACATATTGCACCGTATTAAAAGTAACAATAAAAGAAACCCTCTTTGCACTTGCCTTCAAAACAAAAGTAATGGTGATAACGGAAGTAGGTGAGTAGAGCTTCAGCTTCAAAAATTTCTAAGTGTTAATAACCAAGAGTTATGCTTTATTTTAAATCTCCTAAAAGAATTAAGGGAGTAAGCACTTTTTATGCACTACTACTTATCAACAAAGAATGACATAACATCAAAACAGGCATAAAAGTAAGCATATATTCAAGATGAGAGATTTAGTTTTATGGAAACAGGAAGTAAGCAAGAGTGAGAAAGGAAACAGCAAACTAATGCCCAATTAAGAAGGTTTAGACAAGATATCAAAGGTTATTCATCTCAAGAGTTACAACCTTTAACAATTAAATAGAAACTTAATCTTAAAGATATAAAAATCAACTAATTTGAAGTGTTTTTCAACTTAGTTATAAATTTTGTTATTTTTTGTATCCAACCAAATGTGTAGTTCATTAACAAAACAAGTTAATGAAACTTTCTTTTGCAAAAATTCTTGTTATAATAAAGAAAAGGCTAACACTCTACTAATAAGTTATGAAGATAAAAGAGTTAAAAACTAGCACTCTACTAATAAGTCATAAATACTAAAAGTTGACACTCTACTAATAAGTCATAAATACTAAAAGTTAGCACCCTACTACTAAGTCACAAAAATTAAAAAAAAAAAAAAACAAAGAAAGGCACCCTACTAATAAACAACAAACATTAAAGACTAACACCTTACTAATAAGTTGCAAATGTTAAAGGTTAGCACCTATTAATTAGCAATGAAGATAAAAATCTAGTACCATACTAAAAAACCATAAAGATAAAAAGTTGACACCTTATTAATAAGTCATGAAGATAAAAAGTTTGTCACCTTAATAATAAGGTGTAAATGTTAAAGATCAACATCTTTCTAATAAGCCATCAGTATAGCAAGTCATTACTCTCAAAATAACCTAAAATATAAATGGGCATAATGAACCTCACTAAACACCACAAAGCACTACCTCTAATAATTATTTTCGAAAACATGTTCTAAAAGAAAGCACTACAAACCCACAAATTGTATATGATTCACAAAAACAAACTAGGAAAAGGCAAAACACAATCAAATGCATGAGGTATAAAGACATCGCAAAAAAGGAATGCATAAAGGATGATTTTCACGTAACCACAAGCTAATAGAACTAAAGGAATAAAGAAAATTTTCATCTTTTATTAATAAAAGTAATACAAAGGTATAATTTTTCCTAGTTACCTTGTCATATAAAGAAATATATACCAAAAAATTGAGTAAAAATAAAACTACAATAAAAGAAAAGTAGGCTACACATAGTTTTCTTGCCATCATGACCACTCTCTTAGCTCACCTCTAGCAAATGAGAATGAACACTAAAAGGACAACAATACCCAAAGAAAAGCCTATACCCCTTCCTTCCTTCTCAAAACTCTTCGAATTATAAGTTAGAATCCCTTACCTACCAAACCTCTAAGCAAAGAGTTATACTCTCAAGAGGAATTCTAGTATAAAAACCCTAGGCCAACATTGTAACACCCTACACTAAATTTATATTCATCTTATTACAACCTACACAAGCCTACCAAGTTGACTAGCTTGTTAAGTTTTCACAAAAAAAGGATGAAAAGCCTAACCCAAGGATTCTTTTTCTTGATATAAAGACCACTCAATAGACTTAAGCAAGATAGGTTAACATGTTTGTTGACACCAAACCACCTAAGGCACCAGGGCAAAATGCATGAATAATCTTGATGTCAAGAAACAAATTGCCTTAACCATAATAACAAAAATAGGCAAAATTATCACTATTAATCTTTATGTTTTCTAGCATTTGGAATGAAATGAGGGAATACAAGACTCCCCCTCAATATATAAAGGAAGCTAGCTAATCAAATTATGGCAGGAATTACATAAATATTAGTTCACAGTGATGATGGTTTAACTCCTTTTAGCAAATGGAGTCCAACTAGATCCTCCCCAAACATTTAGACTTCACATTTACAATAAAATTTCATAGTGAGAAAAGAAGAAAAGTGCATAATGGTAATAAATTTCATCAATCTAGTCAAAGATCACAAATCAAAATTTTCTTTGTGAATTTAAAAGGTCATAAAGAGTATAACAATCATCAAAATAAGATACAAGAGACAGAGTTTAAACAAAAAAAATAAATAAAAGAGAAAGAAGCAACCCAAATGAAACAATAATTTGACATGAAAACTGACAAAACATGACACTTAAACATAATAAAAAAGGAAAGGCAAGTTCACAAGCTACAACTCAACCAAATGAAGGTTGTCTCTTTACACTAGTATAGTTCAAGTTAGAAGAGAAAACCATAATCGTCCCAAGTACAAGCGGCAGAATGTCTTTGGCAAAGCACAAAGACCTTAGGTAAGACAAAGTTAACCCAATATTTTTAATAGTAAAAAAAGGATTGTGCAAAATTTTGAATGCTTGACAATATCACACATTGCTATTAATGGCAACTTGCTTATCAACCTCCTTAAATGAAATAAAGCCCTCTCATACCTACTCTAACCTTCGCTTTATTTCCCTCTTATGCTTCATTACTCCCTTCACATCAACCTTCAAACAAGCAAGTTCTACCCCGATCTTAACCTGCCGAGCAAATTGCTCAATTGATTGATGCTAATGAACAACCCTGTTTTCGCCCAATTATTTTTCTAACTCTTTAATCTAAGCTTCTACAGCAAGCACTTATACAAATCTTTTTTCATGTTATATAAAATATTATCTATATAGTAAAAAATGCTTTATATATAATGTAAAATCTTTTTGAGTCTACAAAAATGTTGGTCCATATACTTAATCTTTTATATAAAAATTCCTAAATTTTGATTTACTTAAACATTTAAGTATTGTTCTTTGCTTCTTTATTTTTTTTATTTTTTTGTTTTTTAAACAAGTTGTCTACAATTTTGATATCACTAAAAATATTTTGATAAAATTAAAATTTTTAGTACTTTCTTAAGGTCTTTTCCCAAGGTTTGTTGGTTGTTGACATCATTTTCCTAATAATAACTAATTCAAAAAGTAACAAATAAGTATCTTTGGAAAATTTTGAACTATTTAAAAGTGTAGTGATTTGAAATATAGAAGTTTAAATTCACAATTATTGAAATATTTCATTTGATACAAATTTAATTTATCAACAAAATGTAATTTTTGTGATTTCATGAAAACGTATGCTTGATGTTTAGTTAGGTTGGATCATCCTATATAGATATTCCCATAATCCTGCATTTTGGTCACATTCAATCATAGTGTTTTTTTTTTTTTTCTTTTTAGGAAACACATTCAAGCATAGTTGATATACGTAGATATATCTAGTGGGGTAGCATTGATATTTGGTCCGACTGAATAATCATGTCTGATTTCAATGGTTATGAACGACCATGAAGCGGGTTTGGTCAAATTTCCACCTAATTGGTATTAACAAAATATCATGATATATTCTCTCTGAGTGAATTGTGTGACTAAGTCGCACGGATATCTAAAAAAAAATAATATGGGCAAATTTAATATAACACTAAAAAAATAAAATTTTTATTCTAGCTCTACCTTCGCCCTGCATTTATGCTTTGTAATGTATTTTAGAACTTATTCGGACAATTTGATCTAGAAGAATAGCACTGTTCATGAACAATTTTACTTAATGTTTCTATAATGAAGTTGAACTAAGTTTTGAAAAAAGAAAAAAAAAAAAACAATTAGAGTTCTAGATATGGGGTGGAGCCACATGTACAGTGGCGCAACATATTCTCTCCAAAATAATTCTATAACGATACTTCAACAAATTCGAAAACTATAAAAGGTTTGGGATTGTAGGCTTAGGACGAAGCCACGTGTGTAGCGGCAACCGGCAGCCCGAAGCTTTTCAAAAAACAGTTTATTGTAATTTGTGCATTTTGTTACAGAAATTTTTGACCTTATTTCAACCAAGTTACTGAACTTTAATTTACTACAATTTAATCCTTAAATTTTACTTTCTGATCAGGCCATTTCTTCTGTCTTTGTTAAAGACCCATTCAAACATCGTTTGAAATGTTTTGAAAGACCCATGAGATATACATTTCAAATTATTTTGGGGCTAGTTTGAAATGTTTTGTTTATATCTCAAACTCTCCTTGTCTTGAAACAATGAGTGATTACTTAATATAGATATGAATAGACTATTTATTTTTAATTTTTAATTTTTTTTATGAAAAAGTATAAAGATTGAGGGATACTTATTAATGGAAAACTAATATTCATTAAAATTAGTTGTTTAGTAGACTAAAGGCTGGGAAACTCAAAAAAAAATTGAAATATTTGTATGTTTTCATGTTTTGAATTTAGATTTTAACTAGATATGTCTTTAACCAATGAAGTTTTGGGACTTTAGATATGGCAATCTCCTCATCACGAGCTCTATCTATTTTTTAAGAGTATTATTAATAAAAGGTTAGTTCTATTATTGGTTAAATTTATTATGATTATGATGTTTTGTTTTTTTGTTTTTTCCATGCTCTCCCTACCATAATTTGTTAATTATGAGTAATTTTAAAATTACTAATATACTTTTAATTTTTTTTTGGTGCAAAATAACTCATTGTAATTGATTTTACATGTAAGGATTTTTTTTTCTTTTTTTCTTTTAAGAATTCGCAATAAATTTTGCATGTATCTTTATTATAAAAATCATAGAATGAGACTTAGAAAGCTCACACATTCAGCTAGAATTTTACAAGATGTATTCTCACAAAGCACTATTCATGTATTAGAGATTTAGAAATTTAGAAATAAGTCCAAGCATAAATCGGACAATACATGTTTTATTGATCTCTAAGCTTATATGCTCAAGTCTAAATATTCGTATAAGTCAATTAGGAAAAATATATTTAATTATCTCATTATAATAAGTATTAAGTGTTGTTTATATTTATATTCAGTGTTATTTAAAAATCTACATTTTTTAACAAAATTAAAATTTACACATATCTAGTTAATAAATTAAGGTGGGATGGGGGTGGGGGGGTGGGGTGTGTTGTGCGTTTTCTAAAATATCCACTGATGAGAGAGCCCTTTTAAGTTGTTTTAAAGGATGCATAAAATTCAAAGGCAGCCACTAATAATTGTTAGCTCATTGAACTTCTATTATTAGCATCCAAGGATATGACCCCAGCATGCTTAGAAATCTAAGTATAATCTCGTTTAAGGACGCTGTTCGTAGACTTGATGCAGTTCTCCTCGCTTTGCATCATCACAACGTTACGAGGATGCAGTTATGGTAGGAGATCGTAATTTAGAGAGTGTTGTTTACTTTTAACTTTTAGTTACCATTGTTTGTTAGTCAACAATGAACAATAATCCTAAAGGTCTTTGATAAATTTTTTGATGATCTTGTTGAGGTCTGCTAATTTTCTTATATGTCTATTTAAATATTTAAATTAGTCATTTCATTATTTTACAGTTAAAAATAAAAACCAAAACAAAACTAATCGTTTTTCAATGGTTAATTTATTTATTTCACGCCCATTTTGGTAAAAAAAAAAAAATCAAAACAAAACAAAACAATTATGGTAATAAATTAGCCTAATAAAAGTATCAATCTTCAATATAAAATGACAAAGCATAAATATGAAACATATTTAGAGCAGTTTGAACAAAAATGGAGAAACCTTATCCCAAAGTCGCCCATTTTGCAGGCCAATAATGTCCAGCTACAGGGTTACCAACTGCATAACCAGGGTTTGCTGATACGTATAGCGATCATTTTGAGTTACTGGGGGGCTTTTCTCTTTGCCTGTTGATGGTTCCTGGGATCTTTTTTCTCCCTTTATCTTAGAATTATGCTGTTAGCAGTTAATTCACAGTAGCTCACATCCTAAACAACTCACTTTTGTGCGTATTTGGAGGGGAGTGAATGCCCTGGTCTTTTAACTTGTGTTTTATTTGGTATCATTTCATAGTGACCATTTAGCAAAGAACTCCGTCCTAAAAGTTAATTCATCTGTTATCATTTGATCAATGATACTACAAAGAACTGATGGTCTGTTTACCAGCAAGCTACCCGTGCAAAGAAAATAATAACATTCACCTTTATGTACTTGGGACTACATGAGATAATGTCAGTTGAGGAAAGACCTGCAGCATGCAAGCATTTCACCCAGCCACTCCATGTTAAACTGCCCTAATCTCAGCCATGGCACAAGCTCTACTACGGGAAGAACACAAGACAGCATTTACCATGAATATAAGCACAATGAAGACAACATACGAAAGCTCAATAGGTCCAGTTATACAGGCTTGTCTGTGACAAGCCGCACCTTGTTCAGGGATTCTTTAAACACTTGCCAGGCAACCATATAATGATTTTGAGATCTGATCCCTTCTGCAACTACTTGCATGGCTCGTTTGTACAAATGATCAAACCGCTGCACTGGGTTACCAATATCAGCATTGTTGGACCCAGAATCTGGCACATAGGATCGCTTAAAGTCCTTCCTCCATCGAGGTAATATATACTGGAAAGGTATGTCCTCCACGCCATTGTAGTTTAGAATACACAATGCATGCCGACAAAGGTAGCCTTTAAGGTTAAAGCAACCACAAGCGCAACGAACATCTGCTCCTGTTTTATCATACACGACTTCGAAGTTCCTAAAATTGCTCAGATTATCTTCATCTTCACGTTCTTTAACCATGTAAGTAACAATTGGCCCATTGGTGTGAACTTGTGTTATGCTAAAACAAGATGACATCATCACAATCTCGCCTTGGAATTTCCCAAATATTTTGCTGGTATACAGTTTAGAGATCTGTAACTCATAATAGCTACCAGTTCTCAGCATGGAGCTTAAATCTCTTGACTCAAAATCATCAAGAGCTTCCTCCGCACGTTTGTTTTGTAAAACCAATTCATACATGTCAAAAAACTCCTTCAAAGAAGTTTGCTGATGCATGCAACCATCAAAGAAAGGAATCATGGACCCACCTTTCTGGAAAGAGGACATCCCAGCAAAAAAGGTATCTTTGGAGTAAACTGGAGCCCACCGCTCACGATCTTTGTAAAAAGTTTGAAGCCACTCATGGTGTGCAATTCCAAACCGTCGGACCATATTTTCCCAATCTATTTCAAATTCATCCACTTTCACAGAATCATAGACAATTCTGTTTAGCATCATCTGGAATGCCTCATAGTCATCCAACACTCCCAAGTTTTCAAGAATCCCTTGCACAACAGTCGACAGAAAAAGACGATGGTGAGCCCTGGGGAACACCTCAGCAATTGCAGTTTGCAAGGTGTTACACTGATTGGTAATGATAGTTTGTGGAGGCCGACCTACCATACACGAAAGCCATGCTCTGAATAGCCACATATATGTTTCATACGACTCATCTGCAAGCAAAGCACAACCAAGCAGAATGGACTGGCCATGGTGATTAAGTCCACCAAAGAGAACAAGCGGAACTTCATATTTGTTTGACAAACAAGTTGTGTCAAATAGAACCACATCACCAAAGTAACCATAAGCATCTCTAGACCTAGAATCAATCCAAAACACATTCCTTAAAAACCCCTCATCATTGAGATCCATCAAGTAAAAAAAGTTAGGATCCATCAATTGAGCACGACAAAAATAATTGTGAATAAGTTGTGCATCTCCTTTTTGAAGCATCAATCGCTTGGACCTGTCCATGTAGCAGATACCATCTCCCTCATTAGGATTTGCACCCATAATGTCCGGAGCAGATGTTCTATACAATTTGATGGTCTGTACTTCAACATCAACAGTTGGTTCTGCCTCTCTTTTAGCCCCGGCCTCCACCTTCTTGTGTGACTTAGAATTTTGTGCTCTCTCAGGATCAAATAAGTGGTTATGATCAAGCTTGACTTCATCCACTTTCCACCTATTAGATTCTACCAACCTCAACCTTACCATTGCTAGACAGCCAGTTCTTGTTTCCTTTCTACGACTGTTTGCTTCCTTAACTGTCTTAAAACCCTCACAGTTGCAACATAAAACTGCTCCACGTTTCTCCTTACTGTTGCGTTTTGTCCAAGAAGACTTCACCCTGATAGCAAATCCCAATTCCCTAGCATAGTAATTATAATAATTGTAAGCATCATCATAGGAGTCAAACTCCATCCCAACGACTGGTGCTAGATGGTCCTTCCCCCCACAGTTGTCACTCTGATCATCTACTGTAGTTATACCATCTGAAGTGTTTATAGCATCATGGTCTCCAATAACAAGTGTTTGTTGACTGTTTTGCTCGTGGCCATTTCCTTCAATCCCAAGGTCTTCACATTCACTCTCGAGGTTGTTTTCTTCTATGTCAAGGTTATTGTCTTCTATGTTAAGGTTGTCCTGGATCTTGGACTCGGCATTATCAATGGTATCTGAGGTTTCAACCTCAAGGGTGTTAGTCTTTCCAGTAAGAGTCTTCACAATTATCTGCATCTGTTAAACGAAAAGAACTAACAAAGTATCAGAATCCACAATTCAAACCCCAACAAAACATGGTAAGGACATTTTACATCAAATAATGGGAAAAACATGCGCCAAATTTCGCAGACAATCATTGAGACATCTGCCATAAAGAATTATTCACAAGAATTCAAAAATATATCCTTCCCTCTTTGCTAGTTCCCCACTCTCCTGGTCTCGGAAACATTATTAAAAAAACTTAGAACAGAAAAAAAAAAAAAAAAATCGATTAAAAATGTTTTAAAAAATTTTTTCCACACAAATCAAGAGCTAGAGCATGAATAATAATTAACATGATAAAGCACAATAATAAGAGAGAGATTGAACTACCAATGAAATCATAAAGAACTGTCAAGTCCCAGAGTCATCGACAATAAACAGATCAGCCCATTTATATAAATTTATATAATTGATTCCCTCTGATCAATCCAATTCACTGCTTATCCAGAGGAAAATCAAAAACCATACAAAACATTAAATTTCCCACCGGCCAAACAAACTTTTCTTTATCGACTAAATACAGATCCGTCCAAACATGAAACCCCATAACCGACAAACATGTTAATCAAGGATAGGAGCACACCCTAGGCAAATTACAGCTTCCCCGATTTCTTACAAATAGCTCTGAAAACAATTGAGGTAAAGAACAAAGGACCCCACAGAACTCATCAAATCGGAGATCTCATTATGACATTGGGCTGCCGCCTTCTTCAGCCAGCTGTATGGCCGGAAATTCGTCGGAATCCAATAACGATCGGAATTGTATTTTTGTAATAAAAGAAAAGATATGCTGCGGATTTACTAGAGTGCTGTAATGGTAGTCTATCGTTTTACATCGGCTCTGCTACTACTTGAAACGCACCGAAAATTCATCATCAATATGTACATTTTTTTGATCTGCATATTATTATTATTATTAAATTCCTTTTCAATTAATAAAAAATTTATGGGATTGTACTTATTAATTTAAATTTTTTTTAAATATTTAATTTTGTTATAAATTTTTAGTATTTAAAATATTTAATAATTAATTTATAGTTGTTTATAAATACTAAAAATTTACGTAAAGTGAATAGTTATAATTAAAAAAATTATCTTAAATTCTTCTCTTGAATTTTTTTTAAACGTTCAAATTTACTATTTTTTAAAAAATAATTATAATTTATTTTTTTCTTTATGTTTACTTAAAAAGAAATAATTACTTTCAAATTCATTTTTAATTTTTTTAAAAAATAAATTATTTATAATTTATAATTTTTTTATTAAAAAAATTACTTATCAATAAATAAAATAAATCAACATATTATATATTATTATTAAAATTAAGAAAAAATTTTAACTATTCATTTTTTTTTTGTTACGTGACGATTTCTTCCTAATTTATAAATTAACACTATCACATAATAATTTTTCTTTAATTTATAAATTAAGAAAAATAAAAGGAACAAAAAAAGACAAAATCTTCTCTCAAATTTTTTCCTTAAAAAGAAGAAAAACAAATACTCCACATTTAATTTTTTTTATATTTTTTTCTTTCTTGAAAAAAAACTAATAATTTATGTTTTTCATTTTTCCATTTTTTTATAAAAAAATACCATTAAATTTTTCTTACAAAAAATATTTACAATTTAATTACATATTAATTTTCACTTTTTTGAAAATAAAAATTCATTTAATTTTCTTTTAATAATTTAACATAATAAGAGAATTACTACCAAATTATCTTTTCTTTAAAATTAAAGAAAACTTATTTAAATTTCTTTTAATTCATTTCTTTATTGTTATGTATCTCTTTATTATCATAAGACAATTTTAGAATAATAAAAAAAAAGAACATTATAACATAAACATTTTGTTACCTTTAAATTTGTAACCTTTTCATAGATTTGTCTTTTTCTTTTTATTTTTTTATATGTGATTATATCTTTAAATTTAAGTTTTTGCTATATGTAAACTTTAATTTTATTTTTTTTAACATTCAATAAGTTACAATTGTAATGTAATAAAAAATGATGAATCATAATGTAAGCTTTTCTTATTTCTAAACATTTAACTTTTTTTAACATTAGATTTTAAGATTATGACATTTCTTTTTTTTTTGTTCATTTAAACTAAATAATAATTAATATAACAACTATGATTATTATTTTATTAATTATAAAGTAAATTAAGTAAGAATAAAAAAAAATTGTGAGTATATACTACACCCTTTTGTTGGAATTAAATGGTATAAAATAATCATTTAAAAAAATATAAAATATAAGAATATAAAATATAAAATTTTATATTTTCAAACATATGAATTTAAAATAAAGTTATAATGAAAATTATCGATTAAAGAATCTAATTTAAATTATTAATAGTTGTTTTCCTTTTTTAGTAAATAAAAAGAAATATTTAGAAGTATTATTTGAGAGTAATTTAAAAAAATAGAAAAGAATTGTAAAAAAAATATTCCTCTTATGAAATACATCAATACAACAAATTTTTGAAGGATGCTCAAAAAATTCATACATACAAATTTTACTTTTTTGATTTTCTAACATTTGAAAGTTGTTATAGTAATAACACCTATCTCACGTATATTTACCTTCATTAAATTTGTACTTTTATTATTATCTTGAATTTTTTTTCACAAATTATGTTTTTGCTTATTATCCTAATTAAATATATAATATCAATTTGTTAAATATCATTAGAAAGTTTATATTAATTAAAGGAAAAAAATTCAATGGAACATAAAATAAACATTAAAAAAAAGACATCGGGATTATATTATTAGAGTATGATCAAGAAAAAATATATATAACCATAATTTTGTTCTTCCACATAATCATAATATGTGCATTTTTTTTTGTGTAACTCAAAAGATATTAAAGTCACCTTTTGGAATAAAAAAGATTGATATTGTAACACAAGATGTTTGCAAATCAAGCTACAATCATCTTATTGTGATAGTCATAGGTAGCATTAAGAAAAGATTTATGGGTTAACACTCTTTTACTTATAGGATTTTTAAATTTGAATTCACAAATTAAGAAAAATAAAAAGAAATAAATTTTAAATATCCCAATTATTTTCTTAAAAATGATTTTTTCCCCCTTAATTCACACATTTCTTCTCAAGAAGAAAAAAATATCAAAATTTTCTTTTTATTTATTTAAAAAACAATACTTTTACAATTTTCTTTCCAAATTTATTAAATAAGAAAAAAAGAGAAAAATACTTATAATTTAATCTTTTTTTCATTTTCTTTATAAAAAGTAAAAAAATTACTCACACATTTCCTTTCTTTATTTTCCTAAAAGGAAAAAAGTTCCCAAATTTAATTTTTTTCTTAAAAAAGGAAAAAATGAAAAAAAATCATAAATTTTATCTTTTATTTTCTTAAAAAATTTATTCATAATTTAATTTTTTTATTTTTAAAAATTTTTGTTCTCATCATCATTTTTTTTTCAAAAAGAAAAAGTACTATATATATATATAGTAGAATAATTAAAGTTAATCTTAAGATTTAAATATAACTTCTATTAGTATACTTAAAAAAATTATAAGCTTAGAGTGTTGAAATATTAATTTATTTAAAGATGTCAAAATTTGACTTGACCTAATAAATTAATTCGTATCTAATCCAAAAATAGCTTAACTTAAAAATGGCTCAAATCTAAACTAATTTAAAATTTTAGTATCAGGCTTCATTCAAGCAACTTACAATACTTATGTAAGTCATTATAAAATGATAGCTATTACACTAAAATTTAAAAAGCAATAATTGAAATTGCTTATCATATTTAATAAATTTTTATAAAAAATCCAATAGAGAAAGGTATTAAAATTGCTTATGATATTTAATACATATTTAGGTCTTTTTTATGCTAGTATGTTGATGTTTTAGTAGTGTTTTTCTATTTCTCTAATATATTGTTACATGTAAATTTACAAAATTATGTAAGAAATAGATCATTTTATTTTATTTTAGTAAAAAAAAATAATGAATATATTTTTAATTTGAGAATATTTTTTTGAAAAAAATAAAAAAATTAAATTATACAATTAAACTTGCAAAAATAAGTTATGTAATTCATGACATAGTTTATGTGATTTATGAAAAATAAGATAAAATAATAAAATCAATTAATAATAATGAAAAAAATTATAAGTATTAATTTTGAAATAAAAAAATTGATAAAGTGAAATTAATTGAAAAGTCACAAATTTTAAAGAAAAATTATAAGAATGAAGTCTAATTAAGAAAAAATAAAGGAAAAATAGTACAAATCAAATATATTTGTGATTTTATAATGTAAAGAAGAGGATTAAATGAATGCTAAATTCCTAATTTTATTAAGATATTTACAAAAAAAATCTATAAATTAATTATTAAACTAATATTAAATACTATCAATTGCAAAGCTTTATTAAAAAATTTTAAAATTAAGCAGACATTGATATATAAATTTATCACTAGCTTTCTCTTAATTTTCTTAATTATATTATATTTTAGTTTTAAATTTGTATGATGCATAAGTTTATATTTTGATTGTGTTTTATTTAAATAAAAAAATAAAAATAGATTTAAATTATAAATATTTTTAAAAATAAATTTGAGAGTATATTTTAAAAAATAAAAAGGTTTAAATTATTAATATTTTTTGAAGGAAAAAAATTTAGAAATGTTTTTTCTTTTTTTCTCTTTAAAAAAGTAGGATTAGCTCTTTTTAAAAATTTGGTATATATTGTCTTTAAAATACCAGTTAAAATAGTCTTACGTTGTTAATGGAAAAAAATGAGGTAATGCTGAATAAGTGATGTAATATTGAAATATTTATTTTATTAGAATATTAAAAAAATTATAAATTAGTTATTAATTTCATATTAAATATTAAAAATTATGAAAGTTTATTAAAAAAATTTTAAAATTAAACAGATGTAGTGATATAAAAGTTTTACTAAATTTCTTCCAATAATTATATGATAAATATAGATATATACATATAAATTTTGAGAAAAAAAATTAATGACCAGAGTCTTATGATATGGAGTAAGAAATTCAAATAATTATTTTCCTAAAAAATTGTTACCTTTTTATTTAACAATTAATTATATTAATATATTGTATCTGTAAAATCACCTATTATATTATGATAATGAAAAAAATAAGATTAAAAAATAATAATTTTGCATCTTATATTATATAAATTATGTTTCTTAACTTAATAAATTAAAGAAAAAACAAAAACAAGCCAAAAACAAAAAAAGGAAGGATTCTATAGGATCAAAATAGAAATTTCTTTTATTAATTTTTTAAGTCTCGTTTGGTATCAACCACCAAAATGAACACACATTTGTCTCGTGGTTCTAAATCGGATAAGAACTAATCATGCCGTGTGGACCAGGACAAACCGGTCCTCATCACGCGCGTAATCTGTCCTGCCGAAGGGCAATTGTGTCATTTTAATTTATCGAAGGGCACGTTTGTCATTTAATTAACACATCCCCAATCTCTCTATAAGTAGGCGACCTCAGGCGTGCCGAGAATCATCCCGTAGCTGATAGCTGTTTCATCGAAAGCTTCAAAATCGAAGCGAGAAAACTCTCTACCTCTCAAGGTATTTTTTTTTATTTTTTCAATTTTTATCTCTTTTTATTTTTCAATTTATTATTATTATTTTTATATATGTTGCGATGATATGATAGCTTATGATTCGCTGTTTGATTATATTTCTTGGTTTTTTTTTTTTTTTTTCTAAAGAAAGATTTATGATTTTGGTCTTTGGATCTGTTCGATTGATTCGATGAAGCCTGCGCGATCGCGTGATTGGTGTTTTTGGTTCTCTATGGTTTAGATCTCCGATTTGATGTTTTCTATTTGTAAGGAAACGAGGATTCTGGCAATTACCTAGGGTTTGCTATTATCCTTAATTAATATGTTGCTTGATTTGGGGGTTTCGTGTTTCGACGGATCTGTGTCTAGTAGATGCAGAAGAGTTTGTTTGGCCGTTGTATGGGTTTGCTTTTCCTCCGGAGAAGCAGTGTATTGGATAGATCTGAGGGAATCAATTGTTATATATGTATATATATATATATGGTTTCAGTGCTTAATTGATGTGATCTGTTTATCGATGATGGTTTTGGGACTTAACAGTTTTTTATGATTTCATTGGTAGTTCTATCTATCTCCTATTATTGTGCTTCATTATGTTCTTGGTTTGTGTAGAAAAAAATATTGAATAGTCATTTTTGTAATTGTTGAAATTGAATCAATTTTTACCTGTTCTAAGTTTTTAAATAACATTTCTGTGAACAAGAGATTGGTAAACCAGCAAAGACGGAAGGATTTTTTTTTTAATTCTTCTGAATGATTCTTTATGGCAGATGTCTCAATGATTGTCTGCTAAATTTGGTTCATGTGTTTTCCATTAAATGATGTAAAACTTGGTAGGCTTTAAATCATGCTTACCATGTTTTGTATGGTTTTGAATTGTGGATTCTGTAACCGTGCTAGTTTTTTTTTATTATTATTTTTTATGACAGATGCAGATCTTCGTGAAGACTCTTACTGGAAAGACAATCACCCTTGAGGTTGAAAGCTCAGATACCATCGATAATGTCAAGGCCAAGATCCAGGACAAGGAGGGCATCCCACCAGACCAGCAGAGGCTGATATTTGCAGGGAAGCAGCTCGAGGATGGCCGCACCCTTGCAGACTACAATATTCAGAAGGAGTCCACCCTTCACTTAGTGCTTCGTCTTCGTGGTGGGATGCAGATTTTTGTGAAGACCCTCACTGGCAAGACAATTACCCTCGAAGTTGAGAGCTCTGACACTATTGACAATGTCAAGGCCAAGATCCAGGATAAGGAGGGCATTCCACCAGACCAGCAGAGGTTGATCTTTGCTGGAAAGCAGCTTGAGGATGGTCGTACCCTTGCAGATTACAATATTCAGAAGGAATCCACCCTTCATTTGGTGCTCCGTCTTCGCGGTGGCATGCAGATATTTGTGAAGACCCTCACTGGCAAGACGATTACCTTGGAAGTGGAGAGTTCTGACACAATTGACAATGTGAAGGCCAAGATCCAGGACAAGGAGGGCATCCCACCAGATCAGCAGAGGCT
>JAHLGP010020635.1:8668273-8855235 GCA_020141445.1 Bruguiera sexangula
GCCAAGATCCAGGACAAGGAGGGCATCCCACCAGATCAGCAGAGGCTGATTTTTGCTGGAAAGCAGCTCGAGGATGGCCGCACCCTTGCAGACTACAATATTCAGAAGGAGTCCACCCTTCACTTGGTGCTTCGTCTTCGTGGTGGGATGCAGATTTTCGTGAAGACCCTCACTGGCAAGACAATTACCCTTGAAGTTGAGAGCTCTGACACTATTGACAATGTCAAGGCCAAGATCCAGGATAAGGAGGGCATTCCACCAGACCAGCAGAGGCTGATCTTTGCAGGAAAACAACTTGAGGATGGTCGCACCCTCGCTGACTATAATATTCAGAAAGAGTCCACCCTCCACTTGGTCCTTCGTCTTCGTGGTGGTATGCAAATTTTTGTGAAGACTCTTACTGGGAAGACAATCACCCTGGAGGTTGAAAGCTCTGACACCATAGACAATGTGAAGGCCAAGATCCAGGACAAAGAGGGTATCCCACCAGACCAGCAGAGGCTAATCTTTGCTGGAAAGCAGCTAGAGGATGGACGTACTCTTGCAGACTACAACATCCAAAAGGAGTCTACCCTTCATTTGGTGCTTCGACTACGTGGGGGGATGCAGATATTTGTGAAGACACTCACTGGAAAGACCATTACTTTGGAGGTGGAGAGTTCAGATACTATTGACAACGTGAAGGCCAAGATCCAAGACAAGGAGGGTATCCCACCAGACCAGCAGAGGCTGATCTTTGCTGGCAAGCAGCTTGAGGATGGCCGCACCCTTGCGGACTACAACATACAGAAGGAGTCCACCTTGCACCTTGTCCTGCGCCTTCGCGGTGGCCACTAAGCTGTGGGACCAGTTGCTTTCTTATTTCTGCCGTGTTTGATGGCCATTGTCAATGGCCTTGAATAAAGTGCTTGAGAACTTTTTTATAGACGTTCTGTTGTAATTTGTGGTTTTCCGTACCATGTATTGAAGACCTTAGATATGGTCATTTCTCAGCTTCTAAGACATTTAAATGGCTTTTTATGAGGTCATTTGTTGTCTGTTTTAATGAATGTGGTTAATTTTCATTTATGTGCTTGTGTTAATCTTTGCTACCTGCATTTAGGCTGCTGCAGTGATTCTGTGTCACCGTGATCTGTTTGGAACGCAAGATTTGTCAAGTACTGGACTGCTTCACCAAGCCATTCTTGATGGTTTCAATCAACAGGATGATGATCTGTTTTTTATCATGATTTTAATATGATCCTCTGGGGCAAGCAATTGAGTTTCTATTCTTTTCCCTCTGCTTCGGGTGGCCTGGAGTATCATCAATTCCTCAAAGCATCTGTTTTACTACAGAAAGCCCAAGGCAGAGAGCGAAAGCAGGAGAAACTGACGACAAGAGAGAGACTTGTGTATAGTACTTTAGATATGCTTCAAATCAATCGACATTGTTGGGTAATTTCTCTGGATGATCCGTTGTTCTGTATGTGATGCTTGTGATCTTGGGGCAAGAATAAGAAGGTGATTGCATGGCTGGCTGGAGGAAAAATTTTCTTTTATTATTATTATTTTTACCGATTACGTGCAAATGCTGATTTTCTCGGTTTGAAATTTTTGTCATCTTTTATTTTATTATTGTTTAATTTACTTATGATCACGTTGAAAACCTATTGACACCGTGTTATTTCTGGCACAAACAAATTTTTGACAGCCAAAAAAAAAAAAAAAAAGAAAAACTATATTTAAAGAAAATATTGAGTTCATGATTTATTAGTGATTAGCCCAAAAAGAATATCGTGAAAGGGGAGAGAGACCAAAAAAAAAAAGTCATTTCTCACGCTTGTTTGGATTTAATACTAATTTTATAAATAAAAATAAAATAAATATTTATTTTAATTTATTAAAAATTTTATTAAATTATAAATTATATAATAAAATAATTTTTAAATTTTATAAACAATTTAATTTTTTAATTGTTATGATATCTTTAAAATATTAAATATCTTCTTTTTTTAATGTGCATGATTACATGTAAATATTTTTTTTTAATAAATAAAACTTTTAAGATATTTAGAACGGGATTTTTGGCCTCAAAATGTTGATGCGAGAGAGACATGGTCAAGAAGTTTTTTTTTTCTTTTGCAAAATAATAATAATAATAATAATAATAATAATAATAATAATAATAAATTTAAAACTAAACTAAATATTTTAAAAAATATATTGAACGAGAACATTATTACTAATATATGTTCGTGACTGCGCAATTCTCGTCGTTCCATTTAGTCCGATAATCATGCTCTATTTAGATTGCTATATCATCAATTTGTCTTGAATTAAGAATTGCATAAATTTAATAGCACAAAGAGATGGAAAGTAATTGAAGAGACAAATAACAATAGCATGAAAATTGGCTCAAATGATAAGTGTAAGAAAAAATAACTTTCAACAAAAATATCAAACTTGCAAGTCAATAATTTTGCAAATAATATGTCAAGATTGCAATGCCAAGTAATAAAATTTGAATAGATAAATAAATTATGGGTGCCAAAATTTTATCGCTCCTTAGGTAGACACAATTAGCAATTTATATCTTAAAGGGAGGGCAAAAGAAGTTTCTTTAACATAAACTATGATAGACTTTTATGAAGGGTAAAACATATCAATCATAACAAAATGTTAAAATGTTTTTTATGATGACATTGTTAGCTAGTCAATGAGCCATCTCAAAAATTAAAAGAAAAAGCTAGACAATTTTAAGAATCATCCATACTTTTAAATTCTAGGGACCTTTTAATTATAAGCTAGTTATTTTTGTAAATTAATTTTACACAGATATATGATCCATTTAAATTTATTATATATTGTATAAACTATTAATTTTTTTATATGTCTTTTCAACCTTGAGTCATATTAATCGAGTAATTTCTTTAATTTATAAGATTTAATAATTATCTTTTTTTTTTTGAATTAGTATGCATAACTTTTTTTTTTTTTGTATTAGTAAGTTGTCAAGTTAAACTCTTAACTCTGTATATATGTAATGCCCCAAGACTTTTTCATTTATTCGATCAAATATATCAAAACCTTTAGCTTCTTAGAAGTTGATTCCTTTAAAAAATTATTAAAAATTAATTCCCTTAAAAAGATAAATTCCTATCTTTTATTTTTGTAATTTTCTTATTTTTGATCTCTAAATTCTCATTTTTTAGTATCAAAGTAGTGTTTATAAGGATTTCCCTTATGTTCCATAACCTTGCCAACAAAAAAAATAAAAAACAAAAACCATTTAGTTTATACCTCTCTTATTTGACAACAAAAGAAAAATTTTAAAATTACTAATTTGTAGTCCTATGCCATGTTTTCACACTACTTATTTGATTTTACACTAAAATATTCCATGTTGAAGAATCAACATCTCTTATATGAGAGTCTTTTAAAGGATCAAACAAATGGTCCTTGCTCTAGGAAAAATCTAGTTAGGAGACAATACTTCTAAATTTACTAATAAATAAAAAGAATTAGAGAAGTCCTTTGGAAATGTTGACCACAATTATACATAACCACATATGAAGGTGAAATTTCCTCATTGGGATAAGAGTGATCCCACAGGTTGGATTTCCAAAGACGAAAAATATTTCTATTTTCATTATACGACAAAAGACTTTAAGGTGGAAATTGCCTCTATTTAATTAGAGGGTGATGTTATTCAATGGTATGATTAGTTTCAAACTTGTGTTAGAGTTCTGACTTAAGCTAATTTTACTAAAAGCCTTCTTATACACCTTAGGCCTTCAAAATATCATAACATTGATGGAGAGTTAACAAAAATTTGTTGGACATCAAACATTCTAGAGTTTCAAAGTCATTTTCAGTGACTTGCCAATCAAGCTAACGATTGGTCAGAAAGACAATTGGTAAGAACCTTCATTGAAGGGCTTCTTTCTAACATTTGACATGAAGTCAAAGCTCATTAATCAAAAACAATAGTAATGACTATCTTCTTTGCTTGCCTCTAAAAGAAGAAGTCGAGCATTGAAAATCATCACCCAATTACTAAATGAGTTAACAAACCTCTTAATGGTAATAATAACTCATCTTCTTTAATTTGTCCCACTAACACTAGACATTTGACTCAACAACAATAGAAAGAGTGGTTAACAAAGAGACTATATCGATACTATGATGAGAAGTGGCTAAAAAGTATCAATGTAAACCAGGGAAGCTTTTAATGATTAAGCTAATTGAGAAAGCTATTAAGGTAGATGAAACTCTTACTAGAAGGTTAGGTTGTTAATATTGATCTTTTTTTATTGCCTTTGGAAGATTATGAGATTATTCTTGACATTGACCTGTTACAAGCCTTGGGAGATATTACTTGGAATTTTTTCAAGTTAATAATGGAGTTTTTCTTGAATAGGCACATGGTAAAGTTACAAGGAAGGTATAGTGGTAAAAATCACCACTATCACAAGCCATTGGATGGAGAATGTCTTACAAAAAGTGGGACAAGGGTTTTTTGTGCATTTGTATAATGCAAAGATGATAAAATCTCATTTTATAAAGGAAAAAGAGGTCGAGACATTATTGATTGACTCCTCTTATTTATTTACTAAGCCCACAAGTTTACTTACAAGGAGAGCACATGATCATTGTATTCTTTTATTGCCTAGGAATGCACCTACTAATATTTGACCTTATAGTTATCTACATTTCTAAAAGGAAGAGATTGAGAAAATTGTGAAAGAAATGTTGGAAACTAGCATCATCAAGTCTAGTATTAGTCCTTACTCCTTTCTTAGTCTCCCAGTAAAGAAGAAAGATAGATCTTAGAGACGTATATGGATTATTAGGTGCTTAACTGTATCACTCTGAAGAATAAATATCCTATTCTTGTTATTAATGAGCAATTGGATGAGTCAAGAAGTGTGCAATTACTTATTAAACTTAATTTAAGATTGGGTTATCACTAGATTTGGGTTCGTGAGGAGGATATTTAGAAAACAACTTTCAAGACACAAGATGGCCATTATGAGTTCTTGATTATGCCTTTTGGGCTTACTAATACTCTTTCAACATTTCAAAACTTAATGAATGACATATTCCAACCATATTTGTGTAAGTTTGTTTTAATACTTTTTGATAATATCTTGGTATATAATTTTTTTTTATGCTTATCTATCACATTTATGAACTGTGTTTACTAATCTACGTGATTATTTTTTGTTTATTAAGAAGTCAAAGTGCAGTTTTACTAGCCGAACAATGAAATATCTCAAGACAATTAAGGCATTATATGGCCTTTTGGAATTAAATGGTTATCATCACAAGTTTATCTATAATTATAGGAAGATCAATGTTTATTTAACAACTCTTTTAAAGAAATATTCATTCAAATAAAGTGAAAAAAAAAAGAAGGAAGCATTTGTTTCTCTTAAGCATGTTATGACTATTACATCATTTCTTGCCTTATTTGACTTTAATAAGGTATTTATTATCGAATTTAATGCTTTTAGAGTTATAATTAGTGCAGTGTTAATGTAAAAGGGTCTTTTTATAGCGTTTACCAACAAAACTTATTACCAAAATATCTTAATATGTCTATCTATGACAAAAAAGATGTTAGCTATGGTTTATGCAATCATAACATGGTGTCTTTACTTGATTGGAAGGTATTTTCAAATTCAAATTGACCATAAAAGTCTAAAATATTTATTAGAATAATAGATCTTTTTTATATAGTAGTAAAAGTAGGTTTGTAAATTATTGGGATATGATTATAAGATTTTTTTATAAAAAAGGAAGCAAAAATCTTATAACTAATACATTATCTCACATTTCAGCTAAGTTATGATAATCTTTATCTCTATTTATAATACTTTTGTGAAAATTAAATATAAGTGGTGGGATAATCCTAAAACTTAAGAAGTTCTTGAGAAATTACAGGAAGATCCTAATTTGATTGCCTATGACACTTGAGATTCTACAAACTTGCACTATAAGGGCAAGATGGTACTTGTTCCTAGTTCTTGTTGGAAGGAAACAATCTTATAAGAGTTTTATGCATCTTTGATTGCTGGACACTCAAGATTTCTTTGTACTTACAAGCATATTTGCCATGAATTTTATTAAAGGCGTATGAAGAGTGAAAAAAAAAAACAAATTTGTAGCTGAATATGATGTTTGTCAATGTCATAAAAGTGAATTTATAGCATATCTAAGTCTTCTTCAACCTTTGTATATTCCAAAAAATAATTGGACAAATAGTTTTATGGACTTCCATTGTGTTAAGGTAAAACTGATATTTTTGTTGTCGAAAATCATTTGACTAAATAGATTCATTTTTGTGCTATTAGTCATCTTTATACTATCGCTAACATTGCTTGCATTTTTTATGAAAATATTGTAAAGCTATATAGTATTCCTAAATCTATTATCAGTGATTTTTGTTAGCAATTATGTATAATGAAAAAAAGATGTGAAAAGCCTTTTCTTTTATTTCTATTTTTTTATACCAGATTTGGGGAATTACTTGTACCACATTTCTAGTCATAGTATAGATATTGGCAAAAAGACTAGTTGAATTTATCTCTTTTTTTTTCTTTTTTTTAAAATCTAAATGGGAGGATGGTGTAATTATGTCACTATTGTCAGATTTAACTGTCATAGAATATATCAATAGCTTTTTCTATTATAATACAATCAAATTCGACTAGATATTAAGCATATAGTATTCATAAATCTATTATCAATGATTGAGTCATTTCATTTACAAGGGATACAATTAAATATGAGCACTATTTTCCACCTGCAAATGAATGAACAAACTAAGATAGTTAACAAGTGCTTAAATAATTACCTTTACTACTTTGTAAGTGACAAGTTAAAGGATTAGGTAAAATGACTTTCTTGAGCTGAGTAGTGGTATAATACCAATTATCATTTTTCAATAAAGATATTTGAAGTTGTTTATGGTTAAGTCCCATATATTCTTGCAAGGTATATAACTAGGTGGACAGAGTTGATAAAGACTTACAAAATAGGGATAAGCTACTTTAACTTATAAAAAACAATCTTGTTGCAACCCAAGCCCATATGAAGCAATGCATTGATACACATTGTACTAAGTATGAGTTTTTAGTGGGAGATTTAGTCTATTTTAGACTTTAACCATATCGATAGTTGTCGATCACTATTCACTCAATAATGAAATTATCTTCTCACTTTTTTAGGTTGTACAAAGTCCTTAAATGTATTAGTCTTATTACTTATCATCTTAACCTACTAGTAGGGTCCAAAACACATTTTTTTTCTTTCATATTACACAAAGCTAGCTACCTAATATTATTTTTACACAAGAGGTGAATGTTCAATAGCAAATTATCTTGGACTAATACATTGTTAAGCGTGAAAACCAAGGTATCACTCAAATTCTTATTTAGTGAACCAATCTTCTTATTAAAGATGTTACCTAAGAATTCTATTATTATTTTGCAAAGTAATTTTTAAAAACAATGTTGCTTTAAAGGATGATGAAATGATGTGATTTCCTTAATTTATAAAATTTAATGATTATCTTTTATTTTTTTTCAAAGTAGTAGACATAATCATTTTTACATTAATAAACTATCAAATTAGACTTTTGAGTATATATACATATATATAATGTTTTATTACTTAAGTAATTAAATATATTAAAATTCTTAATTGATCAAAAATCAATCTTTTATAATAAATCAATCTTTATTTTTTATTTTTTTAATTCTTTTATCTTTAACCCTTAATTTCTCATTAATTACTTTTTAAGTTTAACACTTTAGTTTTTTCTTTTTTTCTTTTTTTTTGTGAGGGAAAGATGAAACATTTATTCGTTCAAGAAGAGCAAGTACTTATTATTGGGCGATAAAAGAAAAGGTGTGATAAGGCTATTCGATGCCATTATCACCTAAATTAATCAATACTTCATTAGCAAGAGCGTGAACAACTCTATTAATGTGCCATCTAATATGATGAAATGACGAATGAGTAAACTATGATGTTAAAGGCCCTAATGTCCTTTGCCAAATGTCCCACCATTGAGTGCTCGATTTGCTGAGATTGGATAGCTCAAATTGCAAGTAAGCTATTGGACTCCACATATATATAAGGCAATGAGAGCTCGGTTGCCTTATGTATGGTCTCCCAAATAACTAAGATCTACAAAATATCCGAAGGGAAAGTGTCGAGCATCACTTTCGAAAAGGTGAAAATTTTGCTCACCTTTGTGGTTACGAAAAATATTCCGAGTCATGCCCGCCCATGCCCCTTTGTAGCATCTGTATTAGTTTTAATAACCTCACCATCCGCCGACTTCTAGGTAGTTTGATGGAAGTCGTATTGTACCAGCCTAAATTAACAAGGGAGTTGATACTTTGCAAAACCTTGGAGGACCAATGACAAGGGCAAGGTCAAAGAAAATAAAGAAAACTCTCAACAACTTATTGTGCGACATTTACTATCAGGAAGTTGCTAGGCACGAGTTAAGGATGATAGAGGCTTCGCCAAGGCTTGCGAATGTGTCATTTATGGAGGAATTCAAGAACCATGACCTTGGGAAGGAAGTTGGATTTTAGAGTCCATGTTTGGGCAATTAAATGGGTTATTTTCATGGGTTATTATTATTATTTAGTGGGTTGGACCAATTTCCTTAATAAGCTCATCTTATTAGCATATAAAAAGGGGTGGCTGGCAGATTGGATGAATTTCCTTAATAAGCCCATCTTATTAGCATATAACAAGGGTGGCTGGCAGATTGGACAAATTTCCTTAATAAACTCATCTTATTAGCTAGGGTTTAGGGAAAGCTAGCATATAAAAAGGGTGGTTAGAGGGGAGAACGGCAGAGGATGAATGTATGAGCTATTTTCTCTGGTTTTTTGAAAACTAATTCTGAACTTTCATACTTGAGTGTGTTGGTTCAATAGACTTATCTTCTTCAACGTTTTGTTGTTGGGAGTGACGTCTGAATCTTATAGTTTTGGTTCTTGGTTGTTTATAATCATTGGTTCAGAACTCCAAAATCCCTTAACCTTTGTTAGAACAATCCTATACCAACATTGATGTTGGGTTCCGTTTACAAATAATCGGAGTTCATATCATTTGGTATCAGAGCCTTGACTCTAACTCAGGTTAGTTATACTTTTGTTATCATCTGTTTTGTGTATTGTTCATTGTTGATTGAATAATCGAAAAGAGAAAAAAAACACAAAAAAAAAACAAAAACAAAAACAAAAATCGTGTATTTCATGGGTTTCTCTTCTGATATTTGTTTCTTCTACAGAAGTACCCATTAGTAAACCCAAAAAAAAAAAAAATGGGTTCATTGCTCAATTGGTCATTTACTCAATTATATTCGAAATTGATTGTTGTCCGATTGCACTGCTCATAACATTGAGTTCCTTGTCATTCTATTTGCTTTATTGCCCATCTTTTTGGCTGTATCACTTCTCTGAAGAGGTAGGTCTAAGATTGATATATTCAAGTTTTGTTTGTTTTGAATTTAGTTTGCTTGGAACTATTGAAATAGCTATTAGAGTCTTACAATTCATTGTGTGAAACACGAGAGTTGAGGAGAGCAAACACGCAAGGGAGTGAGTTCTGTGAGGTATATTCTTTCTTTACTAACAATCTGGTATACACAATGTCCAATGCCAAAGAAGGTAGTTTCCTACATGGGGAAGAGGAAGTAGTTGTTCCAGATTTCAAATTGCTTATGAAATCCTTAGAGCAGAAGTTTGATAGGATTGACCAAATGTTTTGGGAAGTTCGAGACAAGATGGATAAAATATAAGGGGAATCGAGTGTCAACCCTAAGAGGCCAGCTAGGAGGCTCACGAAGGAGCAATTTGAACATGACTTTGGTGAAAATGGTGATGATTATTATGATGATGGTGATAATGCTAGTAGAAACTTCAGAGGTGGTTTTAGAGGAGGACGTGGTAATAGGAATGGTAGAGGAGTAAAAGGCAATGAAAATGTTTATGATAGGTACAATGGAGGTTGGGTTAATAGAAATAGAGTGGAGGAAGGAGTTGACAAAAATCTTAGTAGTATTAAAATGAAAATACCTTCTTTCCAAGGGAAAGCTGACCCTGATGTCTATTTGGATTAGGAACGAAGGGTAGAATTAATATATGAGTGCCACAACTTCTCTGAGAAGAAGAAGGCGAAGTTAGCTGTGGCAGAGTTCACTGATTATGCTATAGTATGGTAGGATCAGCAAGTTACCACCAGGAGAAGAAATTTTGAGAGAACCATAGAAACTTGGAATGAGTTGAAAACTGTGATAAGAAGGAGATTTGTTCCCAGCTCTTATTATAGGGACTTGTATAACAAGTTACAGAACCTTACACAAGGTTTCAAGAGTGTGGAAGAGTACCATAAAGAGATGGAAATTGCTATGGTTAGGGCAAATGTAATGGAGGATAGGGAGGCAACCATGGCTAGGTTCCTCCAAGGGTTGAATAGAAACATAGCTGATGTGGTAGAACTGTAACACTATGTAGAGCTCGAAGACATGGTATACATTGTCATGAAAGTTGAGAGGAAACTTAAGGGAAGGAGCACTTCTAGATATAATCAGAACTTAGGTTCATCTATTTGGAAGTCAAACTAGGGGAAGAAGGAAGAGAAGATGACTTCTAAACTTAAAACCAATTCACATAGACCTCAGACTAGTGGGGGCAATTTGGAAAGGGGAAGAAAAACTTGAGGGCACCCAAGGAAAAACTAGAGACATCCAATGCTTTAGATGTTTGGGTAGGGGTCATGTGGCTTCACAATGTCCTAATAAAAGAACCATATACCTTAAGGAGAATGGTGACTATTTGTCTGGTAGTGATACTAGTGATGAAGACCAAATGCCACCGTTAGAGGATGTTAGTGGTGTTGATGAAGGGATAGAGTATCCAGAGCATGGTGGACGACTTTTAGTATCAAGGAGAGCCCTTAGTGTGTAGGTTAAGGAGGAGGATGACATTAAGATGCAGCGGGAAAATATTTTCCATACTCGATGTTTAGTTCAAGATAAACTCTGTTACTTGATCATCGATGGTGGTAGTTGCACTAATGTAGCAAGTACAGAGTTGGTGGACAAATTAAACTTGCCTACAACCAAATACCCTAGACCGTATAATTTGCAATGGTTAAATGACAGTGGAGTGGTGAAAGTGACTAAACAAGTTGTGGTTCCATTTTCCATTGGTAGATATAAGGATGAGCTGTTTTGTGATATTGTACCTATGCAAGCTGGGCATTTGTTATTGGGCCGTCCTTGACAATTTGGTAGAAAAGTTTTGCATGATGGTTATAAGAATCGTTATTCTTTCACCATGGATGGAAAATCATTTACACTTGTTCCAATGACTCCAAAACAAGTATATGAAGACTAAGTGAGACTTTATGAAAGTGAGCAAAAGAGGAGGAGCAAAAAGAAAGAGAGAGTCGAGAGAAAAGAAAGTGAGGGAGAGAAAAAGAAGATAAATGCATTTGAGAGTGCTAAGTACAAGAGTGGTCAAGTTCACAAGAGTGAAGATGAAAGAAAACAAGTGAGTGTGTTTGCAAAAGTAGCAGATGTTAGGGTTGCTTTCCAAGCTAGGCAACAAATTATCTTAATCCTTTACCAGGATTCTTATTTCTCTAACACCAACCTTGATTTATCTTTGCCTAGTACTATTTCATCTTTGTTGCAGGATTATAATGATGGATTCCTCGAGGAGATCCTAGATGGTTTGCCACCAAGGAGAGGGATTAAAGATCACATTGATCTTATTCCTGGAGCTCCTATTCCCAATAAGCCAGCATATAGAAGTAATCCTGAGGAGAGAAAGGAACTTCATAGGCAAGTTGATGAGTTGATGAAGAAGGGAAGTGTAAGGGAGAGCATGAGTCCATGTGCAGTGCCGAAGAGTATTGTGTT
Source organism: Bruguiera sexangula (assembly GCA_020141445.1). NCBI lineage: Eukaryota > Viridiplantae > Streptophyta > Magnoliopsida > Malpighiales > Rhizophoraceae > Bruguiera > Bruguiera sexangula. Next base: position 8,680,209 of record JAHLGP010020635.1, read on the forward strand.
AGACCATGATGCAAAATTTTTGAGCCATTTTTGGAAAGCATTGTGGGGTGCTGATTTGAGGATAAATCATTTTAAGGAGAGCGGGAATGATGGAAGCCGTATTGTACCAGCCCAAATTAACAAGGGAGTTGATGCTTTGCAAAATCTTGGAGGACTAATGACAAGGGCAAGGTCAAAGAAAATAAAGGAAGCTCTCAATAACTTATTGTGCGACATTTACTATCAGGAAGTTGCTAGGCACAAGTTAAGGATGATAGAGGCTTCACCAAGGCTTGCGAATGTGTCATCTATGGAGGAATTCAAGAACCATGACCTTGGGAAGGAAGTTGGATTTTAGAGCCCATGTTTGGGCAATTAAATGGGTTATTTTCATGGGTTATTATTATTATTTAGTGGGTTGGACCAATTTCCTTAATAAGCTCATCTTATTAGCATATAAAAAAGGGTGGCTGACAGATTGGAGGAATTTCCTTAATAAGCCCATCTTATTAGCATATAACAAGGGTGGCTGACAGATTGGACAAATTTCCTTAATAAGCTCATCTTATTAGCTAGGGTTTAGGGAAGGCTAGCATATAAAAAGGGTGGTTAGAGGGGAGAACGGTAGAGGATGAATGTATGAGCTATTTTCTTTGGTTCTTTGATAACTAATTCTAAACTTTCATACTTGAGTGTGTTGGTTTAATAGACTTATCTTCTTCAACGTTTTGTTGTTGGGAGTGGTGTCTGAATCTTATAGTTCTGGTTCTTGGTTGTTTATAATCATTGGGTTAGAACTCCAAAATCCCTTAACCTTTATTAGAACGATCCTATACCAACATTGATGTTGGGTTCCGTTTACAAATAATCGGAGTTCATATCATAGTTTGTTCTTGTGCTTGCCGCGAGGACCATTCCTGTATTATTTCTTGCTTATGGTCCATTTGAAACTTCAGTGCCATGTCTACAAATATAGTCAGATCAAGTATCTTTTGCTCCATAACTAGCATATTACACCCCTTCTATAGAGCCTATGATATCATAACTATGAACTCAATTTCGTCACCCCTCCACTTGCTTAAAAAAGATTGAAACCATTCAATAAAGGATCTCAGTTTCATGCCTTGCAAATGTAAGATAAGTGGGCTAAAAAACCACACTCTGACTAACCATAGGCATAAGAGGAGAACGTGCTCAAGAGTTTCAGCTTCAATACCACACCGAGGACAAAGCAAATCAACGATGAGGCCTTTATGCACTAGCTGATCATTTGTAGACATGAACCCTTTATAGGCTCTCCACAAGAAATGTTAACTATGTGTGGAATTTGCAAACACTAAAGCTTAATCCACTGACTATTTTATGAGTTGAGGCTGGTAGAATTATAGGTGTAAGGAGCAGAGCTGGATTGAGCCTCGACAAGGCGGTAGGCACTCTTAACAGTGTAAACTCCTGTTCACTCAAAATGTCATATAAGTTATACCTGTCTAGCGGATTAGAAATGAAGTTTTAATCAAAGTAATGAAGTTTTAAAACTTCATTTCTTTCCATCCACAAAACTTTTTTCTCACCCTGTCTAGAATCAAGCTAAAGACCTTTTTTGAATGACTTAGAATCATAGGAAGGCCCAATATTTTCCACCCAGAAGCCTGTTCAAAACGAGAGAGAATATACTTGAGTTGTTGGCATTCTACAATTGAAGCTATTGTGAAAAGCACACTATCATTTGCCAAGTTATTGCTGGAGCCTTACGACAAATCTGGATGTCATTAATAGAACCCTCCCTTGTCGTCGAAGTCATTAATGAAGAGAGAGCCCTTTTGCACATAACAAGAACAAATAAGGGGAGAGTGGATTGTCACGTCGAATGCTTCTAGTTGGAGAGAAAACTTCTTTAGGTGTAGAGTTCACAACGATTATGAAACTGTCGTTACACATCTTATCACCAATTGTACTTATTATGCGTTGAATTCCATTCGCAGCATTATATTCTCCAAGAAAACCCACTCCTATCTTATCATTAGCTTTGCTCATGTCAATTTTTAGTGTCATATATCCCTCCTTGCCACGGAGCTTATGCTACATATAGTGGAATACTTCAAAAGCAACAAGAGCATTATTCATGACGAACATCCTAGGAATAAAAGTGCTTTGAGCTTTTGAAGTTATTTTTGGTAGAATTAATTTCAACTTATTAGTCACAGTTTTTACTATAATTTTCATAATGACGTTGGACAAGCATATAAGTCAAAAATCTTTGCAAAGCCCTCGTAAGAATACCCTTAAGATAAAGCACATATGTGTATGGTTAAGAAAGAAGGGATCTCCCCTGTGAATTAAAATATTTAGAACCTACAATACAATATCATCCCCAATAATATACCAAATGGACTCTTAAAACACTATAGGCATACTATGAGGGCCAAGAGCTTTTGTAGGGTGTTTTTTATCAAGCGCTTGAAATATTTCTTTCTTTGTGAAAGGTTTCTACCATTGATAGTTCACCTATTTGGTCACCCAGGCATTCACGAAATTCATGACTGGTTGCATAATGCATGAACCTTGAGGGCGGGAGAGCTGATGATAATAATAAGTAAAGGCAATGACAATATCATAGTCAGTGAAGTGAGCTCTCTCTTGCTCATCTACAAGCTCTTGAATACAATTTTTCTACCTTCATTGAGTGCTTGTTTATGTAGAAGAAAAAAAATTATATACTTTTTTAAGAAAATATTTTCCTTATTTTATATGTGTAGATATCAAAATAATTATCAAAAAAAATTCAAGTTATTTGAGTTTACATTGACTCACAAATTAATAAATTACTATTTTAAAACTAATTTTTTAATTTTTAAATATTATATATATATATATTATTTATATTTATTTTTTCATTTTTTATATATTAATTGGTATTAAAATTATATAATATTTTGTTTTTCACTAATTTTTATAAGATATATACAAGTATATGACATACTTATATATATATAATTTTTAAAATGTTATAAATATAAAAAATAAAATATATAATAAATTAAATATTATGTATATTGTATAATATATAAAAAGATGAACTACTGTGTATATATATACTTATGCATATATAAATAAAATAATAAATAGAAATATTAAAAAAATATTAAATAATAATTTTTTAAAAATAAATATTTATAAAATTTATAGTGAAAATAATAAAATTTTATTTTTTAGATAAAATATATAATTCAAATATTATAATCTTATTTTTAAATTTTAAATTTAATTTTTAATTCTTACAAATAAAATAAATATTATAATTTTTTATTTTACTCTTTTTGTTCTTTTAAGAAAAAAAAAATTTTTTTAGGACAAGTTGAATTTGACTATAAATTTTTAAGTTTTTTTTTTTTGTCAAGTCACTTTTTAGATCAAATTTTTTTGAGTAATTTTAAATCAACTCATTAGATCAAATAAATTTTGAAAATTCTACATAGTCAAGACTTTGATCTATGAAAGCATTTTATTTCAAAAGTTTTATCTCACTGACATTTTACTAACACAGTGTTTATAATAAAATTTCAAAATAAAATATTAATAGAAAAAAGTATTTTATCATCCCTAAATTAATTGGAGGCATCAATGCCGGACTTACAAAACCAATGGGGTTTTCTTGTAAATAAATGTAAAACGTTGACCCAAGTGCAGAAGTTCTTCGCTCATGTCAAGACTGGTGCTTTCTCGGAACAATGGAGATGGGTCTCTCTTGACTTCACTTAAATCTCAATAATCTCGACTATCGAATCCATTAGAAAGAAGGTTAGTAGATGTGGCCAAAGCCCACAAATTCTATTACATTTAATGCTTCCTTCTTTTGTGTTTTTTTTTTTTATTTGAGCCATTCAATTTTCGTTTCTACGATGCTTCTTGTCTTGTATTGTAATATCGAACCTTGTCTGGTTGGTTATGCAGGTATCGTTAGTTTGTTTCTGTTTTGCTTTCTTTTTTACATTTGGGATGTTTCGGGTTGTTACATAGGTTGTCTTCACTGGCACTGCCACTTGATTTTCTCAATTCCTGTTGCATGAAGAGTGGGGTTAAGTTTACTGAATTCTTGGGTGTTCCCTTTATTTCTTTGGCGTGTGTAACACATGACCCTCCTTTTGCTTTTGGAGCTAACCCTTGAGGGTCCTAGCAAAAACATGACTTCTTGGAAGAGGATTTACTTTTTAGTGACAACACAGCAACGCGTAGACCAAGCTTTATATTTCTTTTGTCTGCGGGAATTGTGGATCTTGTTTGTGGTTGCTGCTTTGATTGATAATTCATGTGATAACTTTGGAGGTAGATAAGTGAAGCAGTCTACATTAGCAGACTTCAAGTAATAAAGAGGCATATATGATCGTTGTGCTGGGAAACTCGGTCATGGTAGTTTGCAATCATGGACTGTGGTTTTATTTCAAATGTTATGTCATTGATTCTTGTTTGGACACCAAATGCACAGACAATATAAAGAAGTAAAGTATAATCTTATCACAGGACCAAAACCAAGTTTTTTCTTTTTGGGTTTGTGAATGTGTCTTACATGACTAAGAATCTCATGTTACACATAGTCAACTCTGATTTCTAGTAAATGGGTGATAAGATCCCGCTGCACAAATATTTAGGCATGTTAAATAGCTGTCCACTGTTGAGTGAGTCTCTGCCAAACATCACTGAAATTGAATTTTGTTGAAGCAGCAATATACTTCATATTTGCCTATCAGGCCTTCTAGCATAGGTTATTTCTTTTCATTTTGTATAGGTTATGGTTTTAATGTCACCGTGGATGGCACTATAGCAAAGGTGAGGCTATCAGCAGGATATGCTCAACTATTTCATTGATAGGACAAAATGCAATATACCCGTGGGACATAACACTTTACTAGAATGCTGTAGTGTAACATATGTGATTGTCCTTATTTCTTTCTTTTTGTCTCAGTTGATTTAGTTCCAGGCTTCTGGCAACTCTATTTGCATTGACTTTACTTTGTATCCCTTGTAGATGAATGAAGTGTCTCTAAACACTGAGCCAGTAGGTGATGATGATGCTGATGCTGATGAATATGAGATAGAGGGAGATTGCACAATGACTGAATATGTTGGTGAAAATGGCATAATTCAAGGAGAGAATCTCCTTCCTCCTTCTGTTGGAATGGAGTTTGAGTCTTATGAGGACGTGTACTATTTTTACAATTGTTATGCCAAGGAACAAGGATTTGGGGTTAGAGTAAGTAACACATGGTATAGAAAGAGTAAAGAAAGATACAGAGGAAAACTTAGCTGCAGCAGTGCAGGTTTCAAGAAAAAGAGCGAAGCGAATCGCCCAAGGCCTGAAACTAGAACTGGCTGTCCAGCAATGGTAAAGTTCAGGTTGATGGAAAACAAAAGATGGAGGATCATTGAAGTTGAACTTGAGCATAATCACTTACTTAGCCCAGCAAGTGGGAAGTCCTTCAAGTCACATAGACTTATAGGTGCTGGAATGAAGAGGACATTGCAATTAGATGGTCCTGACCTACAGAAAATTAGGCTATTTAGAACAGTAGTTATTGATACTGAGGGCAATGGAGGTGTAGATGATGATGATGATGATGATGATGATGATGATGAACATGTGGCTAATGACAAATTCTCTCCCAAGCATCTGAAGTTTAAAGAAGGAGATGTCCAAGCTGTTCAAAATTTCTTTTGCCATTCACAACTGATGGATCCCAACTTTTTTTATGTTGCGGATCTTAATGAAAAAGGATATATGAGGAATTTGTTCTGGGCTGATGCACGGTCTAGGGTTGCATATCGTTATTTTGGTGATGTAGTTGCAATTGACTCTACATGCCTGGCCAACAAATACGAAGTACCACTGGTTTTGTTTCTGGGCGTAAATCACCATGGGCAGTCTATACTACTGGGTTGTGGTCTACTTGCAGGTGAAACTACTGAGTCATACACATGGTTATTGAGAGCATGGCTTACATGTATGCTGGGACGCCCTCCACAAGCTGTCATTACTGACCATTGTAAGACCTTGCAGAATGTCATTGCTGATGTTTTCCCAAGAGCTTCTCACTGTATTTTTCTATCAAGTATCATGCAAAAACTTCCAGAGAATCTAGGAGTACCATTTGACCTTGAAGCGATCAAAGCAGAGTTGACTAGGGTAATTCACTACTTTCTAAGGCCCGAGGAATTTGAAGCAGCTTGGGTGGAAATGACCCAGCGTCAGGGAATCAAGGACCAGAAATGGATCCATTCAATATATAAAGACAAGAAACATTGGGTTCCAGCTTATTTGAAGGAAATATTTTTAGCTGGAATGTATCCACTTGAGCCAAAGGAGATTGTGACCCCATTCTTTGCAGGATATCTGGATGAGCACACTCCCCTGAAAGATTTCTTTGACAAGTATCATCAAGCTTTGCAAAGTCACCATCAGCTTGAAGCATTGGCTGACATGGATTCAAGGAATTTAAGTGTTTTGCTGAAATCAAGAACTTATTTTGAGATGCAACTGTCAAAATTGTACACAAACGAAGTATTGAGGAGATTTGAAAGAGAAGTGGAAGGCATCTACTCTTGTTTTAGCACAAGGCAAGTAAATGCTGATGGGCCAGTGATAACATACATGGTGAAAGAGCAAATAGAAGTTGAGGGAAATAGGCGAGAGACCAAGGACTTTGAAGTTATTTACAATGCAACAGAAATGGACGCCGTCTGCGTTTGTGGTCTGTTCAACTTTACTGGCTATTTATGTAGACATTCGCTATGTGTCCTTAGCCAAAATGGCATGGAGGAGCTGCCACCTCAGTACATTCTAACGCGATGGAGGAAAGACATAAAGCGATCTTATGTACTTGACAACAGCTGCACTGGTATTGATGCTAATAATCCTATTCACAGGTATGACCATCTGTACAAATGCATAGTGGGGGTTGCGGAGGAAGGTAGGAAATCAGAAGACCGCTATAAGATTACCCGACAAGGTTTGGAGGAGATATTAGGCAAGCTGCATCTTGCAGAAGACCAGCCATGTGATTTATAACTGTGAGGATGTAGTTTTGTTTTGTCGAAATAGAGGCTTGTATGTTACGTCGTTTGTCATTTGTCTTTGTGTGTATATTACTTACCTGTACGAAACATGTACAAACAAATGTAAACATAGCAAAGCTATGAATCGTTTCGTCGTGTTGTTCAATGTTCTAGTAACCAATCATGGAGTTCCCTGACCCAGTACTAGATGGATCTAGTCTCACAGGTTATAAAATACTGAGAACGCCTCTTGATTAGCAACTCTCACCGTCCCATTACCAGACATTGCCAATGCTTCCCAGCCGAGTTATCTCTGCTTTCATCTTTTTATTTTTTTGGGGTTCCTCCGAATTAAAGCCTACATTTTTCAAGACTCTGAGGGAAGTGGGTCTGAACCTCTAATCTATCCCAATAGCTTTACTCTTGTGACCAACTAAGCTTACGCTAAATCTTCGCTTTCAATTCTCAAATGCATAAATGCAACAACACTTGTAGGAAGAAGTAATCATTGACAGGGAAGTCCACTCTCGGTAATCGAGGTGCACCCCAGAGCTCCCATTAATAAGTGGGTTGGGTGGATGCTAAGCAGTCTAGTGGAAACCCCTCCATATGGGGACATAAACCATCCCATCATTTGATGCCACTCTGCAGACGAACGATCTCAAGTCCCTGGCCGAGTCCCACGTTGGACTCTTCTGACATGGGTTAGGATCTACATGTCTGGAAAGGTGAGAGGTCATCTCATTCTCACCTAAGAAGAGCTCCCGATGGTGTGCATGCATGACAATTGCTCGTTACAGTCTTTCTGTCAAAAGGTGATAAAATATGACCAACCTTATCGAGCATTTGCTGTAGTATGAGAAGATGAAACGGTTCTCTTATCTTGTCCTATCCTATCAAATGAGCCTTTTTATTATTATAATTGCATTTTTTTTTATATATATTTTATTTCACGAATAACTCTATTTCTTATATAGTGTCATGCATACATATTATTGAATAATTATCTTGTTTATTTTGGACATTGACCTTTACTAATAGTTAATTATAGATTTTTATTTTTTACACATAATTATAATTAACAAATAAGAAAAAAAAACACATCTAATAATTATAAATGTATAATATGACGTAATTTTGAGTGTGAAATGCGTGGAATTGACCACATTGAAATTCTTTGTCGATGCTTGGACATCTATTTTGTTTTGTTTTTTTTTATTTTTTTTATGTCCTGCTCCGACCGTCTCATGTCTTCCTTATAAACTACAGACACTTCTAAAATAATGTCAATTTATATTAAATATGACCCCCATCTAACATATTTTGAACATATATTGAATATTATAAAATATATGTAATGAAAATATTAAAATAAATAAATATATTTTAAAATATATTGAAGATTTTTAATTTATATATTATAAATTTTTAATACTTGTAATAAATATTTTTGATTGATTTATTGAATATAAATTAAATATAAATAAAATTAATTTTAATAATTTTAAAGGGTACATGAATTTTTTTACTTTGATAATTAAATAATTATATTACTTGCTTAATTTATATATATATATATTTTAAAATATATGTAATATATTTTTTAAAATTTTTCAACAAAATATTAATTATAATATAAAATAACATAATGATTATTTTAAATTATATATTAAAAAAATATTAAATTTATTAAAAAAGTATTTAAATTATATATATATTTTATATACGCAGCAGGGTTGTGTTGTGTGTGGAGCGCGCCCTTTGTTTGCGCTGGGTGAGCTTCTGGTTTAGCCCTAATTTACGGTTTGTTTCCCGAGAAAATGCTTGAGAAAGTGAATCAATCAAACTCTAGTCTTCCGTTTGTATTACCGAGAAAATGGGCGAATCAGACTTCATGATGCGGTGGTCTAAAATCAATTTTAGATTTATTTAAATTTTTCGCCTTTTTTTTTCTTTTTAATTTTTCGGCTGTTGGTGTTGTTTCTTTTGGAATGATTTTGCAGATGCACAATATCGATTTGGTTGCTCGGTGGAGGATGACACGGAGAGAAACAGCTACAGGTTTCAATCCGCAATTTTTATCTATTTTTTTTTTAATTTTTATTTTGTCATTTTGGCTGCGTGAATCCAATTTATATACTTCTTGTTGAATTTGCCATATACGAAGATCAAGGTCAGGTTGACTTTATATCAATAGGATGTTTTGCTTTCTCACACTGAATTGAGCCACCTCCCACAAACTTCCCATCTGTTTTGGATTGCTTTTGAGAACTAGCACAATGTTCTTGCTATTCGCATTGGGTTGTAGATGTACGGATCCGTTGATTGCAACCTGTTTGCATTCTCCAAGCAAAACAAAATTAGATTTTGGATTGATCCTCAATAAGAACATGGTCCTATCCTGTAATTTAGTATCATTATTGTTTTCCTGCTCTGAATTGCAGATTTAAATCATTGGTATTCTGCTATTTTTCGGCCAACTAATCTATTGTTATGGAACTCATATTTGATACTCGTTCATGTACGATACGCTAGCCTGCTGCTTCTTGCATATAGCTCTAAGACTATGATCTAAAACACATATTATTAGCCCAACGTGTAATGTGCAGCAACGAACATGAATTTCATTGATAGCTTCTTGAGCAACTTAGTGTGCCGATGAGATGTAAACATGATATATTCAATGTGTACTTCTCAATGACATTCATGGTTATTAGATGCACAAGGAGATGTGCACAGAATCAATGATGATCGAGGAAAGAATCTACGGATTCTACATTTTACTATTGTACTGTCATTTGACATTGAGACTTAATGGTTTATTTATTTATGCATGTCAATAGATTGAACCGAAGTTTTAAATGGTATTGACAACACTTTACCATCCAGTATAAGATGCTAGGCCACTGGTGCCTGTAAACCTGTGGCATCATACTTATGCATTGCTTCTCAAAAAAGATGCCTACAGGCATTTACTTTTATAGCTGCTACATTCAGGGGATAAAAGCTTGACATCATCAAGGTTAATTGATGAGCAAATTTTCTTCTTTCGTGCAGCTTTGTGGCTTTTGCAGGAAATGATATAGTTTAATATCTGATCTAATATCTCTCTCAGAGCAATACATCCGATTGTTATCACTACAAGTCTTAAAATAAATCATAAGATTGGGTGGAATGAAGTTCAAGGCATTTCTCACAGAGACTGGTGTTAGTCTGTTGGAAAGGAGGTTCTTACCAGCCTTGGACAAGATGGGGAAGATATGCCACCTTTTCCTCACCAGGGACCATGCTATCTTCCTCCACAATCTTCTCAGCGGGGATGGAATTCAATCCATTGCTCAGTTTCGGAAAGAGGCTCTCTTTGATGACTATCGAATATCCAGCCAGAATGAAGACCAAATTGTCTTTGCCATAGATATTTCTCTTCTTCAACGTGCTGTTCGTAGTAGTGTCAGCATTTGCAGCGAATTTGGGGCTGGTGGGCCATCTGTGAATCGCCTCCAGATTAAATTAGTGAAGAAGTTGCCTCCAAACTCTACTCAGCCAATGCCTTATCTTACCTTTGAAACAAAGGGTTACAAGTCTGCAGTTATTCAGGATGTGCCAATCTCAAAACCATTGTCTAGGGCTCAAGTTCTGGAACTTCAAGCTGCTCTTGATATGGCTCAAGATCTGCCTCAGACTCTGGTTCAAGTTCCAGATTTGAATCAGCTGCAGAGTTTTGTGGACCGAATGAAGCATGTTGGTGATTTGTTAAATGTCTCTATAAGCAAGTATGGGGATCTACATGTTCAAATCTCTACTACGCTGATCACACTAGGTGCTGAATTTCGGAAATTGTTGGTTATTGGAGATAAAGCCCAAGCACCACCGGAGGATCAAAATTTAAGTGCTCAGACTCGCTCCGAGAGGGCAGTTTTACTTGGAGATGCTCAATCAGTGCAAGTAAGCGTACGACACTTCTCCAAGAGTCTTCAATGCCACTTGGCAAAGCCAGACTGTGCTTTCTATGGGATTGCTCCTCAGGGTGTGTGCTTGACAGTGATTTTCCAATTCTTCATTCCTGGCACACGACAAACAGATAAATCAATTAGTCTACATTGCAGGCTTCCTGTGCTTGACCCAGGATCGAATTGAAAGTTAATTGATTCACCGTTCTCAAACTATGCTTTTATGGCTTTTGACAACGATGGTCAATTTCATCAACTCTAGTGAGTAGTTGGAATAGTGTGTTTAGAATGTGATGGTCATTCATGGTATTGGAGAGGAGTCTGCTATGCAAGACCTTAAATATTCCATGCTTTCACGGTCGATTGTATCCGCAGTGAGATTAGTGTCTTGGTTCATTACCATCTCTGCTTTTCGATGTTTAGTTTCTAAAATTTTTATCAAGAAGAGACCATACCAGTGATGAAAATATAAGTACAACTGTTACACAATGCGGCATTTGATTTTTGCCCTTAAGTTTATTAGCGTTTGCGTTGGAGAATTCCCTTTGTCTGGCAATAGATATGCTTCCAAGGGCCTCATAAAGTTTCCCAATGAGTGTTAATTGTCTTGTTCTCATATGCCCAAGATTAGAACAGAAAAAAAGAATCAAAGGATTTTTAGCATGCAATTATTGAATCGTCACCAATAATCTTTACATGAACATAAGCCATGCCTAAAATGATGGAATCGAGTTCGATCTCTGACGATAACTTCTCTTGCATAGATTTTTGAAACCAACTTTGCCATCCTGTGACAATCTACACACATTCTGAGATTCTTCACAACTCTAATGGTGACCTCAGGTCCTGAACTAATGAACCCAAATGCAATGGCCAGTTTCTCACTGTGCCGGTAAACTGCACTCTCTTTATCCTCTTCTGCTATATCGAGGAACACCTCAGAGGTATTGGGAGAATAACCTGCAAATTTCAAGTCACTCGTCATCTCCTCTAGCTTCCTATATATTTGCTTACTTTGAGGATGTGACTGGTCCCCAGCCACAAATTCATGGACAATGCCATTCATCTCAATCAAACTGCAACCTGGGATTTTCTTGATTCCCCTATCCATCATCAGTTTTCTTAAGTCGCGCAAATTATTCCATTTCTTGCATGCTGCATATATATTACACAACAGAACATATACAGCCCCATTATTGGGCTCTAACTCAAGTATATGCTTAGCTGCCTCTTCAGCCATTTCTGCATCTTTATGAATCCTACATGCGGCAAGAAGAGCCCCCCAGACAACAGAATTTGGTTTCATGGGCATGTTCTGAATAACTTCAAGAGCTTCTTTCAAATGCCCTGCTCGGCCAAGAAGATCAACAATACACCCATAATGAGCTTTGATTGGCACGATTCCATGCTGTGTGGACATGCTTGCAAAAAATTTTCTTCCTTTCTCTACCATACCAGTGTGAGTGCAAGCGCAAAGAACACCAATATAGGTTACCTCATCTGGAGCTACTGAAGCATTCAACATTAGGGAAAACATATCGAGAGCTTCACCACCATATCCATTAATGGCAAGGCCAACAATCATGGCTGTCCATGAAAATTTGTCCCTGTGAGGCATAGTACTAAAAATGCTTCGTGCCTTTTCAACATTACCGCATTTAAAGTACATATCTATCAAGGCATTCCCAACATACGCATCATTCTTCATATTATTTTTGTCCATGTAAATCTTTATCCATTCTCCTAGCTCTAGTGCACCGAGTTGTGCACACGCTGTAAGTATGCTGACCATTGTGAATTCATCTGGTTTTATATTAGAAGCTTGCATTTCACGGAAAAGCAGTAAAGCTTCTTTGAAGCAGTTTGAACGAATGTACCCATCTATCATAGCAGTCCACGACACGTAATCTCTTACAGGCATCTGATCAAAGTACTTTCTTGCTAAGCTAACTTGTCCAGTATTCACAAACCCAGCAACAATAGCAGTCCAGGAAATGGCATCCCTGTTTCTCATATTCTCAAAAATCCCAAGTGCAGAATTCATTTCACCACATGCTGCCAACATATCAATTAAAGCATTATCTACTACCAAATTAGACTCCACAGCACCTTCTCTGACATACTTAAGAGCCCGCTTGCCACATTCCAAATCTTTCAACTTAGAGCAAGCTGATAATACAGAAACAAGAGTAACTGAAGTGGGTAACACACCCTTATCCTCCATCTTACCAAAAAGCTTCCTAGTTTCATCATATTGCTTTATTCTGTTGTACCCCGAAAGCATTGCATTCCAAGTTACTGCATCAATCTTACAACTCATATTAAAAATACCACGAGCAATGTCAATTAACCCACATGAAGAATACATGGTAATCAAAGCATTTTGAACGAAGACATTTGCTTGAAGCCCAAATTTCAACACATGACAGTGCAATTTCCTCCCAAACTCCAACGCTGCATCCCGCGTAAAACCCTTCAGCAAGAAAGGATACGTATAGCAATCAGGCCTAACGTCTCTATTCAACATGTCTAAATACATAGCAACTCCCATTCTAGGAGAATCTATCCTAGAGTATCCTTTAAACATTACGTTCCAATTAAACACACTTGGTTCAGGAATTGCATCAAACACTTGGCGGGCATAACCCATATCGCCAAATTCACTGTTGCAGCAAACGGAAATGATCTTATTATGGATTGTGGGGCTGCTTATTCTACCTGCTTTGATTGCTTGGGAGTGGATTTGTTTGAGTTGGTGCATGGATTTGCAGCTTTCAAGGAGGGGGAATATTGGTGGATTCTCTTTGGAGAGGATGTTTGTGGTGGGCTGGGATAACTGGGAAGGAGATACCGATGCCATGGATGAGATCAGTCTCTTGAGTAAAAAATTGAATTTAGTGTTCAGATTATGGGTTTTGTATGGAATCCAAAACGGCATAAGAAGTCCCAAAAAGCACAAAAAAAAAAAAGCAAAAACAAAAATAAAAAGGCAGAATGAAAGACTTGGACAGAATTAAAAAGAAAAAAAAAAAAAAACTCAGAGGAAATGAAATTTTAATTTTAATGAAATTCGAGGTTTATGAGAGCTGAAAAAAAAAAATAACCCATTGATGAGCAACGTTTATACAATTTTCCCTTTTTTAAGAGTTAAAAATATTTTCATAATATTTATTATGGTAAATTGTAACATAATAACATCACACCAGGGCTACATTTGTAAGTTACATTTTCACTTAAAGCCATTGAAGAAACGAACCAAACATAAGGAAAAAAAAAAAAAAAAAGAAAAGAAAATAATAAGCTATTTGCCAAAACTATTAACATCAAAGTTGACCGGTTAATTGTTATGGTTGGATTGGTCCCATGACTTTGACATCCAACTTTCTTATTATCTATAAATTATGGTAATTGAAATAGAGAAGTCAAGAATTGTTAAATTGCAATTGGAATTTTATTTAGATAAAAATTAGTTATTTTATTTGATAACTCCCAGATCGATCTATATAAGCTTACAAAGTAATAAAAATATAAAAACTGTAATGCATAATTTACGACATAATTATAAAATACGAGAAAATAAAAGTAAAAAAAAATTCAATTAAAAAACTACTTATTATTGGACAAAATTATCATTAATTATTAGATAAAATCTTTTATTACTTTGAGATAAGCTCACAATATCTTATACTTTTCTTAAAATATTCTTTGTTTTTAAGGAACATGTTATTTGAAAACTTGAGATAAAAAAAAAAAAAAACTTCTTTAATGATCTACATTGTGTTGGAAGGATTCATACTCTTTCATTTAATTAATAACTCTTATTTCCCTTTATATCCTTGAACATCTAATATGACTTCTAGGGGTCATGACTCCTCTAATGTAATGTCACTCAACTTAAGAAGGCTAGTATTGACTAGAATGTTGTCCCTAACTTTCTTCTTTAGCAATGAGACATGGAATGTTGGATGAACCTTATTAGAAGCAAGTAAATCCAACTTATATGCCACTTTACTAATCCTTTTTAGCACTTTAAATGACTTATAAAAATGAACAACTAGCTTTTGAAAAATTCTTTTGGAAATAGATATTTGTCAAAGAGGTTGGAGCCTCAATTACACCCAATCTTTTGCTTTGAATTGCCTCCCTAGATGCTTACTATTATAGGCTTGCTTTATTATATTTTGTACAACTTAGAGCCACCAATAAAGCTCTTTGTGCATAACATCACATTGAAGTAAAACATCCTCCATGACTTCCATATAGGCATTGCTCGTACTTAGGATAAGAGAATGGGTAGAGGTCTTCCATTGACCACCTCAAGTGGGGTGGTTTGAGTTAAAGAATGATAGTTAGCATTGTAATAATAATCAGCCTATACAATCCATTTCATCCATTCTTTTGGTTTGGAACTAGTAAAGCATTGTAAATACATTTTAATAGTTTAATTGACTACTTTTATTTGACCATCCATTTATAAATGGTACGAAGAATTGAAATTAAAATGAGTACTTTAGAGTTTGAAAAGTTATTCTAAAAGGAGCTAATAAAAGGTGGGTCTTTATCACATATAATACTTTAAGGTATCTCATGGAGTTTGAAAATGTTATTGAAAAAATTTTGAGCAATTCTAAGAGCATGGGTGGGCAATTAAAAGGAAGTGGGCATAGTTGGAGAGGTGATCTACTACCACAAAAAAGTGGTCTTTCCTGTAGAAGGAAGAAGGCCATTAATTAAGTTCATGGAAATATCAGCCTATACTTGCATTGGAATCTACCAACACAATCATGCTAATATACCAACATAATTATACTAATCCCCATTAGCATAGCTTATACTTTTATGATTTGTGATGTTGGGACTTTAGTCAAAGCATGTAGAGAGCTTTATAACAAATCATTGTTTATATTTTTTTCTTCAGACTTGTCCTTAAATTAGAAATTTGTAGTATCATAGAACTTGTGTTTTAGCTTAATAAGGAATAGCTTCTTGAATCGACAATTTTCAATATAAAGATCATTACAATGAAAACAAAAACCTTATCGACTTTGTCCTTGAAGATCCGCTTAGGTGAATTAGTGAATTGTATTTGTGGAAACGCCATTGTTAAGATAAGCAAAATGACCCTATAGACTAAAATTGTCATTTGATTAGGCCTTATGAAGTTTCCTCATTGTCCTTACCTAAATCCCCCAGGCTTTGAGTCTTTGGTGCTTTTATTGTCATAGATTCGAGCTAGCCTAATAGCTTTATTTAGGTTATAAGGTATTTAAGTCTGCATATTAACCTTTAAGTTTTCTTTAAGGCCGCTGATATGCGTCTTTACTTTTTGGTAGTCCTCTAACATGCCTTCTCTAGATAAGAGTTGATCAAACTAAGCCTTGTAATACTAGAGTCTCCCTGTTTGCTTTAATTTACATAAATCAGTGAAAGCATTTTCAAAAAAGGAGGTTTTATACATGTTTAGTAAATCATACTTTAGGTCTTCCCAAGTTAAATTGGGGTTGGCTTTTTTATGTCATTGATACCATAATTACACATCACCCTTTAGATGATAAATCGCAATGTGAATTTAGTCCTTTGGAGCAATGCATTGGAAATCAAAGAATTGCTTGACAAGTCAAATCCAAGAAGTAAGAAGTAGGGTCTTTCGAGCCATCATATTTTGAAAAATCAAACTTAGTTAGCTTTGGCACAACACTTTTGTTTGTTGCTTCATCATTAATATTTCTAACAATAATTCATGGCCAATTAGTAGATTCTTCTTCTTTGACTTATGATAGTTCTAAAAGTTGCTTCATTACTTGTTTTAAACTTGTTCTTAAGCTAGTCATTTTCCATTAGAGTTAGTGGATGTTAAGGTCTTGTTAAGCCTCAACCATAGCCTACCTAATACCAAATTGTTATGGTCTTGGTTAGTTATATGACCTTAATGCCTAACCTAATTCTTTGCAAATCACCTATGAGCTCTAGTGATTAAAACTGGGAAGTAGGAATCGCTAACTTGCAATTGAAAATTTGTTTGGATAAAGATTGGTGGTTTTATCTAATAACCTATATATGGGCTTACAAGGCAACTAGAACGTAAAGAATATGATGCACAGTCCGCAACATGCATTACAAAATATGGAAAAGTGGAAGCCAAAAAAAATTAGGAAATTAACTATTATTGGGCCAAGTCACCATTGAACATTAGACTAAGTCATAACCAAACATTAAACCAAGTCTTCTACTATGTGGGGTAAGTACATTAATTAAGTGATCGAATCTCACAAATTTGGTGAGTTTCAAAATAAATGCATTGTCGACATGATCCAAAACAACACAAATTATATAATTAGACATCAAAAGTTTTAAAAAAAAGTCTTATGTTAAAAAAAAATGCAAAATAAGAGCAAAGAAGATGTTTAGCACTTACATTATTAATTAGACCATAATGTATTTTAGGTTAATGGAAAACATCCATCATTTCAAGTTTTGCATTTACTGTATCATTCATTATTCCACTTACTTTTATTGGACTAGGATTTGTTTATCTAAAATCAACCTTATACAAATTGTCACCAAGCTAGATAGGATCTAAGATAGGCTTATTGAGCTAGATAAGATTTATGATAGGCTCATTTGGCTGAACAGGATCTATGTTAAGCTTATTTAGTTGGATAGGAATTGTGTAATGCTTTTATGGTTGGTCAAGATATATATTTTGGTCTTTTAGTTGGACATGACCAATGTTTTCCTTATTTGTTT
Organism: Bruguiera sexangula; assembly: GCA_020141445.1. Taxonomy (NCBI): domain Eukaryota; kingdom Viridiplantae; phylum Streptophyta; class Magnoliopsida; order Malpighiales; family Rhizophoraceae; genus Bruguiera; species Bruguiera sexangula. Next base: position 8,697,932 of record JAHLGP010020635.1, read on the forward strand.
GGATAGGTCTAATGTTGATAAGTTCATTATTTTTTTGAGGGCAAGTCTTATTATTATGTCCTTGCTCCTTACATAACTTGCACACTATTTTTATGCCAACTTGAGACATTTTGGTTTTGTCAAGTCTATGTAGTTCCCACTTTTACCTTTTTTTATTCTTCTTTAGTCTCTAACTTACTTTTCTGTAAGAAAGTGGTAGTAATGTTCTTTGTCAATGATAAACCAAAATTTTCCCTTAACAATAAGTTGCACCTTATATTTATAAGACCTAATATACTTGTCCTTCTTGTATTAGTGAGAAATGAAAAGTTTTAGACCTTTACCACTCTACTTTATTAAACATAGAGCATATGGACGAGAGACACCCATTAACATTTACGATCTATATGTGTATGCTTTTTTGTTTAACTTTATAACAAACCTATCACTTTTATGTTTGATTTTAAACCCTTCATTATAATTCCATTCTACTTCACAATGATGGCTATCTTTGATGTTTTCTTTAATCTTTCTCCTTATCCTAAGGCTTATTTTAATAGGCCATTTATTAGCCAATGTACAATTTTTTTTTTTCATTATCCTTATTACATAGATATGCATTTCTTTAAGTATAGAAATAATATATTTTATCCTAGTAAAAACTATTTTACCATTAAAGTTTTCACATAAATGATTATCAATAATGTTCCATTTAATATCAAAGTTGAAAAAGGCCTTACACCACTTCTCCTTCTTTGTCTTTAGTATATCATAATGAGCATCTTATTTCTCTTCCTTTAATTTAGCTATCTTTAAATTGAAGTTTAGTTAATTGGTCACCTTAACATAATACCAAAACATCCTTTGCAATGTCAAACCTTTGCATTTCTTCTTCCAATTGGCAAATAGATGTCTACCACAACATCTGTGTTTTACATAATAACTCGTGATCAAATGACATTAAATAGATGGTACATTTTTATAAAGATAAATGAATGGTTACAATTTTACTATTTTGTTACAAAAATATTGTAATATCAAAATTTCAATATTACCTTTTATTAGCCATACATTATTGCCCACTTATATCCATTTGTGATGCTGAAGCGAATCTTAAAAAACTTCGAAAACCATGTCTAAGTATTTATGGACTATAAGATAACCATTATCCATTCTATTGGGAATATTTGATTATTTGCATCCCTTCATGTAGTTACTAGTATTTCTTCCTTAACAACACCTTTTAAAAAGCATCCATTAATGCATATTACTTTTTTTTATATCTAAATAGGCCCCTCTTACAACAATTAAAGGTAAATTGTATCCTAACAAAACTCAAGCAACCCTTTCCCTAATGCAAGTTTCCTATAATCCAGCTTAATTATTATATCTAGGTTACTTCTTTTTATTTTAACTTTGTAATCTTAGAGTTGAGCATATTCCTTCTTTGCATCTTCTCTCATATTCATAATAATTAGATTCCTTACCCTTTAGCATTTGGTAAGACTAAAAATTTAATTATGACTACCTTCTTATTATATCTTTAAGATTTTCCAAAGATTATTTAGAGATAGATTTCAAAATTTCAAACACATTATTAGCTAGCCATTATGTTGAAATCCTTTTATTATAAAAAACAAGATTGCACTCATTGGTGTTAACCAAGATTTTTACTTAGATGTAGTTAGGTTCCTTTATATACCCTACAAATATCTTCCAAGGGCAAAGAGGCTTCTCACACTCTACTGTCATAAATTCCTTGCAATTTTTGATGAAGATAAACTTTATCTTCTCTTTGATGGCATATTTCATAAGCACTAATTAAATAATGCTCAATCAGTAAACAACATAGATAATTCAAATCTTGGGTTTTCCTTATGTCTATTTCATAAAGGCTAACCCAAACGTCCATCATGTGCGATGGTATTGTGGTTCACTTATATATATATATATATAATTATTTATTTATTTATGTACTTTTCTTATCATCATTATATTTATTTTTTTTCTCTTATCTCTTTCTTGGAATGCTTATGAGAAGCCTTTTTAATAACTCTATTTATCAAAAAGAAAATAAACTAAATAAGAAATAATGTTATTTTGTACTTCAAGCTTATTTAGGACACTTGAAAATGAGATTATCACTAAGAACTTTGCATCTTTTTTTTTTTTTGGGTCTTTTTCATATTTTTCTTTAATTTTTTTTTCTTTTTTCCTTTCCTTATTCTTCTTCTTCTTCTTTTTTTTCATTTCTTTTTCCTTTTCCTTTGTCTCTTCTTTTTCCTTTCCTTTCTTGCTCTTCACTATTTATGGTTTTGTTTTTTTCCTTTCCCGTACCAATTTGCCCCCTTTTTTGGGTCTTTACCATTTTAACCTTTCCTTTTTTTTTTCTTTTTCTTTTTAGGCCCAACCTTACCTAACAATTTTGTTGTACATGGAAACTTAAGTTTTCATGGACTAACTTCTGTTCTCTACTGTGTTGACCCTTTTCATCTACTAATTTTTGAATTTTTGAGTTTACAAACATCTCAACAATAATTTTTAGAAGGTGTTTTTTTGATGAGAAACACTGAAATTTGTCTTTAAAATAGTGTTTTTGGATTAATTTTGGTATGACTATTGTATTGGTAAGGGGTGACCGATTAGTGGTGGTGAGATGTCATCAATTTTTGGTTGACCAAAAAAGTACATAATGGATATATCATAAGATGCCGAACACTTTAGTGCCAGTTTTGGGTTGCGACAGTGGCTATAAAGGGGTTGATTGAAGGCTTAAACTAACAAAGATTCCCATTTTTAAACCTTTAATCAAAACTAACCAAAACTTCAATAGGTGTATGAAGGGCACTGTTGGAATGAGGAAGAAAATATGCATCAGTTGGTGTTTCTTTTGGTCTAAAACCCTGCCAATTGGTAGTGCAATGGTGATGTGTTGGAGACACGTTTTTTAGCCTCCTTTCGTTATAAGGTTTTCACAAATAGATAGATTGACTTACGAGAATTCCAAAAATGGGTCTCTTGACAAATTTTGATGATCACTGACTACTGCTAGCAACCTTTCGGTGACTCTTTAATGATAGAATGCAAAGTTTTTGGGTATTTTTGTTTCCTTTACTTATATTATCCTTACATTAATAATTAAACAAAATAATAAACAAAAACAAGAAAAGAAGAAAGAAAATTGCCTTTTTTGTTTTTCATGTTGTGCATTGAGTGGGAAAGGAGGATAATTAGGTGTTATGACCATTAGATAAGTGATTTCTTGCCAATTTTTAGTGATTATGTATGTGTGATTATGTGTATGGTGTGTTAGTGTTCTCTATTGATGAAAAATTATCATTTATCATGCTAACTTAATTAAGTTTATTTATTTGTATTGCTTATTAATGAAACAATGAGATTGATTGGATGTTTAGCCTTTATTACTTGATTTAGTTATGGTTAAAGTTAGATCAAAAGTTTATTTATATAATTAGAGCCTTAAAATGCAGAAAAAAATGAAAGGGTCTTCAAAATTAAGTTGTAAGTACTTTAATTCCCAACATTATTGGCTTAAGGGAGAAATCTCTCCACTTGGTTTGATCCTTATGCATGTTTATGGGATATTTTCCTCACTTTAAATGCTTCGATGATTTATTTTCTTAGTAAAAAAGAGCTTTAATACATTAACTGTTTACTCTTATTCTTTCTGCCAAGAAAGATTCTCTTAACAATTCTAATTATAATTTCTTCACTTGTTTTGGCCAAGCCTCCTATCTCTCATGGTCAACGTGGCATTTAGTTAGACCTTTTTAACTCTTAGATGTGTTTTTCCAACCCTTTGTTAGCCTCTCTCTCTCTTTACCTCTTCCTTCTGCCTTTTTTAGGTTCTACTAGATGCTAACTATTTATAGAAAAGTTCATTTGATCTTGGCCATTGATTTCTAATTACTTTTTACTAGATTATTTTAATATTATGTGAGTATTTGACTTGCAGGATTTGCACTTAGATTAAATGATTGGCTTCAAAGAGAGGATTAAACAAATACTTTGGCTTAACTTGAGGGGTTTAAGAGGGATGACCCCTTTTATGGCTTAGTGATGTGATCAGTATCCTAAAAGCAAGTTCTAGTTTTAGATTTAGTATAAGGGCTACTTAATTGTTGGTTCTTCTTTTTGGGATTATATATTAGATGTTAGTAATAATTTAATTGTTATTTTTCCATTTTTTTCTTTATTTTCTTTATTGCTTTATTTACTTTTCCATTTAAACAACAATTCGTGATCCAAATTTATAAAATTAATCTCATATACAAAAGAGTAAATAAGCAAACAAAATAGGGTATAATACTTATCACTACCATTGGCCTCAAAACTTTCATAATCGCTTATGTTAAGATAATCAGCTACATCACCATTATTGAAATCTCCATGTTTAGGCATCTTTGACTTAACATCCTTGTTACCCTTATTGTCATGTTTTTCTACCCTTACATCATGCATTTTAGCCTCCTTCTTACCACCTTAATCGAAGTTGAATTTGTTATTATTTCTTTTACCAACTTTAACTTTAAATCATCTTCATCAAATAACATAACAATTCTTATTATGCTCTGTATTCTTTATCATTAGAGTTATCACTCTTAGATTTTGATCGGTCACCATTGTTGTTTTCCATAGTTCTCAAACTAATATCCACAATATTATCCAAATCAATACTATATAAGACTTCATCATTAATGTAGTTAATGTCATTCGTTTAACAAGATGGCCCCCTCTTCACTAAGTGTATTTCATTATCCTCCTCTATACTAATAGGCAAATTTTCCTTTTTATGCATCATTACTACTTTCAACATCAGTATGGGCTTTACTACTCTTATTTGTCACACCTTTTATCACACCATCATCTTGTCCTTCAATATGGTTCTCACTTTTATTCATATTATGATCCTTTTCTTCATAGGTAACACATACTTTGATTTCCTTGTGCTTTAAAATGATATCACCCATCTTAATAATGGTTTTGTTTGAATTATTTATTTCTCTAAAACTTGCATCCAAGCTCTCTTTAAGCATCTTGAAAAAAATTTTCTTATATCTTAAATAATGCAACAATTTCACCATATTTTCTAAATCCCAAAAATTAAATATGCTAACCTTAGTTCCCCACTTCTTCACATTACCTCTTTTATAATAAGTATATAGGTCATGTTATAAGAACCCACCATAATTTCGTGATCATGGTCCCATTATACAAACTCATCTTGTAATGTTTAAGAGCAAAGTCATGCATTTTAAAAACAAGTTAATATTTTTTATTCCAAAGCAAAAGGACAAATTTAATTACATACAACTAGTATAAGTTGTCTATTAACCATTAACAAACTTGTACAAATCATGCTAAATAGGATATAAATAATTTAAGCTGTTAAAAGTTATATATAAATAAAAAAGTGTCATTCTTTTTTAATCCAAATTATTAGAAAAGAGTGATTATTTTTTATTCCTTTCACATACATGTAAGTGGCTTTAATTCCTTAATTACCACGACAAATTTTATTATATAGCTACTTTGAAACAAAACACACAATATTATACTAGAAAAGTTATTATCAAAATTAGAAAATCTATATCAAGTTAAAAACCCAAAACATCAACAATCATGTTGTCCCAAAATTTTTCATATAGTTAATATAAATTGTAAATAATGACAAATCATCTATGAAAGTGAAAACCACATGGATAGTAATATAGAAAAATTGTATATATTAAGCCAACAATTTATAAACTATACTTTCTAAATCTTAAAATTTTAACTCGAATATCAAGGTCTCACAAACAATCCTTAAATACAAATATAATTGATAATATAAAAAATAGAATGAAAATTACATTGATTTGTAGAAGAGAAAGCATAAATTACAAATGGATTTTGTAAAAGAACTTTCACTTTAGGGAAATCTTTTGAATGCTACAAAAGGTTTTTCGTTTTGAAGATTTTTTTTTTACGAATTAAGGTTTAGGATAAAAAATAAAGTAAAACTATCAATTTTCAAAGGGAAAGCAATGATTTTGAAATGGATTTTTCAACAGATTTCATTTTAGGATTCCATCTTTTGGTTCTTTTATATGAGTTTTTGATTTATTTAGAGATTTTTTTTCTCCTAATTTTTCCTAAATAGAGACTTTGGGGGGTTTTAACATGACATATGCATATGTCATATTTCTTTTAAAGAGAAATATTTTAGACTCCCATATTTTCTTTTTTTTTTAATTACTCCTCTATGGTTAAATTACATTTTTAACTAATTAATTGTATTCGATCCAAGAAAAGACATATATGAAAAGGAACTAAAATGTTTAGGACCAATTTTTGTTAATTATTATGCAGATAGTATATTTTTGTCAAAAAATATAATTTTTAAAAAAATATCATTTTAATGTCGTTTACCACATCACAATAATGGTATTTATTGGAAAAATGGTAAGATGACAACTTTCAAAGGCTTTCAAAAAAATATAGTATAATAAATATATTTGTATGAATATGCAAAACTATTATTCTATAATTAATTCTTGTATTTTTTACTTTCTAAGTCTATATAGCATACATATTTGTATATAGTTTTCTTTGTTACCAATTGCCATGTCAATATATCTATAGTCATTATTGAGCCTGCATGACAATTCCTTAATGTGAAAAACTCTTGGATTTATATTTCCTTAATATTAAATATTTTTAGAATATATATATGGAATGATGAAAAGTAATTATATGTGATATAGATAATGCAAAACAATTTTAAAACAACAATTGTAAAACAATATAAAAGTAAATTAAGTTTGTAAGTAAACTCATAATTTTATTGAAGATTTGGGGACCTAAAATGTAAAGATATAATTGTAAAGATACAATAGGGGTTTAGGAGTTTACAGAAATTAGGATGGTTTTGTTCTTTAAGTATTTGTTCAACATATGAATTGAGAGAGTTTTCTAAAGATTTGTTTTGCCCTTTAAAGGAGTGGTTTTACTACTTTTATAGAATGTTTGGCTATTCCATTTGTGATGAGATAATCCTTCTGCTTATGAGTGAATAGTCTAGATATTTTCGTTTACTTGTGAGCAAATAGTCTAGATGGTTCACCATGACGAAATAATCTGTTTGTGAGTGAATAGTTATTGTAAGGAATGATAGACAATGGTGAGTTATCTGCCTACTTGTGAATGAATAGGTTTGGATAATTCACTTGTAGTTTGCCTGTAAGTGAACAGTTTTGTAAAGGATAGTGGGCCTACCATTTACCTTTATTAAGAACTTAGAAGGAGTCCTACCATTTTACCTTAAATTTTTTTTTAAGGATTAAGATGTTATCCTGGTTCTGGTATTTAAAGAATCAGGCCAAAACCTAAGGTAAAAAGAATTTTGTAGAGAAGAGAAATAGTTGAGAGAATAAACTTTCATCTTATAAGAATTTAATTTCTCAGACTTAAGAATAAAGATGTTTGGTGACAATACAAAGTAGTTTCACCATTGTTTAAATCAATTTAGGATTTTGGAAGGGTTAATTTTGGTATTGAAATAAAATAACTAAGAATGGCTACCTATGCAATTTTGAAGGAGAAAGGTATTAAGCCATACTTGTTAGTAATCTCAGTAGGAAAAGGATGAACAATGATTTAATTTTGTTTTGAAACTGATGGAAAAAGATTTAGGTTATGCAAGGTCTTATCTCCAATCTTGATAATGGATAAATTTTTGTATATGGCATATGGAGTAGGCATGTTTAGAGCGATTTTTGTATAGGTAAAAATGTTTGAATTTTGCTAAATTAATTAATTCTAGTATCACTATAGAGTAAAACTGGGATTTAAATAAACCTCATGGTTTGAAATACTAGCCTTGTAGGAAAATTTTTGAAATTTTCATGAAAGGTTTTTTATGATAAAATCTAGTTTATATAATAAAACCCATTAAAAAATACATAAAAGTCTTTTTTATAGTGTGTGATTATGATAAAATAATTTAAGACTCATTTGAAGATGTTTAAGTTTGTAAATTCTTTTAAGATGGGGATTTTAAGGAAGACCTTATGTCTTGTTTTGTAAAAATAGGTTTTAAGAGTTTACTTTCTTAGGTCTGAAAAAAAAGTTTGTAATACTAGAAGTAGTTCTAGTTACTTGGATAGGAATTCTATCCATTGTTGTATTTGTAATTATTTTTATGAATATTAGGTGGTTTCATCTTTAGTAACCAAATTAATCTAGGATTTAATAGGTTAGGCTAAGCTTATGTGTTTTGTGGGCTTAAAGTTTTTTTTTTTCTTTATAGTTTTTATAGTAGGGCCTTTTCTTTTACTTTGGCTTTTTAGGGTATTAAGACCTATTTTGTAGGAATTCTTGAGTTAGAAAATCAAGAATGTAATATCATATAATTATGTATTTAGCCATATTATATATAATTGCTTTAATGATAAACGATGCAATCAATAAGGCTAACCCAAACTAAAAGGGCTTCCTTTTGGCCTTGATATGAAAATTAAACCCTCATCTACTAAGAAATTGAGGAATTTTAGAACTAGGATAGTAGTTAATGGGATAATAAAGGGTACCCTAAAACCCTAAAACCACAATCACATTAAATGAACATGGATTAAAGCTACATGCATCGACAAAAATTAGTGGTGCATTAATTAAGGATATTATTACCCTTTATCTCACCTCAATCTCTAAAAAGCTTTAAGTATGATAAATAAAACCACTTTTATGCCCAATCAAGACAACTTTGGTATCATACTTTTAGAGACAAAAAGCTTAACTCTTCAGCAATTATTTGAATGCCCCAAGGTCTTTTTAGTTCTAATGACTCTTTGAAGTAATGGTTTATACTCCATTCTTAAGGCATATACATAAACCCTATAATTTTTCTCTAAATAACAAAAAACCAAGAGAAAAGGTGTTTTAATTGATGAAGACAATTTTGTTGAGAAACTTTATGGTAACCTAAGGCTCACTTACCTTAACCCACCCTTACTTCCAAGACTAGTATCTAAGGAACAATTTTATACATATGGGGCCTTTGATATTGACCCATTAAAACCTACGAAAACACCCTTCTAAAGGAGGTTATAGGGCTAAACTCAGGATGATGGCATAGGCTAAGACTACCCTTAGCTTGCAAAATCTAAACTCTCATTGACTTCTTTTAAGTCAACCTTTAAGTTATAACACAAATTGTACAACTAAAGGGATAAAAATCATTCCTAAAATGTTGGAACAAGAAGCACTTATGAAAGCACAAAACAACTTGGAAACGATAGTGATGGTTAGCTTATAACAATATAAGAGCCAAGAATATTAGCCTAGAATAATTAGGGGATAAGCCAATCCTTGACAATTTAAGTTTTATGAGAGCTCATCCAAATGCACTAACCTTTTATGGTTTTTCTATTAAAAATGAAACAAAAATGATTTTGGTTGGGACAACATCAATAGCTATTTTACTTTAACAAAGCATTGTATGTAGAGCAAAAAAGGAAGTCAAGTATACTTGCTTTATGTAGGTGGAAAATTTAAAGGTAACAATAATTGAAATAATAGAGAATTGTATGGATATGATTTATGATATAGGAAATGCAAAGCAATGCTTCCTTATAGACATCTATGGATGTCGGATTAGTTAAAACTAATAAGGTTTGTGGAAAACTCCAAAAACCTTGCTTTTAGGTCTTATGTAGCCACGAAATTGCTTTGGAGATTTCAATGTTCTAGCTAAATAAAAAAAGTAGCAAGGAAACATACCTATCAATGGCAAGAATAGAGAAGCATTTAAGCACTTACTTTAAGGTTGTGCCTTTTCAGATATAAAATTTAAAAGAGACAATTTATATGAACTAAGAGGTAAACAAATAAGGTGAACTTGTAAAAATAGCTCAACTGTATAGTGACTAATATAAAGTGGAGAGAGTACTATCCTCAAGCTTTTTTTACATAAAGCTTGCATTAGGCCTAACCATAATCTAATAGTCTTAGAAACCTACTAGTCCAAAATCACAACTAATGAGCCCTTAAATTTAAATCCTAATAAACAAAAATGGAGGATTATAAGGATATTATCAAAGATAGATAGGAATACTTAATCCAGAAGTTTGCTAGTTATAACTTGGTCCACAAACTAAAGAATTGTCAAAAGCGACTGAAAGTGTGAGAACACGAAAGGATTGAAAATACTAGACTTAAGCTAAATAATTTGCAATATCAAATATTTAAGGTTGAAAGTAAATCAATCATTGTAAAGCTAGGGCAAAAGAGACTTACCTCATAAAAGAACTACATCAATATTGGCAACTAGAAAAAGCCTAATAACACTAAAGGTCATGACTTAATTGGCTAAAATTAAGGGATAAAAATTCTAAACATTTTCACACTATTATGGTGCAACATTATCAATGTAATAAAATCATCAAGATACATAACAATAGGGTCAATGATTGGAAAAGGAAAATATCATTTTAATAGAAATCTAAAGATTCTTTAAGAATCTCTATGAAAGTCAACACATTGGTACAAAATAATCAACTTTTATAAAACATCCCTTGTCTTATTTCAACAAAGATGAACCATGCTTTGAAATTTTTAATTCAAGAGTAGGAAATTGATGTTGTTATTTTTGAATTAAGTGCATTAAAAGCTCTTAGGCTCAATGACTTTTATAATGTGTTCTTCTAAGAGTATTGGTGTATTGTTAAATTAGATATGACAATGATGCAAAGCTTTTTCTAGGGAGGGGACTCCTAAAAAAGTTGAATCAAATCTTAATTGTACTAATCTCAAACTATAACAACCCTAAGTATGTAAAATAGTTGAGGCCAATTGATCTTTGTAATTTTATTCACAAGATTATCTCTAAGATAGTCATTAATAAATTGAAGTCTTTGTCAAATGATCTAATCTCCTTACTTCATATTGCATTTGTTCTAGGGCACTCCCCTCAAGATAAAATATTCATCACCCATAAAGCTTTTAATGCCTTAAAGTATAAAAAAGTTGATTATTACAATATAACAATCAAGCTTAATATGAAAAAAGTATATAATTAGGTAAAGTGGACCTTTTTAGAACAATTACTCTATAGATTTGGATTTGCACAAGGATAGAAATAGCGAAACGTATAACATATTACCATAGTATTATATAAGATCCTTATTAATGAAGCTACTACCTCCTATTTTAAACCTTTTTGTGGCTTGAGATAAGGTGATTTCTTATCTCTATACTTGTTCTTAATGTTCTTGGATATGTTATCTTAAGCGATAAATAAAGTAGTATAAGATTTTCATATTTTAGTTTAAAATCAAACCCTATTACCTTGCAATCTCACATCTTTTCTTTGCGAATGACACCTTATTATTTGGGAAAGCCTCTATAAAAGCTTCAACATTACCATATTTAATAGACATTTATTGCCAAGCATTTGGGCAAGCAACCAATAAGGAAAAATTTGACATTGAGTTTAGCATCGACACTTTAAAGGAAGTAAGACAATAAATCAACCACACGCTAAAGATAAAGCCATTAAAGACTAAAGAACATTATCTCAACCTATCAATTTGTGTTAGAAAGAGTTGAACATAAAATAATGGCCTAAAAACAACACTTATTACCTTTGGTAAGACGTGAGACCCTTATTAAAGTGTTGTTAACTCCCATACTTATTTATGTCATGTCCATCTTCAAGTTTTTATAGCCCCTAACCAATAAGCTAAATAATAAAATGGTTAAATTTTGGTGGGGGTAACGAGAGGAGGAATGTAGACTACACTAGTGAAATTGGGATAAACAAATTAAAGTTAAGGTGAAAGGGGCTATGGGTTTTTTAAACTTAACATATTTTAATATGACCTTACTTGCAAAGCAATGTTAACAAATACTTACCACTTTAAATGCTCTATAGGTTAAAATATTAAAAGACATATATTTTCCTTTAGCATCTTTTTGCATAACGGCTAGAGGAAAGCAAACCTTTTAATTTTGGCATATGTGGCAAATCCTTACTTACTAAAGGAACTATATAGAGTATCGATAATGGCAAAAGTGTAAGCATTTGAGAGGACACATGGATGTCATACCCTCATAATTTTAACATTCCATGTAATGCGTCCAGCGCAAATATAAATCTTGGTGGTTGATCCCTTTCACCCAAGCATAAGATAATGGAATAACTCAAAAATGAAGAAACTTTTTGATTTTTGAAAATCTACCATCATTGAAAGCATTTCGTTGAGTCATTCAAAGGAATTAGATTATCTCATTTGGCACTATGAATGAATGGACAAATTCTGAAACTTAGAGGAGGAGTTGGAGCTTAAAGATTTGACCAAAAGTCAAACTTTTTATTAAAGAGTGATTAGAAACTCACTCTCCACATGAGCTAATTTATACAAGTGAATAGCAACCCAAAATTGAGCTTGCTTATTATGTGAATAAAAAAATAAAACACTAGAGCATATGTTATTCTTTTGTGATCATGCCAAAGTGACGTGGTTTGTGGAACCTATAGGATATTGTTCCAATTCATCAAGATTCCCCTCTTTTTAAATATGGTTGAATGCACTTATAGGTCATTTAAAGGAGAAATGACAACGAGTAAACTTAAATGAACTTGTCATTGTTTGCTAAGCAATTTTGAAAATAAGAAATAAGTTTATATGAAGCAAGCAAACCTAAACTCTTTACTCTCCCCATAAAGGGCAATAAAGTACATAAAAGAAATATACTAGGAATTCAAATGTAAAGGTTATATAAGTCATGTATTAAGGATGAGAGATACCAAGGGAGTGCCACTAAGAAAAGTGATGCTAAAAATGAATAATTATGCCTCTTTTGGTATAAAGAGTTAGACAATTGGAATATTAATTATTTTAAAAAATGAGAAAGGCAAGTTAGTAAAGAGTACCACTATGAAGGTCAGATCTCCATTAATTGCACAACCATAGGCCTTAAAAGGAATAATGTACCTAGTTTGCTTTCTTGGACAACAAGGGATAACTTTTAAGAGCTAATGATTAAGGCCATTTAAATTAACTTTTAAGAGTACCCGTAAAAGATCAAACTAATTATTAGGGACATCAAGAAGATGTTGCCACTTTAACTAGATGCTAGTTGCACCTGTGTCAATAAGAAAGCCAACGTAGTGGCTAATTGAGTAGTCAAGCAAATTAGGAGGAATCTATGTCCTCTAAATTAAGGTATGCATCTTTTAGACTTTCTTGTAAATTTTTTATGCATTGATTTTTTTATCTAATGAAATTCCATATTCTTTTGGTCTAAAAATAAACAAAATCACTTAGTTAGATCCAATAATTCCGAACCTTGAATTTTAAAGCTCTCTCTTGTGTGTCGTTTCTCTAAATAAGGTCTTTTACTCTTATGAAGGTAAAAATTAACTAAGATATTTTACCTTATTGTTTATCATTGATTCCTATTATTTTCTTAATCTTCCATCATATATACAAATTCTTCAAATAGAAACTCCCAAAGAACTAAGCCTTTTAACCCTTTCTCCCTAACCAACCCTATTTATTCCTTGTTACTTAAGGTCTCACGTAACCTCTCTTATCACCTTTAAAACATTTATTTCTAACTCCTTTAATCTATCAGTATTTCACCCTATCATTACCCTATATCACCCTTTATTTCCATAATAAAGTTATTACTCTCAGTTATCTTCATTAATCACCCTTGGCTTACCTTGAAATTCAATTATGGAACTAGAAATGACCATTAATGAACTAATGGAGAAAATCCATAAAACAAATTGTAAGGAGAGCATTTTGGACCTTTAAACAAATATAATGGTTATAAAGTGAGTTATTAAAGCTGTCCTAATGGGTAGGATACTAGTTAAGAAAACATTTAGCACTAAAGTGGCCAAAATTGTCCTTTAAAAAACATGGAACACACGAGCAAATTTAGAGGTCCAAAGCCTCTATAACAACACATTTCTCTTATATTTTAGTAAGGAAAATGATAGACAAAAGGTATTTAATGTTCTCATATGGATTATGATAAGTGGTCATTTGATTATGAAAGAGTGGCATCCATATTTATCAATTGATGCAATGGATTTCTCAAAATCTAAAATTTGGATCCAAGTACACAGGTTGCCTTTAAATCAAATGACAAGGGAGAATTTGAGGCAAATCAACAACTTATTTGTGGGATTAAATGAGGTAGATTTCATACTAGATAATTTCATGGATTGGAATATTTATATGTGTCTCTGAGTCAATTTTTAGGTTGAATATCGTTTGTGTAAGAGTTTTCGTAATATAGCATCGAAAGAAAGTGGCGTAGGTTACTTTTAAATATGAATGCTAATTGAGTTTTGCTATTGTTGTAGGAGACTTGTCATTTAGTAAAAAAATATGCCTAGATGATGAATGGTAAAAAGTGAGAGAGTTAAAAGGGCTAAAAGGGCTTTTGGTATTAATCCTTGAAATCTAACCTAATAAATTAAAAATCATGTAAATAGCAAAGACAAAAATTAAGTTGAACACATGCCTAAAGCTAGTTCATCATTGTTAACATTCTATCCATAGACCCTTCATTAAAGCCCCATTAGCATTATTGTTAGCCAATCATTTGCTGCCACTAGTAGTTGCTGAAATTTTGAGCGAAGATCACCATTAGACTTGAAAGGCCTCAATTTGTCCATTTTCTATGAGCATATACTAAAAGATGACCATAAATTGTTTAGATTGACCAAAAAATGAAATATACTATTGTTGCTTATATGCCATTATATGCCATTGCATGAGGCTTACACTACTTAGCTCCTTAGCCTTTGATCTACATAATGGTGCATCCCATGTAATTGTTAGAGGTCAAAAAATTGATTGGTTGCTAATGGCTCCTCTTATTTTTCTTCATTTTCCATTATTGTTGCTGTTTTTGTTATTAATGACTATTGTCACCTAGTCCATTAGGTCTACATTGCTTTCTTATCTTCATTTTTGGCTCTCTTTTATGTTGCTTCATTAGTCCAAAGATGTGCATAAAGGTTAAGGAAAGAAGAAGAAGAAGAAGAAGAAAAGGAAAGTATCAATCTAGGGTAAAGGAAATGGGGAAAAAGAAAGGGAAAGGAAAAGGAAAAAAAAAAGAAGAAGAAAAAGAAAATATATGAGATTAAAGAAAAGAAAGAAAGAAAGAAAATAATTTTGACTAAGTTTAAATTTGACTATGTTGAAGTTAGGTTATAATAAGTTTATATATTTGATCCCACTAGCCAAAAGTAATTTAAAAATTTATATCATGCATTTCAAATTTAAAATTTGAAATTTTAAGATATTACATTATTCTTAAAGTAGACCTTAACTCTAATTGTTGTTTATAAATTGAAGGAATTTTGACTTGATCCCAAATATTTTGTTGGGAAGTGTGTTTTAATTGGCCAAAAAATTGAATATATATGCTATTTAAAACAATGTCATTTTGCATCTGTAAAACTATATCTTTTTGCCCATAACAACATCGTTTTGATATCCAAAGTCAACCTCTAAACATGAAACTAAGACATTTTGGTGTTTGGGTTCATATTTATCATTTTTAAAATGTTGTCATTTTGGTATTGGAACCTAATTCTCTGATTTCAAAATGGCCTTGTTTTAGCCTAATTCATTATCCTTTTAACATAGAAGAAATTTGTAAATATTTCAAATAAATAATTTTTTAGGTCAAAAATTTTCAAAAATTTTAAAGTTAAGCCTTAAGTTCTTTTTGTTAAAAATCATCGAGTTTTTTTCATGTCTTTTTTAGCACACTTTAAAAAAACAAAAGAAAGCAAGAAAGATATATATATATTTTTTTAGTTTTGAGGCAAAAAAAGTCAAATAATTTACAAGAAATCGTAAACCTCTCTCAAAACTCTTAAAAACAAAATTTGATGTAATTTTGACTTAATTTTCCTAAGTTATTTTCAAAATTACTTGGTGTGAAAGATCATTATAAAAAGTATTGGAATATTTTTCAAAAAAAAAAATATAGGTTTTTTTTTTAAATCCTAATATGTAAAAAGCATTCAAATAATTTTGAAAATTACTTGATATGAATGATCATGATAAAAAAATATGAATATTTTTCAAAAATTACAATTCCTTTTTCAAAATTATTTAGTACAAAGGATTATCATAAAAAAAATTTGAATATTAAAAAAAAAAACAAGTCTTTTTTAAAAGTTTTCAATTTAAAAGATTACCCTAAAAATCATCCAAATATTTTATAAAATTTTTTAAGTCCTTTTTTAAAATTCCCAAAGTATTTTCAAAATTTCTTGATGTGAGGGATCATTAATCAAAGTATCTTGAAATCTTTTCTCAAAATGTGGACTAAATTAAGAGATTTTCACTAAAATTGTCCTACAAACCCAGTACATCTTTAATTGGAGCATGAGGCCTCTGTGAAGAATGTCCCTTTGTTTTCAAAGGTCCCATTCGTTTCAAAATTCAATAAGGTTATGTCTAGGTAGGTCTGTAGCCTATACAATAAACAGAATAATAAGATAGATATTTCAACTTTAACCACTTGTTAGAAATAATGCATTGCATTCATTTGTATTGTTATCATCCCTCACATTCTTTCCTCCTTAGTCTTATTTGAGTATCCCTAATTTACCTAAGTTCCTTAAAACCCTAGAGTGTGTGTTCACACATAATAAATGTTAGCTTATATAAAGAGAAAAGAGCAAATAAAATATTAGCAGGAAAAAGTATAAAAGTAAAATTGAGTGAAAGATGGTACTATCATTTGTGAAAGGTGTCTGGATTAGTTATAACTTTTGTTAGGCATAATCATATCCTTGAACCCTTATAAGTCTTGGTAAAATAAGACCAAGTCATATTAGTTTAGAAGACATGACAATTATCTAAATTAGTGGTTTATAGTATTTCAATCACACCTTAAATTGTTATTAATGACTCCAAGTCATCTTAGGGTTAATTTTAGGGTGATGAGGTCCCATTATTATTGAATTCAACCTTAAACAATGTATTGGAAAAAAGAATGGTAAAGGGAGATCGGTTTACACACCCATATAGACATACTTTGCCTTGGTCCTTGTATTAATGGCCTATCATAATCCTTTTCATCTGATAGGACTTTTCCTCCACCTTTCCATGTCTATCATATTCTTTTTATACCTTCCCAAGTGAGTGGGGGCATATCTTAATAGATAAGTTATGAAATTATTTTCTCTTATTTTACATTTTATGTTGTAATTTTTCTTAAAATTAATTTTTTTAATAAATATTTAATTCTACATTTTATTTTTTTTAGAAAGTAAAAAAATATTTTTAAATTTATCTTTTTTCTTAAAAAAAGAATACTCATAATTAAAGACTTTTGTATTTTTTATTTTTTAAAATTATCTTCAAATTCATTTAAAAAAATACTCTTAATTTAAGTTTTTAATTGTATTTTTTTCATTTAACTAAAATATAAAAAAATATACTTTTTAATAATATAATAAACTTGCTTTATACTAGTTTACTAATAATGTAAATATATTGTTAAAATTAGTAGAAAATCTTAATTTTACTTATGTGACAACTTCTCATATATTTATAAATTAAAAATATTAGAATATTTTATAATTATAAACATTTGATTATAATTAAAATAAAATTTTATAAATTAATTATTATATATTTAATTATAATCAAATAAAAATTCTATTAATTTATAAAATCTTTCTCTTCAATTGTAATTAAATTATCATAATTATAAGATTCTTCAATGTAAAAAAGTAAGAGGCAAAAAGGGAATAAGAAATATTATCAAATTCTCTTTTTAAAGAAAAAAAAGAAAACATTTAAATTCACCTTTTTCAAAAAAAAAAAAAAAAAAACAACTAATCTTATATTCCCTTAAAAGAGAAGAAAAGAAAAAAGCAAAGTACTTGTAAATTTCTTATAGTAAATTTTATTTAATTAACTATTTTTTATATTTAAATTATTAATAAAAATAATTTTAATTTAAATTAAATCTCAAATTTTGTTATGATAAGATTTTTTTATTAAATTTGGGCAATATATTATTTATTTAATTAATTTTATTAAAATAGACAATTTTTATTATCTTAATTATATTTATGATAATAAATTTCTTATAATTTTAATTAAATTTTACTAAAGCAATATTAAATAAGTTATTTATGAAAAACTCTCACTTAATTCGCTGCGTAATTAAAAACATGGTTAAGACTAAACTTTGCCATTAAAGCCATATTTTTAAATCTCGTTAATGTTGAACAGACTCGAAAGCCAACTGTGCACGAACGAGCATCCTCCTGTGATTCGTATCTAAAAGACATCTCAGTGGAACAAATCACAGACACACAAACGCGGAAGAGACACGAAAGGTAAAAAGGGAAGAGAAGAAATAACAATAAAAATGAATCTTTACACGCACGACCTCTCTCTCTTCGACTTCGCCAACTTCTCCGATCCGATCGTCGACCCCATCGGCCTCTCTCACTACCAAGACCGTGATCTCCGCCGTTCATTATCGTCCGCGAGCTCTTCAATCGCCCGCCATGATAGTCTGGACGATGTTGGCCCGAGTGACAATTACGGCGACGGAGTCAAGGGTGAAGCGGTGTCGGAAAAGCCGAAGAGCCCACCAAGGCATCGCCACGATGGCACGTCCCCGCTGCCTCTGGGGATGGACTGGAGCCTTCCTCCTCGCAAATGGGTATCTCTTGGATTTGGATCTTTGATTGGTTTTTTATGGATTTTTTTTTTTCACTTAAAACGTCACGTAGCTTGAATTAAGGTTGTTGGTTTGTTTAATGTGTTTGTGTTCAGAATCTTCAGATATGATTCTCTTTTTTTTTATCAGTTATCCACGGACCTGATTTTTGATTTTTTTGCGCCGTTAATTGCCTGCGAATGTTTTTGAATTTTGTCAAGCATAAAATATATAAGGAAATTGTAACAAGCTTAGACACAGTGGCCATCGTGGTAAATGTGATCTGTGGACACCTTTGTATGGAGGAATCTTTTTACCGTGAGGATTTGGAAGACTTACTTTGGTTTCATAATAATTGGTTGTGGTTACTGTTAATGGTTTCAAGCACTTGGGATTCAGTACTTAACAAATGGATTACAATGGTTAAGGCTTACTTTGAAAGACGTAAGGCATACAAGAGCTACCTTTGCAGTTATATAGCAGGGAGCAACCGGAGGATAACAGTTGGCATTGACATGCCCCTGAGATGTGCAATTCACCTTTTGTCTTTGCAGCAAATTTGTATGCTGCTTCAATCTCTGGCGTCAACTGTACCTTTCTCCTGACATGCTATTCAAGTGACCTTAGAGAACTCTCTATTTTCAGTTGTCTTTTGCTCTCCAGAATTCTTGATTTTTGGTAAATTTTCTCTATTTTTTGATGTGTTGAGGGAAGACAGCCTGAAGGTAGAGAATTTAGTTGTGGAGCGGTTAATGATATCAAACTTGACCACACAGATATCTGATTGATGACTTAGCATGTGCATTTGTTACTTTGGATGGAATTGATTGTCAAGTTGTGTATCAAAACAATCTGTACAACTGATTACTGGTTAGAAAAGCAAGACTTGTTGTAACCTTTACAGTTAACTGATAGGGTCAAATAACTTCGTTCCGATGATCAACAATTTGGTCTGTTTCACATAATGGCTTTCCTCTATTACATGTTGTGGTCTTTGAATGTAGGAAGGGCGGGACTCTATCTGGCCACAAGATCCTCATGCAGGATGGAGTTACTGTGTCACAATTCCTTCTTGGACCTTTCTACCAAATTCAAGAGGGTCAGATCCTATAGTGGTATGGCTGCTTTCTTTATGATATTTTTTGCACACTGAAAAAAAAAAAAGAAAAACCAGTCCCTCGATTATTCTCATGGGGATTCAAAATCACAATTTTCTTGTGCAGGTCATTGCATTTTACTTTAAAAGTTTTGATCATCCTGTGGTTTTAATTAGTTGTGATGCTGCTTTGTACTGATCTTGAATAATTTACATGAAACTATTGATGAAGTTAATCCTATTGTAGTAATGTTTTGTTTTTACATTTTTTGAGTACAGTTTTACCAAGTTCAAGTTGGTGTACAGTCACCAGAAAGGATCACCACGACCAGAGGGATATTGCGCAGATTTAGTGATTTCTTAAGCCTACTTTCTGAAGTGAGTGAAATGGAAAATTCACTTTCTTTTCTAGGGGTTGAATTGACTGCAATTGAAGCTTCACATCAATGACTTCTAATATTGTTTGGTTAGGGTCGTGAAATTTCAATAAATTGTCATTTTTACTACCTTTTGTAGCTTAAAAAGACATTTCCAAACAGAACTCTGCCTCGAGCTCCTCCAAAGAGGATTTTGAGAACAAAAAACAGGGCACTTCTGGAAGAGGTAGGTCCTGTGCCTTTTCTTCTAATATTTTATTGTGTTCTATTGATTTTGATCTTGAATCTGTAAGAATAGGGCATAGCTTTTTGAACATATTCCAGTGCTTGTAAATCTGAAGCCAGCTCTGTTCATTGTTTTTGATATCAAAGCTGCTATAGGTTTTATGGATTGTGTAACTGGTCCTTGATATGTTGATAAAAGAGAAAAAAGCTTAGCTTTTGCATATAAAGAGAGTTTATGTGAGATTCTGCTGGTCTTCTATGCCTGCATATTTTTGCTGCATTGTCACATAAAAATGGTGAAAAGCAGACAAAAGGAGTTGAAGAGAAAAGAACAAGCATGTGAGCAAGCATATAAAGAGACACAAATGTGTGCATGCTTCTGTTCCTGGGTTAGTCAAAATTGTGGCTGTTATGTTTTAGCATCAAATTATAATACCTGAACTAGCAGATGAGGAGCCTTCTATGGTCTATCAGGCCATACCAAGCTTTTGCAAATACCAATAGGGATCACTCATTAGGATATATGTCTAGAATATGGGTGAACAGAAAAACAATAGAGCTCCGAAGACTTTAAGTGGAGAGTTAACAGGCTACGTACTGAACTTTTATGGGATTGATATCCAATAGATAAATCTAATCAAACTTTTTTGACTTGCACATTTTCTCATAGGAATTGTATACTTTATTTTAGGAAGATCAAATAGTTAAAATGAGTATTTTTGCAGTTTTGATAACTGGGTAATCATCTTTTGTGGATAAAAAAAGGGCATAGTGACAAGTAGTTAGGTTTGTCATTTGAGATGAGAGTGGGTCTAGGTCAAATGTTAGCCTCTTTGACAGGCTTCAGGGGTGCAGGCCTTTTAGTCTGGTGAGGATGAAATGTTTTGGGAGTCATATATAGAGTAATTTATTAGATGCTGAAAGAATAGGAGTTGGGATTTTAAAAAACAACAACAAAGTTTTAAACCCAAATTTAATTAGATTTGATTATATGAAGTTTTTCTCATCATTGTATTGTGAATAAGTTTAGGGGAATCTCAAACAAAGCCTTAATTTTGTTATATTTTGAATTGAGTTTGGGTTACAGATTACTTGTTCTGAATCCTTCTTAACTAAAGATTTTCAAATCAACCTAAGTTCTCTTCTTCTCCACTGACCACCCACCTGAATTTGGTCACCTCTCTTAGTTGGAGCATTTGTAGGTTTGCGTTGAACATTTCCAAATGAACGCAAATGCTAAGGTGTTGGGATTTCCTGTTTTGAGTTGGCAGAATCGCTGTGTTTCAATGCAGTGTATTTTTAAACTGCTTGGATTACCTGGCTTGGATGATGATTTGGTGAACATGAAACTTAGCTTGAAGCACATATAAGAAAAGGATTTTCTTTCTAGTTTTCTGGTTTTTCCTAGTGAAGTCCTGACTGTCTTGGTTGGCATCAGTGTTAACATGTTGGTAATCCGAGTATGCTTGGAAAGTGGCTTATTAATCTTTGATGTTGTTGACAATCATGGAATGCATAAGCTGGTGCTTTTAGATCTTGCACTCTCTTGTCAGAAAAATTATCTTTTCCATTACAACTAAAGCTTTGTATTCCTTTTGTTTAGGTTCCTTTTCTTCTTTCCCTTTGCATTTTGTGTACTTTTCCATGCTCCTCTTGCCATTCCCCAGCTCATGCCTTTTTGGTGTTTCTTAGCGTGCCATCAATAAGTGAAAAGGGACCAAAAACCAACTAATTTCAGCATAATGAATTATCTAAACTCAATGGTTGCTACCCTACTTCAAGCTTTTCCTTTTCCTTGTTTGGCAGCTCTATTTATTTACTTTGTAAGAGGGGTGGTCATTCAAAATGGTCCTTGTTGTATCATTCTTTCTTTAGTTTATATGACCAAAAGTTAGATATTGCTTGTAAGTAACCTGTAGTTGGTGTAATGCAGCGAAGATACTCCTTGGAGGATTGGATAGAAAAGCTGTTATCAGATATTGACATATCAAGAAGTGCTCTGGTAGCTACATTTCTTGAGCTGGAAGCTGCTGCTAGGTTATGTAGGTGCTTCTAAGATTTCATTATTTTTGTATGTTTAACTTTGAACAATGACCAGCAGGCAATCATTGTGTAAAAACTAGAGCATGGCATAAAATTGACAATGGCTTTCCAAATTAATGTGACATTTTTTCACTTTCAGCTTTCGATGACATGAATCAGGAAAACTCATATGCAAATCATTCTAGTGGCATGGTTTCATCACTTCTGTTCCATACCAACTCCAATATTTCTGTGCTCGCTGGTAGTTCGTGGATTGCATCTGGTCATGGTGATGATTCTCAGGATGAGATATCAGAGCTTGGAACTCCAAGGCATGAAAGAAATTACAGTCTTGATCTTGGCATGAATGCGTCAACATCTGAGCTAAACATAAATGATCTCTTGGAAACAAGTGCTAAAGATGACAAATTAAAGCTGAAGAATATTCTAGGAAATCTAGATAGGTTTTCATGGCGGAAAATGCTTGCTCAAAGAGAAAAAGGTATTACTGGCAAGGATAAACTTGCCAAGACTATGCCTAAAGAACAAGATTTTATTGGTGATGGAACAAAATCATTGCCTGGACTGACATATCAGAGGTTGGATGGTCATGTCCAAACACTGTCAACAGATAATGTTGGGAGTGACGTATCTTCCATAAGAGCTAGTGACATGTCAAATTTGGGGATGAATGAATTATTTGGTGATGATTCATTTGATCTCTCTGAAGGTGCTCAAACTCCTAGGAGCGATGTTGCTGTAAGCTCAGATTTACATTTTCCAAAGGACTTAGTTGTTGCTCTTCCAGTAGAGCAGCGTCATAAATTGAACAGGGTTCTCAATACCATTCAGCAGAGATTAAACACAGCAAAAACAGACATGGAGGATCTTATAGCAAGATTAAATCAAGAAATTGCTGTGAGGCAATTCTTGACAATGAAGGTATGAACTCTTGACAAGATGTCTACCTTTCCTTCAGTCTTGACAGGGTTCTATGTCAGGGCCCCAGGTCCTCAACCATATATACCAATTAGAAATCGCTGCATGCACAGTTTTAGAAGTGCTCATGCCCCACATGGAAGCTTTCATAATGTGAGAATCTAACTTTATTTGGGATGACCTTTTTCGTTGCAGGTAAAAGATTTAGAAGTGGATCTTGAGACTACTAGGACTAATTGTAAAGACAACATGCAGCAAGCTATTATGACTGAAAGGGAAAGATTTACACAAATGCAGTGGGACGTGGGAGACCTCCAGAGAAAGTGTTTGGAGATGGAGTTGAAATTGAATCATGAACAGGTCTACTTTTTATATATAGCATGTTTACTTTTCCAGCTGGTATTAGTGAGTGATGTGCAAGAACATTCCAGGATGAAAAGGCGTGTACAGAGTCTGCGAAAGCTTCACTCATGCAGGAGAATGAAAAGCTGTTGCATCAGTTGGATCTTGCTAGAGAAGAGCTTGCAACCTTGTGTAGAGATCATGAAGAGTTGGAGCTGAAGTCAAAAGCAGATGTTAAGCTCCTTGTTAAAGAAGTCAAATCTCTTCGAAGTTCGCAGTCAGAACTGAAACAGGATCTTGGTCGCTTGATGAAAGAAAAATTAGAAGTAGAGGTAATTTCTTCTTTCATGACTTTTTTTTCTGGTTAAAATAGGTGACTCAAGGTTGAAAGGTGCACTCTGGTGACTTACATTGTTTTAGGCAATGGGAACCAAATTTGTGCATTCTGAAGAAAGCTAATGTGCCAACTCTCCAAATGAACATTGATAGACACAGAATTTGCTTTATTGCTGGAGTCAATCAACTAAGATTTAGAGAGACAACAACAATAAAAAAGCCTTAATCCCAAATTAATAGGGTTGGTTGCATGATTTAATATAAATGAATTGTTTTATTGTTGTTCCTTCTGAGTCCTTTAGATTGATTCTACAAGAACTGCTCCAAGGTTTTTGGCACATCGATTGTTTCTGGAACAATGGATTGTGACAAAATAAATAAATAATAAATAAAAGGTTTCTCTCTTTATTTTTCACAAATATTGAAAGTGGACTTTTTTATCTTTTATATTTTATTTTTCTTTTTCTAGATATTGCAGAATAACTGTTCATTAATATTTACTCTTGCCATACATGAATATTAAATCATTTGTTGTGAGGTTAGAAATGGGGTATTTAAAAGTGTAAAAGTTAATCTTTTAAATTTGTTTGAATTCATATGCAAGAGTTATAAGTGTAATAATTAATTCTACTGTATATGAAGAAAATGGTAAAGAAAATTTAAATGAGAAGTTACATACTTATACATGCATTAGCATATATCAATATCTGACCTGTAAAATTCTGGTGCTGTAACTTTTATAGGGATAAAAACTTGCTTATCAGTTATTTGTGAGAAAGAACAAAGGATAAAAGAAAATAATAATAATAATAATGAAATAAATAATTAAGGAGTAAAATAAAAATGATTTAAAGTAATAAACTAAAACTAATAGAAATTAAAGGACAAAAGCTCAAAATGCTAACAGCAACAATAATAAAGAAGTAATATTAAATTTAATTAGAGTCGGTACGTAATCTTTTATCATCTTTTCATTCTCTCACTCTTCTCTTACCATCCACCTCATTATGGTGAGTTCTCTTAACTGGAGCATTTGTAGGTTTGTCAAAACAAGGTAAATGTTGCTACCTGAACTTATCTCCTATTATTGTTACATCTACTATGCTACAAATATCTATTATTTAGTTTTTTCTTAGAGTAACCACAAATCCATTTAAGCATTCTCATACTTCCACATTCATTCTTGGGACATATTGTCCCTCAACAGCCTTAACACTCACTATTATAAAACATCATTGGCCTAATTGTTGTTGGATAGAATTCAGCATTTAAGTTGGTGGGAATTTTGTAGTCACACAACACTTAGAGCAAACACAAAAAAAAAAAAAAAAAAAAAAACTAGGAATTTCATGCAGTTTTTAGTGGTTTTTAGTCAATGACATCTTCCATTCAATATTTTGGAGGACTTTAGTTGATTTTGATCTCTTCCTTTTTCCTTAGAACAAAAACCTATGAATTTTATTCTGTTTGTGTCCATTTTCAGCATGTTCTACAGAAAGAAAAGCAAAGAATGGAGCATGTAACTGCTGCCAATTCAAAGTTGCTGCATGAGTGTGAAATTCTTCGCAACAGGCTTCAAGAATGTAGTGTTAGCTTCCTTGTTGAAGAGGAAGATAAATTGATTGTGGAAACTTCATCAACTTCTGATGCCATAGATCTCTTGACAACTTCTGATAATCGTATCGGTCTCCTTCTTGCAGAGGTAACTTAGTACCTTCTTTTCAGTTTCATTTGTGAGTTGGCTGTTTTTCTTGGTCAAATCCCAATGTATATGCTGCAGTCATTGGTGGAACTATTGTGCGAAGAGATTTATGTGATAAATTTCTCCAAATTTTACTGTTATAGTTCCGGCTTCTAGGAAATTTAGAAGCAATTGATGTGCATTAGTTCAGCCAGCCCCCTCACTTGGATGTGATAGGATGGTGGTCAGAAAAATCCTTTTCTAATACATTGCTGCATTTATTTTCTGGGGCTCTTGCATTTCAATATCTTTTTCTTATGATTGATTGGATATTGGTGTACATTTGTTACTTGCTTATGTATGTTTTATGAACTTAAACAGGCTCAACTTCTAGCACAAGATATACAGAGCTCAGATGCAAGATCCGAAGAAACTTACAATATGAATGACATTAATGGAAGTAACAATGAGTTAGGGAAGATGCTTACCGACATTTTCATTGACAATGCAAGATTGAGGATGCAGATTAACTCCGTAATCCGATATGTGCTGCATACAAATGTAAATTCTGATAAAGAAGAAGAGGAAGAGGAAAGTCCTTTGAGGAGGACAGTTTTAAGCAAGTTCTTGGAAAGGTAGTACGAAAAACGAAGCCAACCCCTGTTGGACTGTACATTCTAGATCTATTAACAGCTATGAACTTATCAATCATACTGTGAAAAAGCAGTGTTGCCCATAGTTTTGCAGTTTCAAGTTCTATTTGTACAATAACATGTTTATGTTCATTACCTGCGAGTATTTGTGTACAGCAGATGGACAAAAACCATATAGAAGATTACCTGGAAAAATCTTGTGTTTTGCACTTTGGATATATTCAACTAATCAAAAGGCATTGTGGTTTTTACTTGCCTGTTATTCTTACAGCAAGGTTGTGAAATGATATGCTATAAAAATTTAATGATACATAAGTATAGAAATTGGTTCTGTGCCCACCAATTCAATTGCTTGTTTTGTGGGTGTGTCTGCCTCTTTCTTAGTATTCAGTGGTGTGCCAAGTTTCCTCTACTGACCCTTTTACCCTGTTATTGTGCCACTCACTTTTTTGACATTTTGTGCTTCTTAAAGCTGGATTGATCTTTTTCACCCTCTTCAAGTTTCAAAAATGGTTATTACTTATCTGGGACAAATGATATTTTTACGCCGATGTACTTTCTGTTGTTGATGCACCTTTTAACAGATGAAATTTTCTCTTACTTTGGGACTATGCCTTCCCTGGCATCAGAATAACAAAGAGAATGCATACCACTTCGTCAACGTTTGATGGACACCCACCTCTAAGGAGGAACTCAGTGAATATAGGTAGTTAAGTAAATGAGCTGTCAACTCTTGGCTGGGGGAGCCGTTATATTTATTTTTTGATTGTACTTGTGAGCAAATGCAGAAATCATTGGTTTGTGAGACTAATTCAAATGCGATGATGCACATCGTTTATATAACTCTACTTATGATGACAAAGCTTTAAACGAAAATGACTTCTTACACGTGAATGTCAGGCAGACGTACCTCCAATCCCTGGATCCGATGATTATCTTGTAGAATTACACGGTGCCACTGGCAGCCCACTTTAATTTGCTTCTTCTCTTTGGTTTTCAATCTCTGTTTTTTTTTTTTTCAAGTGCTAGTCTAGTGTCCTTTTCCTTGGTGTAACCTATAAACAAGTTCATCTGTTCAAGCAAGGCAAGATCTCATTGGTAAACCTCATATTGACGGAAAGCTTTCATCCTGTAACAGGTGATTAATTAGGCCTGGCTACAGAGTGTGGCATATTCCGTTTGCAGGAATAGACAAAGTAACTCGCCCCAAGTTGATGGCCATTTTATTTTTCCAGTAACATGCTCTGCTATTGCCTCTGACCCCATGTTTGGCATTGAAAAGCCAGGCAGCTGCTGGAAGAATTGCATTTCGGGACTGCTAAACTCTCTCCAAGATTGATGCTGTTATATGCTTAAAACAACATATTCTGCTGACAAAAGATATGGCTTCTTTTGCAGCTGTGACAGGTCCTGCTGCCGCTATGCTATGAGGGTTTGTGGTCCCAACAGACCTGGGTGGATTATGAGACAAAGGGTAATCCCATGTCTATAGTGTAGCCCGTTACTTTAGTCTCGGGAGCAAATATAACATTTGTAGCGTCTTATTGCTGTACAATTTTCACTCTTAGCACGTTATTTGTTCTGTTGAACGTTGGATTCTGCTTGTCATGCTTTGCAGGTTTCAAATTGGTTCTACCTTCTCTGAGATGAATATTACTTTTGTCAGAAAATAAAAGAAAAAAAATAAAGTAGAATATAGATACAAATAAAATTAAATTGAATAAAAATAATATAATATCAATACTAATTTAATTAACTTAACAAGTTTCAATAAAAAAAATAAACTAGTTTTCCAATAACTAATTTTTCAATAACTAAAAATAACTAGTCAAATATAACTAATTTAATAATTTACTTATGTGCAAAGTCTCAGGTGTTTTTGCTTTTTATAGTGTAAACTAAATATTATTTTATAAATAAGTATAATATAATTTTTTATTTTTTATGTAAAATATAAATATTTTAAAATATACTTATTTTTCAATATTTCTCTCATACTTTAAAAGGTTAAATTTTAATAGTTATAAACTAATAACTAAAATGTACATATTTTAATATTTAAAAGAATAGTGAAATTAAAATTTTTTATGAAATATAATTTTTTAATGAATAATAGTAAATTTACTTTTATATTATATTTTTTAAGATCATCCTATTTAACGTTATTAAGTTTTCTACTTTTTTGGTTTATTTTTATAAAAATTTTAAAGATCTTACTTAAGATTGCATGGTCTTATGCTATTCTTGTATAATTAAATTTATTAAATGCACATTCTAATAGTATACCACTTATAAGAGTTATAAAACCTATGAAAAGTATAACTCAATTTCAAATATTGAAATTATTGAACTATTTACACCATAAGTAGAGACTTTATGATTTTGATTATGCATATAAAAGGTTAATTAGTAATTAGTTATTACTTATATGAACTTACTTCAAGAGATCTCTAATCACATAAGTTGGGTTTCCATTATACTTAACTATTCTCTTTACACATTAGCCTCATTTCTCTTGATGTATTTTTCACTAATTTTGTATTAAGTGATTTAGTTAAAAAATTAGCTAGATTCATTTCTGATTTTATGAAATTAAATAATATCACTACATTATTTAGCAATTATTTTACTAACACATAGCTTAGAAAAATATGCTTGTTTTTCCCATTTTATGACTTACTCTTTGAATGAGCAATAATGGCTCGGTTATCACAATGCATCAACATTAATGGTGTCAGTTTCACACATAATGGAATATCCATCAGTAAATTTCTTAGCTAATTTGCCTCCATGCCAACCATCTTGAAGACTATAAACTCAAATTCCATCTTGAATTACGTAATAATTGTTTGTTTGGTAGACTTCCAAGCCATGGCTTAACCTTTAAGAGTTAAAACATAGTCATTTGTGTATTTTACCTCATCTGAATTAAAAATCCAATTAGTATCATTAAACCCTTTTAATATAGTGAGAAATCTATTATAGAATATACCATAATTTATAATACTTTTTAAATATTTTAAAATTCTTGTTAAAGCATTCCAATGACTATGACATGCTTATCACAATGCATTAACATTGATGGTGTCAGTTTCACCCACAATGGAATATCTATCAGCAAATTCCTCAACTAATTTGCCTCTATACTAGCCATCTTGAAGGCTATAAACTCAAATTCCCTAATGAATTGAGTAATAATTGTTTGTTTGGTAGACTTCCAAGCCATTGCACAACTTTTAAGAGTGAAAACATAGTTACTTGTGGGTTTTATCTTATTTGAATCAGAAATCCAATTAGTATTACTATACCCTTCTAATACAGTGAGAAATCTATTATAGAATATACCATAATTTATAATACTTCTTAAATATCTTAAAATTCTTATTAAAGCATTCCTATGACTATGGTTTGGATTATATGTATATCTACTAAGTCTATCCACAACATATGCAATGGTAGGACATGTAAAATTCATTAGATGCATTAAATTGATTTAAGCATCCTTAGACTAAAATATACAATCACCATTGTGTTTTAATAAATGCATATTTGCTTCGAAAGGAGTTAAAATTAGTTTCACATCAAAACATTCATATTTTTTAAGAAGTTTTCTACATAATACTCTTATAATAGAAATATACCATTAAGAGTTCAAGATATCTTCACTCTTAGAATGACATTTGCTTTTCCATGTCCTTCATATCAAAATGTCATGCAAACAATGATTTTGTACTAGTTATCAGTTTTATACTAAAATTAAATATGACCATGTCATTGACATGCAAACATATAATAATACAAGTCATTCTTAATTTTTGTATAAACATATTTATCAACATCAATGATCGAAAAACTATTAGAGATCAAAATCTTACCAAACTTCTCATATCATTGTTTAAGTGCTTATTTCAACCCATATAAAGATTTAACAAACCTACAAACTTTTTTCTCTTGCTTAGGAACTACACAACTTACAAGTTATGATAAATAAATCTTTTCATCAAGTTCACCATATAGAAATGTAGTTTTAAGATTCATTTGACAAACATAGAGATTATAGATAAATGTTAATACATTCAATACTATAATGGATGCAATTCTAGCAATAAGAGTAAAAGTATCAAAATAATTAATATTCTTTTTTTAAATATATTCTTTTACTACAAGTTTAGCCTTGTACTTGTTAATAGATTCATTTGACATATGTTTTTTTTTCTTAAAAATCCACATGTAGCTTATGAGTTTGGCTCTTGTCTGTAAATTTATTAGTTTTTATGTACTATTGTGATTCAAAAAATCAATTCAATTTGTATAACTTTTACCCACATATTAAAATTACTAGTTAATGGATTATTATTTACTACTAGAGTGTAAAATTTGTCACTAAAGGTCTTTTCTACTCTTTATTTCTTACTCTTTCTTAATGATGGTTCTGAAACATATAATAAAGAGCTCTCTCTCTAACTCAACTATAGGGATAAGTGACAATGCTAATTTTACTACTCATAGCCTATGGGTTTGGCTTCTTCAAGTAAATCCATTGGTTTTTATGTACCATTATAATTCAACAAATCAATTTCACTCTATACGACTTCTAGCCATATGCTTGAATTACTAAAGGATACAACTTTATAATAAGTCAAAAGATCATTATTTACTATTAAAGTGTACAAGTCATCACTAAAGATCTTTTCTACTCTTTGTCTCTTACTTCTCCTCAATTCTAGTTTGAAATATGTAATAAAAGGTTCTCTTTTTAACTCAATTATAGGGATAGGTGACAATACTAATTCCTTTTTCATAGGAAATATATGCTTAAAAAACTCTAAATTCTTCATCTCAATGATAGTATTAGTATTAAGAATATCACTTTTAATAACGAAAAAATGATAAGTAGTACTTTAATTTGTATAACCAAGAAACATACAATATAAGGTCTTAGAAACTATTTTCTTTTCTTTTAGTTATGGTAATAATACTTTTTCAATATATCCCTACACTTTTAAGTAATTTAGATTAGAAGAGTACCTCTTCTATAGTTCATATAAAGTCTTACCAATTTTCTTATATGAAATGTTATTTTGCAAATAACATGTAAATAATATTATCTCTCCTATAATTTATTAGCAGATCTAAAATCGACTAGTATGACATTTATCATTTCTTTTAAAGTCTTGTTTTTTTTTTTTCTCTCTATTATTGTATTTAACTATAATGAGTAAAGAGAGGAAGCCTTACGAATAATGTCTTCTTTTTCACAGAAATTTGATAATAATTGAAAATTATACTCTTTTCTTTTATTTGATTTAAATCTCTTAATCTTCTTACCTAATTTTTTTTATACTTCCCTTTTATATTTGATAAAAGCATCACACATTTCATCCTTGTCTCTTAGTAAGAAAGCTCTAATATATGTAGAATATTTATTTATAAAAGTCATATAAAATCATTTGTAACCTCTACTTATGGTACTCATTAAATCTCCCAAATAAGAATGGATTAATCTAAGTAATTTAGTTTCTCGTTGCACTAATTCATAATTTTTCTTAACTAATTTGGTCTTTACACAAATATCACATTTACCTATGTCACCATGTAAATTTTCAATTATACCAAGTTGTTTCAACTTTTGAATATAAGGATTACTTACACGTCTTAATTTAACATGTCATAAATTATAAGAGTTAACAATATAAGTGTAAAATGTAGAGGTGTTTTCATTAATGGTATCATTAAGCACATCAAGAATTAAAAGTCCATGATTATAGTAGTCCTTTTCCACAAATACATTATTTTTTTATTATGACAACTTTGTTAGACTCGAAGGAGACCTTTACTCTAACCTTTCTTAGCAGGGATATAGAAACCAAATTGATGCAAATCTTTAGAATATAAAACACATCATTTAAGGACAACACCTCTCCTGAAGTAAGTTTGACGAGGACTTTGCCTTTACTTAGAGTAGGTGTTGTTCTTAAATCTCCCATAAAAACATTTTCTTCTTCATCGTTTATTAGTATGTAAGAGATAAATGCACTTCTATTTTTATAAATGTGCCTTGTAGTACTAGATTCTATTGCCCACTCTTTTAAGTTGGTGGCAACGTTGACTAAAGAAATGACATTAATAATAACATCCATTTCCACCAAATTAGCATTCCATTTGACAAGTATGTCACTCCCTTTCTTATGTTTGCATTAAAGGGCATGATACCTCGGTTTCCCACAAATGCCTTTTTTTTTGTTTCTTAAAAGTTGGACTCTATGCCTTGGGCTTACCATACCTTTAGGACCTATTATCATACTTTTTCCTATTGTAATGGTGATGATGATTGTAATGACTTTTGTTTCCTTTTTTTTTATTCCATTACACTTATTTTTTTATGTCATCTCCTTTTCCTTTGCTTCTTTTAATTGGATTCCATTCCTGTCCTTAATTAGGATATGAAAAATGACATCCTTTAGTGATATGTGCTTTCTTTTGTATTTGAGTTGCTACTTGAATTTATTTTAGGATTGTAGAAGCTTTTCGATAAGACAACCTATTACATTCTCCTTTAGTAGTTTAATGTTCTCATTTTTTAGGTCATCTAATAGTTTATGATATTCATTTATTTGATCCTAGATACTCTTTTCTTCTAACATCTAAAAATATAAATGATAAGTAACAACAAACTTTTGTGTACCAGATCCTCCACCATATATTTTTTGTTAATTTTTCTCATATTTCTTTGGCTTCTTTTGAAGAAAAATAGAAATAAAAGAAATTAGTAGATAATGTACTTGACATAATGTGACAACAAACTTTATTAGCTTATTCTCAAACAAGAAATGTTTTTTCATAGTTCTCAAAATCAAACTTTGGTTTGGATACAAAAAGAGCAAAAGCAAATTTTAGTACATTTAAAGTTAAAATAAATGTGTTCTTACTAACATTTAAAGTGAGAACTAGTAAAAATTTTAATTTTGGAGGTGTTTGGTAAGAACTTACAAGCAAGTAGAATTGATTGAATCTAAGAAGGGATAGAAACATAATTATTAGTAACAGAAGTAAATTAACTAGTATTTACATCCATAATAACAAAATAAATGAAATTATCTTTAAGATTGTTAAAAAATAAAGAAAAAAAAATATGGGTGTAAATGAAATCACAATGAATAAAAAGAATATAATATTTGAAATGTACTTAGTACTGTCTTTAAGGATAATTTTGCCCTTTTAAATAATGTCTTAGTGTAATAGGTTACAACAGTTATCCTCCTAAGATACAATAAAAATTTTCACTAATATGGAATTCCAATAACAAGACAACAAAATAATACTAATCTAGTTAACCTAACAATTTCCAATAAGAAAATGGAAAGAGAAAGAAAGAATGCCTTTTTGTGGTGTGTATGGATGAAAAAGAAGTTCTTTTATATTAATTATAGCTTAATGTGTCATAAAAATGAATATTAAGAATAAAGATAATGACTGGTGGTTATAGTGGTTTTATTACCATAACAATTAGTCTTTTAATAACTAGTTTTCTCACAGTTAAAGATGCCTAGTTGAAAATGGTTAGTTTGACCAATGCAATCTGAAAAGTTTTAAAAAGTTTTGGATTAGGGGTGCGTAGGGCCATACCAAACCTCCTATATGAAGCTTAAGTTTTGAGTCATTCACTTATGTATGATACTTTTCTTGCATCTTTTTATTTTGCATTGTATAAGACAAATGTTGTCTTATAAACAAATATAATAAGGCTTCTTATTTTCGATGTAGGATATAAGCCTTTTAAAATATACTTATTTCCCAATAACTTTTACATTTATTTACTATTTGTTTTGAATATTTTTTACTTGATAGATTTTTCTTGTATCACATAAGTATGCTTTCCCTAGCACCGACACTTATACAAACACTACAACACCCATTATCTTGATGACACCTATTAATAATAACAAGCTAATCACTTTTGAGAACTAGCCCATTAAGTGTTGGAGAATGAAGTTAATGAATGAGGAATGGTTTACTATAAAAATTTTTGGTTGGATGATATTGTACTTTTAAGAACTTCTAAAGGTCACTATCTTAAGACTATGAAAGGAATGGAAGGAACTAGGTTATTCAAATGGCAAGTGCTCTTAGTTCTATGTCTAATGTGCCCTAAAAGCTATTAGAAAAGTAAACCTCCTAATGTAGTGGCAAAAGAGTGGACTAATCCTTTATTAGAGATAAAGTCTTATGGAGATTCCAACTTTCAACATGTTGAGTGAAAACTAGGTCAATATATAGAGGAGCATCATTTGACTGACCTACAAGTGTTTGGCATGTTTAGTTGATGGAAAACAAAGCAAACAACCCTTTAAGATGGCTACTAGTATTTTTGCCATCTATTACTACATTTTGAACTAATGTCTGACATTGAAAGTAAGATAATTGTTAGAAACATGGCATCCTATCACTTTTAAAGCAATTCATAATTTGTGTTAAGGATTTGATTGGGAGTTACATTTTTATAGGTTATCATATTATTTACCACTTTTGAGGTAATTCTTGATTTAGTTATGCCTCCAATTGAAGAATTATGGTATCCTAGCTTTATATCCCAAGCCAACTCTTTTTTGCTTTTGCTAGCCTCAAATCCAATTTCCTTGTAAGTGATGTGTAGGTTTGATGAGGAGAGAGAGAGAAATAAGAGATAAAGGAAAATAGAAAAGAAAAGTGTACATCATAAGGTAAGCAAAAGGAAGATAGAAGATAAATAAGTGAAAATATAAGTCAATTGTCTATATTATTTGATTTATTTCAAGTTACAAGAAAATGGGAATAGGTAATTTACATTTTTTCGTCATTGAACTTATCACTTATTTTCATTTTTATCACTTAGTTTTAATTTGTTATAATTAATCACTCAATTTTAATTTTGTTACAATTTTATCACTATAAAGTCCATCAATTAATATATTAATGATTGAAATTAAGTTAAGTTTTCTGAATTTGAATACTATGGTTAATAACAAGGTTAAAAAATTAAAAAATGTCAAATATTGTTTCAAGAAGAGTTAATTTTTTTGTTTAATAGTTTGTCCATCCTAAAAATAACTTAATATGAGGTAAGGTTTAATAGCTAAAAAAGCATGATGTAAAAAAATAATAATAATAAAAGGTTTTCTTTTTTTTTCAATTTTTAAAATGGTGAATTTTTTATTGAATTTAATTCATTTTTAAAAGGTTATCCAAATATTAATAAAAATTTGCTTCTTTAAAAATTTTAAAAAAGAACATAAGGAGAAGCTTTTTATTCCTTTTCCTTGTATGGTGTAAAGGATATCATGTGACATATGATGCTCTTCTAGCCATTGGAGCATACCTTAAATTGAGTAATTTGCATGGTAGGAAAATTATTAAATAAAAAAAATTACTCTTATCAAGGCACTCAATGAAGTTTTTAAACTCTCTAATTTTATTGTCAACGATAGTATTTTAATTTTGAAAATTTAATCTAATTTTTATTAATATATTAATTGATAGATTTAATTATATAAAAATATATTTTTGCAAGGTAAATTTTATAAATTTTTACCTAATAAAATGATATAATAATTAAATTAAAATAAAATTAAAGTTGAGTGATACAAATAAAAACAAGTGATGATTTTAGTAATAAAAAATGTAAATTATCTAAATGTGAAGACATTTGTAATTCGTTATTAGTTTTTAATTAAATTTGAGCACATAGTTTTATATTTCAAAAATTTATTTTATTTTGCTTTTATTTTAATTGGAACTCACTTAAAAATTTTTGACTCACTGAAAAGTTAACCTATTATTAGGGATGTTGTGTTAAATCTTTGCATATCACCTTATATATGTCATATTTTGTTGTTATCATTAGGTGATTATTCGATGTTTCTTAGTGAGTTACTGTTCAAAATAAGAGCAGTTATTTTGTTTTCATATTATGATTTACAGAGAGTGGAAGAAGTTTTGAGCAAGATGCATATAAGAAGGCTTTTCTAAGAGAGCTTTGGATGAAGTTGGAAGGAGGTGGAAAAACTTAAAAGAAGCATATGACACATGGTAAAACAATGGATGATGGTTTTGAGTATAGGAAAGTGCCTTTACAACGGACCATGATGGATGGAATTGTTGGATTCAGTTCACGCTTTAAGGGCTCAGAGGTGTTTACCAAATGCTATTGCGATAAGGGTAAGTTGGTTATGCATTACTACAGGGCAAGTACTGTGAATGTTATACCTTGGTAGTCCTTGTCTGATTTCCATTTGAACATTATTTGAAGGTCCTGATGCCATGGGTAATAGAAAGAAGGAGGTTGATGGGGTCAACATCGATGAAAATTGTGAAGAGGAGTGTGGAACAAGTAATGGTCAAGTTTTATGGAGATGAAAACGTGATGAATGTGGCCAACCACTCGAAGGAAATGGAGAAAACATCTTGTGCAAACGTGGCACCGAGAGCGGATGATACGACCAATTAGGGGGACAACTCGTGCAGCCAGTTAGGGGAACAACTCCATTGCTTCTTCACATAAAACTGCATTTGTGAGTGAAGTGTCAACGGAGGATAAGGAATTGAAAATCAACAAAAATACAGGTTACATGGGTATAACCTATTCTAAAGATAAGAGTGTTCGCATGAAGGAGAATGTTAATGATGTGCCATAAACTGCGTACAATAAGCTCCATTCTCGAATGTTAAAGTACAGAGATAAGCCACATGCACTAAGCTACACGAGGCAGAGAAACGTACAATAAACTGCGTCCGCGTGATTCGATAATTTGCCTTCAATCTCAGTTTTATTCGTTCCATAACATCTTTTGAGACTTGCAGAGAACTAGCAACGCAATATTAAAGGTCAATGTATATGATTTCAAAAAATGTTCCCATATGACATTTCTTTTATTCATAACATGAAGATCTAATTGTAAGATTTGCCAAAAAAAAAAAAAAAAAAAAGCACTAAAATCCTTGTCCAGGTATTCTACACAAGTGACTTTGCTTATTGAATTTTCAAAATCAAATGGTATGCGATAGATGTAACATTGCTTTTGATCGTAACATAAACATAAAATTAGTTGATTTTCAAAATCATCCACTTCCATTCTTTTGAATAATTTAAAACTTATATTCGTTTTTAATTTTAAAAAAAGTTACTTATTTGTAAGATAATTTAATTTATAAATGAAAGTGCTAATGAAGTTTGTCATATGTATGTTCCTACCAGAATCATTATAAAGTTTAGACTACTTGATGTTAAGTTAATTTCATTAAGACCCAAAACCTTTCATGTTCACTTGTAATAGACACATTGCAAAGAACCTAGCATGACCCGAGAAACTGGCTGAAAAAAATGGGAATAATTGAGAGCTACAAAAACCCATGACATCATTAGAACTGAGGTTGGCATGGCATCCACCTTATTCTTGTTCCAGTGCACATAGCATCGTATAGGGACTCAAAATTGGGTTGTAATGTGCTTCACTTGGAACATTGACGGTAAAATAAATAAAACTATTTTCACAGTAAATAGTACAAACAACATAATACTCAAGCACATGATACATAACTGTGTAAATTATTGTAGGATTACTTATATAGAAAAATATAAAATTAAATATTTATAAAAATGAAAAAATAATTTCAACAGATTTAGAACTTATAAAAATGAAGCATACATATAAATTTTGCCTCCTTTGGAAAATCTGGCCTCCAGCTGCCACTCTACCAAATGCATGAGCAGTAGAATATCTAAGATCATTGATGGAAAAACCTAATTATGTAGCGTGGATATAAGGTAAATAAAAACTAAAGCATCATATGAAACTACCACTTTGGTCAACAAATTAGTAGGGTTTTGAACTAAGAAAGTATGCCCCCAAAATGTAAGATTATCATGTTGTGGATTGTGTTAGCGTAGGAAGACATGCGTATTTCTAAGAAAGATAAAGTAAATCCACCTAATTTGAATTAATTAATTGTTTAATAACAAATAAAATAATTATGTAAGAAAAGATTGTTTAATAAAAAAATGAAAGAACTATTGTGTTCTCTTTTTATTTGAAAATCATTTTTTGCTTTTCTATAATATTTACATATTACCACTATAAGGTAACATTTTTTTGCGCTAATGCTTGCTTGTAAAAATAATTAAATAAAGAACAAATCAAAAATTATATAAATTTAATATAATTCATATATACAAGTATGTATATATAATATAAAAAAGTATAGTCTGAGGTCGACCAGACCAAGGTATTGAGATGTGAGCTGAGAACTACAGTTGGGACAAGCCTTGCGATCAAAATAGTGATTGGCAAGCTGATCGGATGTTTCAGCAAGTAAAGCTACCATCAGTACAAATACAGGATTATGACATAATCGACATAATAGTTGGGAGACCCATAATGAATTAAGGGCTTCCACATCAAAATTTTTATCCACTTCTACTATTTTCACTAACGATGACCTATAAAATATTGAATACCGTCGCGATGACTTCCTCATTATATAACTTAATTTTGGGGGCTTCAAGGTTAAAAGTGTTATGGTGGATACGAACAACTTGGCTGAGATTATGTTCTCAAACGCCTTTAAACAAATGAAATCAAGTCGAATGAGTTGAAGACTATTAATTTTCCTTTATACAGATTCTCAGGAGAGCTTGTCATGCCATTAGGATGTGTCAAGCTTTCTACTACAATGAGATCCACATTAAGAATGAATACAATGACCCTGCAATTCGTAGTGATGGATCTCCCATCTTCCTATAATCTTATCTTGGGGCAATTAATACTTTGGACTTTCAACACAATATTTCATTGAAGCACCTAAAAGAAAAAAAAAAATTCTCTACTCTTTAGGGAATTGAAGAAGCAAAAGGTGCACAGAAATAAGTGTGGGAGCTTTAAGTCACTTAAATCAAAGGTCGAGAGAATAAGCCTATTTCAGATGTGGTAAGTTTGGATTATTGACCAAATAAATGAGAAGATTAAGGAATACCAAAGGAAGGGCTTGTCCAAATTCCTATACACCTATATAATCCTTCCCAAACTATCTAAATAGGTGAAAAGCTAGAGGGATGAGTAACTTGTCACCTTCCTTTGCATGCATCTCAAGGTGTGTGTGTGGATACCAATAAACATGCTAAGAATTGACCAAGATATGATGATCCACAAACTATCTATAGAAAAAAAACATCCTTTGATCAAGCAAAAGAAGCGTAACATGTCATCAAAAAGGCAATTCCTTATTCAAGAAGAGGTTGAGAAGCTCATTAAAATTGATTTTATATGTGAGGTCATATACCCAAATTGGCTTGGTAATGTAGTGATGCTAAAAAAAGCATAATAACATGTGGCAGATATGTGTGGACTTTATAGATTTCAATAAAACCTATCCCAAAGACAACTATTCTTTTTCTTACATTGATTAGTTAGTAAATTGAACGTCAGGTTAGGTCATGAGTTTTTGACATTCATAGACATGTTCTTTGGATATAACCACATACCATTGTATGAGTTAATGAGGAGAAAACCTTATTCATCTTAGAGCGAGGTAAGTATTGTTACAAAGTCATGCCTTTTGGGCTTAAAAATGTTAGGATGATATATCAAAGATTGATGAATCAAATGTTTAGATCCCAAATAAGCCACAATATGGAGGTCTATGTTGACGACATGTTAATAAAAATCTAATCATCCATGAATCAAGTTTAAGGCTTGAAGGAAACCATTATAGCCTTAAATCACTATAGTATAAAGCTTAGTCCCCCTAATGTGCTTTTAAGGTCTAGTCTAAAAAGTTTTTAGGCTTTCTTGTATCCAACAGAGAGATTGAGGCTATTACTAAAAAGATAGAAGTAATCCAAAAGCATCTATCTCATAAGTGTGTTTAGGATATATAGATACTTATTCGAATGCAAGCTTATAACTTAGTTTAAAGACAAGTAACTTCCTTTATTCTAGACCCCTAAGAAATTGAAAGAATTTGAGTGGATTGAGGAGTGCAAGCAAGTTTTTTAATAGTTAAAATAGTACTTATGAACTCTCCTTTTACTAGGTAAGCTAGCAACTGAGAAGGATGTATATCTATATTTGGCAATAAACTAATATATAGTGAGCTCGGTTCTTATCTAAGAGGAGAATGGATTGTAGAAATTGATCTACTATGTTAGCAAAGTCTTGTAGGGTGCAAAGCTTAAGTATCTCAAGTTCAATAAGTTAGTATTCACCTCAGTGGCTACAATATGAAAACTTAGGTCTACTTTTAACACATAAAATACTTGTTCTTACTAATCAACCTCTTAGGTTAGTATTACACTAACTTGACATGGCTTATATGTTACAATGGTCTATTAAGAAATCTCAATATTTTTTTCTAACCTCATATGTAATTAAAGCTCAATCCCTAGGAGACTTTATAAATGAATGCATGGGTTTTAAGGAGAATGCCCAGAAAGAGACTTATCCTAAGTGTTAGGCCTTACACGTGTATTGGTTGTCCAACAAAGATGAGGGTGGAATGAGCCTAGTTTTCTTAAGGCTAAGCAAAATTATAATGAAGTTTGCTTTCCATTTTTGATTTCTTGCTTTTAATAATAAAGTTATAATTATAACAATGGAAATTGTGAAAACTTTTAAGATAAAGCAATTACAAATCTTTAATGATTCCTAACTTATGATTAGGCGTGTAAAGGTGATTCAAAGTAAGAAATGAATCTATGGTAAAATACTTCTCTAGAGTTTGCTCATTAACATCTTAGTTAAACAAGAAAGTGTTGAGTTCACAATCAAATATGTTCTAAAGACCTACAACTTTACAGTTAATGCACTATCTAAATCTTAATTCAGTATTAAGCTTAGATTAGGTTAAGCTATATTTATGGAGACATTTTAGAGACCTAGTTATAAAGATGCCTCTAGAGAGGTTATGGTAATAGATTGAGAACCTTTATGGATAGACCTTATTATTGTGTATCTTTAAAATGGAAAACTCCTAAAGACAAGTTAAAGGCTAAGCAAATTTAGCATAAGGTGGCAAAATACATTATGCACAAAGATTGCTTCTACACATTAGCTTACTTCTTACCTTTGCTAAAATACCTTACTTTGGCAAAGGTGAACTGTATGATAAAGGAACTTTATGAAAGCATTTATGGCAATCATGAAGGCTTTTGTACATTGAAAATGAAAACTCAAAGTAGGGATTTTATTGATGCACCATGACAAAAGACTCTAAAGAGCTTATTAAGAAGTGCTAATGATTCAAGATTGTTCCTTAACTACGAGTAATAAAGCTTATTGTTAGCCCAACCCCATGGCCTTTTGTACAATAGGCTTTAATTTAATTGATCCTTTCTCATTGCCTACAAAAAGGAGGAAGCATGTCATAGTTATGGTGGATTATGTGACAAAATTTGAAAAAGTAAAGGCACTAGCCTTTATCACAACCAAGCAAACCAAAACTTTCATATGGAAGAATGTTATCTAATGTTTTGTTATTCTCAAGGAAATCACTACTAATAATGAAAAATAGTTTAACAATGAGACATTTAAAGCCTTTTGCTCAAACTTGAAAATCACCCTAAAATTTTTTGTAATAAGACATTCATTAACAAACTATCAAGTAGAAGTAACCTATTAAAGCATCATTCATGTTCTTGAGAAGTGTTTTGGACACAAGAAAGGTGTATGGATAAATGAGCTACCAATAAAACTATAGGCCTATCGCATGACTCCCACATTGGCTAATGGAGAAAACCCTTTCTCTTTGGTTTTTAGAACTAAAACTATGGCTCTAATGGAGATAGGTTGACCAAGTCATAAACACCTATATTTTGATAAGGATAGCAATGATCAACAATTAAGGGACAACTTGGATACTTAGACAAAAAAAGAGAGTAAGCCCAAGTTTAAATTGTGACTTGTCAAAGAAAAATGCTCTAATACCATGACAAAAAGATAAAGGAATGTCTTTTTTTCAAAGGTGACCTCATACTGTGATTTTAGGATGATAGTAAGAGTGACGAGGGTACTAATAAGCTAGCATTATATTGGAAAGTTTCTTATTGCACAATCAAAGAAGTTGTCTATAGAAACTATAAGATTGAGCAAATGGACAAGACCCTTATACCAAGGGTTTGGAATTTTGTGAATATGAGAAAGTACTTATATTGATGAAAATTGCATTGCAAGAATATTTATTAAGTAAATTGTAATTCTCCTTTATAATGTGTAAGCACCTTTTTGACACAACAAAATTATCCCATCTCTTCGCTTGTCATAATTCATCATTTTTCTCTTCAAGGATAATGTATGAAAAGGCATAGCTCAAAAAACTAGTTCACTTTAAAAAGCAAGCTCGTTTGAAAGAAGATCGGGCTCTATAAGCTCCAAAAGCCAACTAACTTGTAAACATTACGCTTGTTATAAAACCATTTGATTAAAAGGTTTAGAAGTGGCAAGCCTATTTATTGATTATGCTTAGGGCAAAATCACTTAAGTGATAAATCCTCTAACAAATGACCTTGGTAGACCACTCATTAATTGCTTAAACAATTAGCTCATTTTAATGAGCTCATATGAGAGGTAGAGATAACAAATGCATCTTTAGAAAGTTAGCCTAATAAATAGGTTAGTTATAATAAGATTATGTATTCAAATAAAACTTATGCCACAAATGGGTAGCTTAAGAATAATACCAACTTGGGAAGAAAACCAATTCGCCACTGTGAGTGCCCTATGACTCTATGAAGCATATGTGAACAAACAAAGAGTTTGCATCATAAATGATGATTTTCACACAACATTATGACAAGAAAAATGTATACTTGCCTTGTGTAAGTATGAACCTAGTACATGTGGTGTGAACATATTTCTTAGTTTTAAAATGTGTCATTTCTCTCCCTCCCTCCCAATATCGAACATGAGGTCCTAAAATCAAGCCATGTCTTAAAAACTATCTTAAAACTATCCAACTAAGAATTCGAGATAAGGACTAACTCAAAAAGAAGTTAACCCTCAGCTAAGTTTATAAAAAGTCAATGGATTTGACCTCAAGTCACCATAAGTTGATGTAAACCAATAAGGGAAAGTAATATTGTAAAATCTAAATAAGGAACAATGAATTAGTGCTTTATTGAAGTTTTGAATACATACTAAATGCAAAAAGGAGAAAAATAAAAAAATACCAAAATACAAAGGAAAGTTATAACAAATGTTCCTAGCTCAAAGTTATTTCTAGCTTTCTTTCTTAAAGACTAAGGTCAAGAGATCACAACCTGGGAACAACTTAGAAACTCTTTACTTAGCTTGTTCTTAACCACTCTTAAGGGCTTCACTCATTAGTTTTGCAACTTTACACTTAAGCTTTAACGTAACTCCATCTCAACTTTTCTTCTCTGTATCCTAGATTGCTAGCTCACGTGCTCCTCATGACAAAATTAATTAGAAAGTATGTTTAATATTAGCCTTTAAGGTCTACATGCTCTCGATTATCTTAGAGTTTTTTATGTTTAAAAGCTTAAGCTCATTTTTTAGTGTGGTATTCTTCTCCTTGAAAGACTCTAAC
The DNA here is from genome assembly GCA_020141445.1 of Bruguiera sexangula. Classification (NCBI taxonomy): domain Eukaryota; kingdom Viridiplantae; phylum Streptophyta; class Magnoliopsida; order Malpighiales; family Rhizophoraceae; genus Bruguiera; species Bruguiera sexangula. Next base: position 8,741,879 of record JAHLGP010020635.1, read on the forward strand.
TCTCCTAATAAGGGCTTAATGATGAAAGCTCTTACACTAAGAAGATCTTTCTTTAACCTAGTATTCTCTATATGTAGGTCCTTTGGAATTTTTTAGATACATAATAATAACTGAAGTACCATTGATCTTACAGTCTTAAAGATAGATAAAATTAATTTAGGGTAACACTTGCTCAATATCAATTTAGGAAAATTTTATAATGACTTTCATGTTATATGAAGTATTTTCAAAACAAAAATTCTTAAGTTTGAGGAAGTTATATGGAGTTGAATGGGCTCGGTATATAGAGTTAATGTCTTCTTTTGTTGATCAACAAAAGTTTAGATACATGTGAGATTGGAAATAAAGAAACCAAGCATCCCTTTGTAGCGTTTGTCTTTATATCTGACAACTGATCTCATGTTTGACAATGCAAGATAGCTACTAGAAACCTTGTATTTATATATGTTACTTCTGTACTTTGAAGATCTTTTTTTTTCTTTCTTTCTTTGTTTTTGCATTTTTTGCACCAAGTACTTGAGGGCTAATTGTAGCTTGTAATATTGGTTGCAATCAACAATGTGAACTCTCACCGAAGATTTTTATAGTGGTTATTTTATTCAAATTTTAGGTATGTTTTATTAGTGTCATAAATTCACAAGATCATGATAGTTTGCAAAATCTATATATATATATTGTAGTTTCAACCATATATAAATTATGAATTCATTCAATATTTGTTAAATGTTTATATTTTAATTAAGTAAAATATAATTAGTGCATCTTAAACATAGGTAAAATTGAAAAAAGAAAGTAAAGTGAAGCCAAAATGTTGTTTCTCTTTTTTTTTTTTTTTTCATAAGAAAAGGTTTATTTTCATAGATGATAATGTAAAGGCAAGTGATATTTTGTTTTTTTTTTTTTTAAATTGACCCCTTATATCAATATTTTTCAAGAATATGGTGAATTTGTTAAAAAAAAATTTAACTAAACTGTCATTAATATATATTAAAAATTAGCCCAATCTTTCTATTTTTAATCGCACTTTTTTTTCAACGAAAAGTCTTCACAAATATGAAAATCATCACACTTTTGAGTTTGTCTAGTCTCTACCCAATAAGAGATCATTGAAAAGTCATGATGCACCAACAAAGAAAATAAATGTATCTATGGGTGTGTAGTTTAATTAATTAATTAATATTATTAATTAGAAATATTACTATTTGTTTGTTAAGTAGTTAGTAATTGAACTAAATATAATAAATTTTTATTAGATGAATGAGAAAAAAATAAAAAATAAATGAAAGTTTAATATGATAATAATGTATTTTATATATTTTTAAATTTAAATTATTTTGTCAAAATTTAATAAATATATAATTAAATTAATTAAAAATATAACACAACTGATAAAATATATATTAAGTAATTTTTTTTATCAATTTGTTATATATTTTATTACATATTTAATTAGTTTTGTTATACTTTTATTATATTTTAAAAAATATATATAAATTTCAAAAAATATATATATAAAAAAATCTGAAAATATATGGGGCTCACCGATTGTCAGTTCAGTCTATCCCTCTCTCCCGTGGCAATTTGTCGCCGTCCATGTTGTTTTTCCTAACCGTCTTCGTAATATATATGTGTGCCACGTGTAAAAAATAGCACTCATTCAATCATTTGAGGCAAAATGCCAGATTGACTTCTAAAGCTTTACAACCACATTTAATTAACTGCTTAATGTCATCTTGTGTTCAAGTCAATCCTTAGTGTTGTGAAGGAAAATTAACATCAATCCTAATTTTGACTTTTTATTGACGAACCAGTAAGTGAATAAACGTGGAGCGAATTGTTAATGACAAACTGTTCTTTTAACATTTGAAAATTAAAATAATATAAATAAAAAATACAAACATTTATTTGAGGTAGTAATTTGATTAATAATTTGTTATATAATTTTTTATATATTAGTTTTAGTTAGAATTCTTTCATTATTACTTATTTCTTGATAAATAAAAATATATATGTTAAGAGTATAATGTTAGTATAAATTCAAATTCTTTCATAATTATTTATCCTTAATAGATAAAATTTTATATTAAAAAATATGAAATTATGTAACTTTAGTATAATGATTCAACTTACTATGAGTACTAACTTAATTGTCCCTCCCATTTAGCAAAGTAAAATCAATGTAACACCTTTTCCTATAATGCAAAAGAATGGAAAATATAGAGATTGGTTTTTCTTTTTTCTTTTTTAAGAAATTCATTAAAGAAGGATTCAAACAAGATATTTACAATCTTAACATTTTGGTTGAATTAGGTAAATTTGGGTTTCTTTGTCGTTTTTTAAATATTAAAATTTGATTTTAAGTCAAATTTTGTCACTTGAATATCTTTTAAATGGGTCTATTGTTGTAAGTCAAATTTACCTTTACTTTAAGGTTTTTGATGAGATGGTAAATAAAGGATATTAGCCTAATTAATTCACTTATAGCAGCCTAATCTATTGTTAATTTATATTTCATGCAACTAAATTTTATGTTTGTTGTTCAACTTTTGCAATTGTAGAAGATAGAAGGCAAGAAAAATAAAAAGCCTTAAGTAGCCTAATTAAGAAGCAACCTTAATTTCCATTCATAATTATTCATTTTATATATAAAATTTGATTTAATTTCAAATTAAAATTTGAATTTCTATAACAAAGGGTTCAACTTCAAATTCAAATTTCAAATATAAAAGTTTTAATTCAAATTTGTACTAAAATTTAGTTAATTAAGTTAATATAGGTTATAAATTATTCCAGTAATTATATTAATTGATTTAACTAACTTTTGTAATATGGAGGGAAGCTAAAAATCAAGAATAACAATAATTGCAACACTAGGAAGTAAATCTACTGCACCAATGCTTATCTTCATCAATCCTTCTTGGTGGTGTTGATTTGCATTCTTAGCTTATGCTTCCATTATAAAAACCTTCCTATGTGGAGTGGTTTGGTTAGTATGTATACTAATTGTTTTTCTAAATAACAAAATACTAATTCAACTTCATTGTTATCTGGGGTTTCTTTAACAAAATGGATTTTTGATAAAAAAGTATTTGGTTTTTCCATGTAATATAGGATTTTTTGAAATGCCTATGGTTGCTTGGTTGTCATAATAGTTTTGATAGGCTTGTTTAAGGGTTGCTTTAGATTTGCAAGCATATTTCTTAGCCAAATGGCTTGCTTCATAGTTGCAATAATAGTTAAATACTTTGCTTTAGCTATTGATCGTACAATAAGTGATTATTTCTTAGAGCACTAGCCAGTTCCTTTAAGAACTTGTAAAAGCATACCTTGATGTACTTTTCATTTCATCCTATGAGCCTCCTTAGTTGTTATCTGTATACCCAACCAGTTTTGGCTTTTCCATTCTTTCAAATGTAATGCCATGGTTTGAAGTGCTTCTAACATATCTCAAAATTTTTGGTACTACTTTAAAGTGAATTTGACTTGGTTTATGCATATATTTAGATTAAAGACTTATAACTTGTATGATATCTATTCTAGATAGTGAAAAATAAAGCAAACAACCAATTAAACTTCTGAATTTGTTAGAATTTGCTTTTAGTGTCGTACCTTCATTTAAGAACTTGGTTCCTAAAACTAAAAGAATGTTTAAGCTTTTGCAATTCACCATTTATAATCTCTTTAGTACTTCTTCTTCATATTTCTTTTGGTTCAACAAAATTCCTTCTTTGTTCTGCTACACTTCCAAACTAAGAAAAAAAGTGACTTATCCTAAGTCAGTCATTTCAAATATATTCATCATTTCATATTTGAAAATTTTAATTTATTGTGAATTACTCCTTATGACCTACAAGTTATCAACATAGACTAAAACCACAAATAGTTCCTCTTTATCCGCTTTAACATATAATGTAGCCTTATTTATGCTCTTAGTGAAAGAAAGCTTTAGCAAATAACCATTAATGTTGTTGTATCAAGTTTTGTGTGTCTATTTTAAACCTGAAGAGCTTTCTTAAGCAAGTAGACTTTGTCTTCTTATCCTTACTTGTGAAAACCTTTAGGTTGTTCAACATAAATTTGTTCTTAAAGCTCACTATTCAAAAAAGTAGACTTTAGATCAAGTTGGTGAACATACCAACTTTTTTAAGCAGTAATAACTAAGAGCAACTTAATTGTATCTAATCTAACAATAAGAGTAAATGTTTCAAAGTAATTAATACTATACTGCTAAATATAACCTCTACCTATTAGCCTAACTTTTGGCTTGTTTATAAATCTATCTGGATTGATCTTTGTTCTGGAAATCCATTTGACTCCAATTGTTTTTTTTTTTCTCTAGTTTGTTCATTAAGATCCATGTTTTGTTTTTCTCAATTTCTTTAATCTTTACTTTGATTGCACTTGTCTAGTTAGGATTAATTAAAGCCTTAGCATAGCTTGCTTATTCAAGTTGTGCAATAGGCTTTTTTCATAAATGTTAAAGAGAGGACTTGATCCTCTAACTATTATGTGATCAATGTCTTTATCATTAGACTAATTAAAATCTTTTACTTGTTATTATTGAGAGTGAGTTAGTTTAAGTTAAGGAACTTTAACACAAGCCTTCTCTTACTTTTAGGATTCCCTTTTATGAGAATTTGATGTCTTTACTGATGTAGGGCTTTCCAAACTTGCGATTGTACAACTTGTAGTTGCCTATAGTATTTGTATTACCTATAAATATATTGATGTTAGTTTTGGAGTTCAATTTGTCTCTTGCCTTTTTTGTATATAAGAATAGTAAATGCTACCAAAGACTTTAAGAAGATCAAGAGAAGGTTTCCACTCTAACCAATCTTCAAATGGAATCTTTTCTAGCAAGACTCTAGTTGGCAATCTAATAAGAAGATATACAATTGTAGTTATAACTTCTCCCTAAAATCTTTTGGGCATGTCTTTCTCAAAGAGTGAGCATTTGGACATTTTCATTATTGTTTTATTTATTTTTCATTATTCTATTTTTTTTTAAGGCATATGGAGTTATGAACTACTATTGAACTCTAACTCTGAGACAAATTTATTTAAAAAATATAGAAGTATATTCAACTCTATTATTTAACCTGATTGATTTGATTTTATAACTTGATTGATTCTTAGTCTAGGTTTTAAAATCCTAAAAGGTCTTTGCTGTATCTAATTTTTATTTTAGGAGAAAAAGCCAACATAATGTAGTATAATCGCCCACAAAAGTTAGAAAGTACCTATTGCCATTAAGTGAATTAATGTTTATAAGGCCACAAATGTCACTGGGTAGTAGCCCTAAGTTGATTTTGGCTTTATGATTTTGATTAGCTAGGAAGGATAGTTATATTAAAATATTAAAATATATTCTATTTACGAAAATTTGATTACAATTAAAGTAATAATATATAAATTAATTAATATAAATTTGATTGTAATTAAATAATTATTGTATTTATTTATAAAATTTTATCTTAATTATTATTAGATTTATAGTTATAAAATTTTCTAATAAACGAAAATAAAGGAAAAAAAAGAAGAAAAAAGTCTCTCAAATTCACTTTTTTTGAAAAAAAAAATCTCAAGTTTTTCTTAAAATAATAATAAAATATATAAAAAAAAGAGAGAAACTACTCTAAAATTTTTCTTTTTTGTTTTCTAAAAAGGAAAAAAAATCCCTTTTAATTTTCTTGAAAAAGATTTAAAAGAAATAATCTCCTAAAATTAATTTAATTTTTGTAAATTCTAAAGTAACAAGCAAACATAGATTAAGCTAAATTTAATTAATCATAACATTTTAAATTTTATTATCTGAATCATGCATACAAAGCCCCATAATACGCAAGCCGAAAGCTAGTAAGAACAAGTTTTGGCTGCTTTAATTTTTCTGTCACAAATGACGTTTTATTTTGAAGGCAGCCTAAGCGATAACACCAGTATGTTACCTCTTGTCACCATCCATAGTGCTTTAAAAATTGTCCCGAATCATCATCACGCAAGTACAGGCCATCGTCTCTTGCTGACCAAGAGCAAAACTTCGATTCTCCGCATGATTCGAAAAAAAATGGCCCCACCCAAAAGACTCTGAATGTACCACCCTTGTTGTTACCAAAGTTGAAATCGCACCAAAATCGAGTAAGATGGAAGGGAGCTAAGCCAAAACTGAAGTCGTAACTTTCTTGCATGAAAACCCAATGGTCTCCGAGATCGTCGTTCCTAGACCAGCAATGGAGCTTGAGAACGTCATATTTTAAGTCATTTTTAATGTACACTGTGAATTTATAGGGTACACCAATACACATGACTTCATTTGTAAACGAAACGAAGACAAGAAAACAAATCCGTAACATGAGGCCTGCTCGAGTAGCCATGATTTTGGATTTGTTTTCTCTCGGAGCAAATGATTTTTTCTTTGTATCACGAGTATTTGCTCTCCTATTATATTCAGCCAGACAACAATACCCAACAGGATTAGTTGCTTCCCTTTCCTTCGCGATTACAATCTTATTTCCTTCTCACTTTATTGGTGCGGGATAATTTGTAAGAAAAAGCTTTTAGCGCTTGATTTTGATCATTCTAAAAATCATTTAACTTTTCTTTCAAATATTTCAAGTTTAAAAAGTAACAACTTTTAAAGATTTGTTTCTTAATTTTATGAGTATGATATTCGTAGCACCGCTTGTGTACGGAAATCATTTGATGATAATACCATGAAAGGAGAGATGAGTTTGCAAATATCTTCATAGATTTAGTATTTCTTTGCGATGACGAAAGGTATTTAATCTGGGATTAAATGACTTAACCCCTTGATACTCAATCAACTTAATTCACGTCAACTAAATGACTCATAATATAAAGTACTTAAAATTCATATAATTTGAATCCCAAAATATTTCAAACTCCATTAATCACGATTTTAAATATAAACAAGAAAAGGAAATCTTGAAATGAATATTTTAAGTATTTGTTCATAGGACTTGTAATTTATATATGGTTTGGTGAGAGAGATAATCTTAATATTCACCTATTACTAAGTTTTTACTTATTTTGCACCATGCTTCCAAAATATAATATTTGCCTATTATAGGCAATTTGATGACAATGTGGGATAATTTGAGGAAGAAAGCTTTTAGCACTTGATTTTGATCATATTAAAAATCATTTAGCTTCTATTTCAGTTAGTTTAAGTTTAATGAGTGACAACTTTCAAAAATTTATTTCTTAGTTTTGTGAGTATGCTATTTACATTTAGCATATGATATGATCAAATTTTTGGATGAAAATTAATTGTCGTTGCACCCCTTATGTATTGAAATCATTTAAGGATAATACTTTCAAAGGAGAGATGAGCTTGCTAATATCTTTATATATATAGTATTTTTTGCGCTAATGAAAGCCATTTAATATGGATAAAATGACTTAACCCCTTGATACTTGATCAACTTAATTCACATCAACCAAAATAACTTTAAATTCAAATAATATAAACCTCAAATAATTTCAAACTCCAATACTTACGATTATAAATAAACACAAAAAAAGAAATCTTGAAATGAATATTTTAAGTGTTTGTTCACATGACTTGTAATTTATATATGGTTTGGTGAGAGAGATAATCTTAATATTCACTTATTAATAAGTTTTTACTTATTTTGCATCATGCTTCCAAGATATAATATTTGACTATTATAGGCAATTTGATAACATTATAGGATAATTTGAGGAAGAAAGCTTTTAGCACTTGATTTTGATCATACTAAAAATTATTTAGCTTTTATTTCAATTACTTTAAGTTTAATGAGTGATAATTTTCAAAGATGTATTTTTCAGTTTTGTAAGTATGATATTTACATTTAGCATATGATATGATCAAATTTTTGAATGAAAATTAATTGTCGTTGCACCCTTTATGTATTGAAATCATTTAATGATAATACTTTGAAAGGAGAGATGAGTTTGCAAATATCTTCATAGATTTAGTATTTCTTTGCGCTGACCAAAGGTATTTAATCTGAGATTAAATGACTTAACCCTTTGAGACTTGATCAACTAAATTCACATCAAATAAATGACTCATAATATCAAGTACTTCAAATTAAAATAACTTAAAATTCATATAAGATGAATCTGAAAATATTTCAAACTCCATTAATCACAATTTTAAATATAAATAAGAAAAGGAAATCTTGAAATGAATATTTTAAGTCTTTATTCACATGACTTGTAATTTATATAAGGTTTGGTGAGAGAGATAATCTTAATATTCACCTATTCTTAAGTTTTTACTTATTTTGCATCATACTTCCAACATATAATATTTGCCTATTATAGGCAATTTGATAACATTGTAGGATAATTTGAGGAAGAAAGCTTTTAGCAGTTGATTTTGATCATACTAAAAATCATTTAGCTTTTATTTTAATTATTTTATGTTTAATGGGTGACAATTTTCAAAGATTTATTTCTTAGTTTTGTGAGTATGCTATTTAAATTTAGCATATTATATGACCAAATTTTTGGATGAAAATTAATTGTCGTTGCATCCCTTGTGTATTGAAATTATTTAAGGATAATACTTTCAAAGGAGAGATGAGTTTGCTAATATCTTCATATATTTAGTATTTTTTGCGCTAATGAAAGCTATTTAATATGGATAAAATGACTTAACCCCTTGATACTTGATCAACTTAATTCACATCAACCAAAATAACTTTAAATTCAAATAACATAAACCCCAAATAATTTCAAACTCCATTACTTACGATTTTAAATATAAACAAAAAAAAAATAATCTTGAAATGAATATTTTAAGTGTTTGTTCACATGACTTGTAATTTATATATAGTTTGGTGAGAGAGATAATCTTAATATTCACCTATTCCTAAGTTTTCACTTATTTTGCATCATGCTTCCAAGATATAATATTTGCCTATTATAGGCAATTTGATAACATTGTAGGATAATTTGAGGAAGAAAGCTATTAGCACTTGATTTTGATCATACTAAAAATCATTTAACTTTTATTTCAATTATTTTAAGTTTAATGAGAGACAATTTTCAAAGATTTATTTCTCAGTTTTGTGAGTATGATATTTACATTTAGCATATGATATGATCAAATTTTTGGATAAAAATTAATTGTCGTTGCACCCCTTGCGTATTGAAGTCATTTAATGATAATACTTTCAAAAGAGAGATTAGTTCGCTAATATCTTTATATATTTAGTATTTTTTTTCACTAATGAAAGCTATTTAATATGGGTAAAATGACCCCTTGATACTTGATCAACTTCAGTCACATCAACAAAAATAACTTCAAAATCAAGTAACATAAACCCTAAATAATTTAAAACTCTATTACTTATGATTCCAAATATAAACAAAAAAAGGAAATCTTGAAATGAATATTTTAAATGTTTGTTTACATGACTTGTAATTTATATATGGTTTGGTGAGAGAGATAATCTTAATATTCACCTATTACTAAGTTTTTACTTATTTTGCATCATACTTCCAACATATAATATTTGCCTATTATAGGTAAATTGATAATATTGTAGGATAATTTAAGGAAGAAAGCTTTTAGCACTTGATTTTGATCATACTAAAAATCATTTAACTTTTATTTCAATTATTTTAAGTTTAATGAGAGACAATTTTCAAAGATTTATTTCTCAATTTTGTGAGTATGATATTTACATTTAGCATATGATATGATCAAATTTTTAGATAAAAATTAATTGTCGATGCACCCTTTGTGTATTGAAGTCATTTAATGATAATACTTTTAAAGGAGAGATGAGTTCGCTAATATCTTTATATATTTAGTATTTTTTTCACTAATGAATGATATTTAATATGGGTAAAATGACCCCTTGATACTTGATCAACGTCAGTCACATCAACAAAAATAACTTCAAATTCAAATAACATAAATTCCAAATAATTTAAAACTCCATTACTTACAATTCTAAATATAAATTAAAAAAAATCTTGAAATAAATATTTTAAATATTTGTTCACATGACTTGTAATTTATATATGGTTTGGTGAGAGATATAATCTTAATATTCACCTATTACTAAGTTTTTACTTTTTTTGCATCATACTTCCAACATATAATATTTGCCTATTATATATATATATATATATATATATATAAGAAACTGAAAATACATGGGGCTCACCGATTGTCAGTTCAGTCTATCTCTCTCTCCCGCGGCAATTTGTCGCCGTCCATGTTGTTTTTCCTAACTGTCTTCGCAATATATATGTGCGCCACGTGTAACAAAATAGCACTCATTCAAACATTTGAGGCAAAATTCCAGATTGACTTCTAAAGCTTTACAACCACATTTAATTAACTGCTTAATGTCATCTTTTGTTCAAGTCAATCCTTAGTGTTGTGAAGGAAAATTAACATCAATCCTAATTTTGACTTTTTATTGACCAACCAGTAAGTGAATAAACGTGGAGCGAATTGTTAATGACAAATTGTTATTTTAACATTTGAAAATTAAAATAATATAAATAAAAAATACAAACATTTATTTAAGGTAGTAATTTGATTAATAATTTGATATATATTTTTTTATATATTAGTTTGATTTAGAATTCTTTCATTATTACTTATTTCTTGATAAATAAAAACATATATTAAGAGTACAATATTAGTATAAGTTCAACTTCTTTCATAATTATTTATCCTTAATAAATAAAAATTTATATTAAAAAATATGAAATTATGTAGCTTTAGTATAATGATTCAACTTTGAGTAAAACTTAATTGCCCCTCACATTTAGCAAAGTAAAATCAATGTAACTCCTTTTCCTAGAATGCAGAATAATGGAAAATATAGAGGTTGTTTCTTTTTTTTTTTTTTTTAAGAAATTCATTAAAGAAGGATTCAAACATGATATTTACAATCTTAGCATTTTGATTGAATTAGGTAAATTTGGGTTTCTTTGTTGTTTTTTAAATATTAAAATTCGATTCTAAGCCAAACTTTGTCACTTAAATATTTTCTAAATGGATCTATTGTTGTAAGTCAAATTTACCCTTACTTTAAGGTTCTTTGATGAGATGGTAAATAAAGGATGTCAGCCTAATTAATTCACTTATAATAGCCTAATATGTTGTTAGTTTATATTTCATGCAACTAAATTTTACGTTTGTTGTTCAACTTTTGCAATTGTAGAAGATATGAGGCAAGAAAAATAAAGAGCCTTAGGTAGCCTAATTAAGAAGCAACCTTAATTTCCATTCATAATTATTCATTTTATCTATAAGATTTGATTTAATTTTAAATTTCAAATTAAAATTTGAATTTTTATAACAAAAGGTTCAAATTCAAATTCAAATTTCAAATATAAAAGTTTTAATTCAAATTTGTACTAAAATTCAGTTAATTAAGTTAATATAGGTTATAAATTATTCCAATAATTATATTAATTGATTTAACTAACATTTGAAATATGGAAGGAAGCTAAAAATCAAGAATAACAACAACTGCAACACTATGAAGCAAATTTACTGCACCAATGCTTATCTTCATCAATCCTTCTGAGTGGTATTGATTTGCATTATCAACTTATACTTCCATTCTAAAAACCTTCCTTTGTGGAGTCGCTTAGTTAATATGTATACTAATTGTTTTTCTAAATAGAAAAATACTAATTTAGCTTCATTGTTATCTTGGGTTTTTTTGACAAAATGGATTTTTGATAAAAAAGTATTTGGTTTTTCAATGTAATATAGGATTTTTTGAAATGCTTATGGTTGCTTGGTTGTCATAATAGTTTTGATAGGCTTGTTTTAGGGTTGGTTTAGATTTGCAAGCATATTTCTTAGCCAAATGGCTTGCTTCATAATTGCAATAATAGTTAAATACTTTGCTTTAGCTATTAATTGTACAACAAGTGATTGTTTCTTTGAGCACCAACCAGTTCCTTTAAGAACTTGTAAAAGCATACCTTGATGTGTTTTTCATTTCATCTTATGAGCCTCCTTAGTTGCTATTTGTATACCCAACTAGTTCTAGCTTTTCCATCCTTTCAAATGTAATGGCGTGGTTTAAAGTGCTTTTGACATATCTCAAAATTTTTGGTACTGCTTTAAAGTGAATTTGACTTGGTTTATGCATATATTTTGATAAAAGACTTATAACTTGCATGATATCTATTCTAAATAGTGAAAAATAGAGCAAACAACCAATTAAACTTCTGAATTTGTTAGAATTTGCTTTTAGTGTCATACCTTCATTTAAGAACTTGGTTCCTAAAACTAAAAGAATGTTTAAGCTTTTGTAGTTCACCATTTAGAATCTCTTCAATACTTCTTCTGCATATTTATTTTGGTTCAACAAAATTCTTTCTTTGGTCTACTACACTTCCAAACCAAGAAAGAGAGTGACCTATCCTAAGTATGTCATTTCAAATATATTCATCATTTCATATTTGAAATGTTTAATTTAGTGTGAATTACTCTTTATGACCTATAAGTTATCAATATAGATTGAAACCACCAATAATTCCTTTTTATTAGCTTTAACATATAAAGTAGCCTCATTTATGCTCTTAGTGAAAGAAAGTTCTAGCGAGTAACTATTAGTGTTGTTGTATCAAGCTCTGCGTGTCTATTTTAAATCATAAAGAGCTTTCTTAAGCAAGTAGACTTTGTCTTTTTATCCTTGTGAAAACCTTCAGGTTGTTCAATGTTAATTTGTTCTTGGAGCTCATTATTAAAAAAAGTAGACTTTAGATCAAGTTGGTGAACATACCAACCTTTTTGTGCAGTAATAGCTAATAACAACTTAATTTTATCTAATCTAACAATAAGAGTAAATGTTTCAAAGTAATTAATATTATACTGCTGAATATAACCTTTACCTATTAGCCTAACTTTCAGTTTGTTAATAAAGCTATCTGAATTGATCTTTGTTTTGGAAATCCATTTAACTCCAATTTTTTTTTTTTCCCTTTAGTTTGTTCATTAAGATCCATATTTTGTTTTTCTCAATTTCTTTAATCTTTACTTTGATTGCACTTGCTTAGCTAGGATTAATTAAAGCCTTAGTATAGCTTGCTTGTTACAATAGACTTTTTTCATAAATGTTAAAGAGAGGACTTAATCCTCTAACTATTATGTGATCAAGTCTTTATCATTAGACTAATTAAAATCTTCTACTTGTTATTATTAAGAGTGAGCTAGTTGAAGTTGAGGAACTTTAACACAAGCCTTCTCTTAGTTTTAAGACTCCCTTTCTATGAATTTGACATCTCTATTGATGTAGGGCTTTCCAAACTTGCAATTGTTCAACTTATAGTTGCCTATAGTATTTATATTTCTTATAAATATATTGATGTTAGCTTTAGAGTTCAATTTGTCTCTTGCCTTTTTGGTACATAAGAATAGTAAATGTTGTCAAAGACTTTAAGATGATCAAAAAAAGGTTTCCACCCTAACCAAGCTTCAAATGGACTCTTTTATAGCAAGACTCTAGTTGGCAATCTAATAAGAAGATATACAATTGTAGTTATAGCTTCTCCCCAAAATCTTTTGGGCATGTCTTTCTCAAAGAGTAAGCATTTAGACATTTCCATTATTGTTTTATTTATTTTTTCATTATTCTATTTTGTTTTAGGGCATATAGAGTTATGAACTACTATTGAACTCTAACTTTGAGACAAATTTATTTAAAGAATTTAGAAGTATATTCAACTCTATTGTTTGACCTAATTGATTTGATTTTATAACTCGATTGATTCTTAATCTAGGCTTTAAAATCTTGAAAGGTCTTTACTGCATCTAATTTTCTTTTAGGAGAAAAAGCTAGCAAAATGTAGTATAATTGTCCACGAAAGTTAAAAAGTACCTATTGCCATTAAGTGAATCAATGCTTATAAGGCCACAAATGTCACTAGGTAGTAGCCCTAAGTTGATTTTGGCTTTGTGATTTTGACTAGCTAGGAAGGGTAATTATGCTCACTTCCCTTATTGGCAACCCTTACAAGTTGTTTCCCTTTCTATTATTTGAAGTAAACCATGCACCATCTCTTTTTAATGTAACTTCTACAAGCTTGTATAATAAACATGTCCTAATCTCTTATACTATAAGCTCATTTCAATTATAGAGGTTGGCATTGCTAAGTTTTTAGCCTACTTACCTTTTCCTTCTATGGGAATAACAAACAACTTCTCACTTGATGCATTATGAATGGTGCACGACTTGTTCTTAAACTCTACTGAGAACCCTTTCTCTAAAAGCTAACCTATACTAAGTAAATTCTAACTGATATTAGGTACATACAATACATCAAAAATCAAAATTTCACCTAACAAAGACTAGATTGCAACAACTCCCTTTCCTTTGACTTATAGGAAATAACCATTGTTAATCCTTACTCTAGATGAGAAAGATTGATCAAGCCTCTTAAAAGCTTTTAAGTTTAGTAACATATGGTTTAACAACCACTATCAACCAACTAGACTTCAATATCTTTGTTAATTGCAATATTGATGGCAACAAAAAGAAGTTGCTGAATTTCCTCACAATTATTGTCTACTGCCTATACTTGTTGATTCTAGTGAAGCCTCCTTTTCTTGAACTTCTTCTTTATACCTACAGATTATATTAGACATCTATTAATAATACTTTGGTAAGTGAAAGGGCTTTTTACAGTATTCACAAAGTGGATAAACTTGTTTACCATTAATACTGCCTTTTCCCTCCTTTTTTTTGCTACTTTCCAAATTGCTTCCTTTTCTTTTGTTGTGTTTTTTTCTAAGTGCTTAGTTAGGAAAGCACCCTCAATTGAACCTTCCTTTAGTTTCATTAATCTTCTACTCTTGAGCTTGTGAAGCACTTACTAGCTTACTTAGAAAAAGTTATGAGAGATCCTTAGTGTCCTCAAGAGAGGATATTTTTACTTTAAATCTTTCTAGTATGTTGACCAACACCTTTTGAACAATCTTTGAATCCAGAAAATCTTCTCTAATGATTCTAAATTAATTGACAAGTTTCATAAGTGTATCACCATAATCTTTTATATTTTTGTTTATTTCATCTTAAGCATTTCAACTCTCGTGAAATTGAGAAGCTGCATTGTTCTAGTCTTTTCAGTTTCATCGTATTCCTTTTTTAGCTTTTCCTATGCAACCTTAGTCATACCACAAGTTATAATTCTATTGAAAATTGCTTTTGTAACAGTTGAATGGGTATATATCAAAACTTTGTATTACCTTGACACTAGCTCACTATGGTTTCTGAGCTATGTCTATGTTATATTTGTTAGCAAGGGCACAATAACTTCTTAATTTTCTGTTACTTCTTAGAGATCAAAGGCCTTTAGATGGGTCTTCATCATAACAATCCATTGGAGGTAATTGTCTTCATTGAACTTTAGAGGAAGCAGTGGAGAAAAATTTGTAGAAGTCATCTATGGAGGCTAATATACTCTCTTGTAATAAACTTTATCTAACCTTTCTTCCAGGTTTTTACTTCCTCATGTGTTTTTGTCTCTTGTTTACACTCAAATCTCTCAATTTTGATAAGTCCCTTAAGAACTGAAATGCTCTTATACCACTTTATTGTTAGTTTAAGTTTCAAGCAACTAAGTTTTAGGTTTGTGGTTCAACTTTTACAATTGCAAAAGATAAGAAGTAAGAAAAATAAAGAGTCTTAGGTATTCTAATTGAAAAGTAATTTTAACTTTCATTTATAATCATTAATTTTATATATAAGATTTGATTTAATTTCAAATTTCAAATTAAAATTTGAAATTCTATAGCAAAAGATTCAAATTCACATACAAATTTGAAATACAAAAATTCTAATTCAAATTTATACTAAAACTTAGTTAAATTAATATAAACTGTAAATTGTTCAAACAATCATATTAACTAGATTAAGTAACTTTGAAATAAGGAGGAAAGCTAAAAATAAAAAGTAACAGCAGTTACCACACTAGGAAGCAAATCTACCTCACCTATGCTTATCTTCATCATAATTTAGGGGCTTGGTGCACATGGTAACATCTTCCAAGCAATGAGGCCTTTTGATGTGATGTTGTAAAAGGCCAGTGAGAGGAAGTTACCAGACTACTTGATGAAATTGTTGAGAGGAATATCGTGCAAAACGTAGTTACTTATAATATTTTGATTGATGCACTTTACAAAGAAGAAAAGATTTTAGAGGCTCCACAAGTGGTAAAAAAGATGATTCGTATTGGCCTAGAGCCAGATGTCATTTTCAATGCTTTGATGGATGGCTATTGCTAGCAAAGTCAGCCTGATGAGGCCAAAGAGGTTTTAGATGTCATGGTCGGGAGTTGTTGTTAGCCGGATGCTTTTAGTCATAATATTCTGATCAATGGCCACTGTAAGAGTGGAAGAATGGACGTGACAAAGATACTCCTCGTTGAAATATTCCATAAGGAGGCTTGTGCCGAGCGGGAAGACCTCAAGCTGCCAAAAACAATAGTACTATTCATGATTGCATGCCTACCACCATAAAAAAGCTGCATGCCGACCGATTCGTGCTCTTAAAGTAGAGATCAATGACTTATTTCGTAGTTGTGTTCAACTGTTTCTTGGTATGCCGACATATCTTCTGTTCATGTGGGCAACATCTTATTTGTAAATCTCCTATTGACACAAAGCCTTCACCCTTTAACAGGGTTTGTTTGCTACTGGCATCCAGAGTTCAAAGAAATTTTTTCTTCCCCAATCTGGGTTGTTGGTCTTCCTTCCTGACCCCGTGCGAATAGTGAGGAAGCTCGTATCTTTGCCTCCGGCAGAACAGTCTTCGCTTTGACTACATTAATATATATGCTAAAAAACAATAGTTATGTGTCATTGCACATCTTCTCATCGGAAGGTGACCTAAAAGTTAGTAGTTCGAGTCGCAAAAAGAGGTAAAATTGTATACATCTAATTCTTTTCTTAAATTACTTAGTGTGAGAACCTCGTGTACCGAGAACATCCTCTTTTTTTTATGTTAATTCACATAGGATTGACTGAATGAGTCCCTATCAGTTGGAGTATCATGGAAAAATCTTGGTGTAACTTGTAGCAATTATTGACGGCTGTTGTGAATTTTGAGAGTCATGTACAGTATTGGCAGATTTGACCCTAACTTGGATTTGTAATAGACCCATCTGAATCATTGCTGATTTTCATTGTTAGTGCATAAGGAGATAGGAACAGGAAAATTTTCCTGTCTAGGAACGATGGTGATAAGTTTTGCTGCTGAGAATCCAATACTTGACATTGAAATTTGAATTCTGAGATCCTGTAATCGATATCAGAAATTTACTTTTTACAAGTTTGTTACAAAATGTTGTGCAGTCTGGGGTGGGCTGAAAAGAGATAACTATTTGGAAGTAAAAACTAAT
Source organism: Bruguiera sexangula (assembly GCA_020141445.1). NCBI lineage: Eukaryota > Viridiplantae > Streptophyta > Magnoliopsida > Malpighiales > Rhizophoraceae > Bruguiera > Bruguiera sexangula. Next base: position 8,759,273 of record JAHLGP010020635.1, read on the forward strand.
AAGCTCTATAGATTAGCTATGTGTACTGTGGGGGCATTTCTGACGTGCATGGATGCGTATTCTGAATTAAGCAACTTCTGTGTTTTGTAGTTCATTTGGTCTCCATGTTTGTGCAGGGCACTGAGGCTTAGGTACTTACATCGGGAAAACGAGTTAAGACTGATGTAGATCAGCTCAAGGCCCGATTGCTGCGCGCATTAGAGAAAACAATCCACAGAGATTTCAGCGCCTTGTCAGGTATAGTTCCCGAGTCATGTGTACTAAAAATGTTGCTATTCTTGAGGTTTTAACTGGCTGTAAACTTTTTACATACTTTCAGCTCTATACCCCAAGATTTCAAACTTCGGTTTTAGCAAAAACGAGCCCGATAAGTGGTTAAAGATCTGAGGAAACATTTGCTGAAGATGAATGTCTTATACTGATCCCTACTTCCCTATGTAATCATAGGTGTACTGTTGTGCCTTTTTCGAACTTGGATATGATTGCTTATTTGCTAAATCAGACACAGCAGAGCTCTAACTCTCATTTGATACATCAGTTAAAAAGAAATAGTCTAAAATTAAATTATGAATTATTATAATTAGTATTTTTCTATAAACAAAAAAAAAATTATTTATAATAATTCTAACTTAATTATAAAATAATATAATAATAAATAAAAATTTTAATTATAGTAAATAGATAATATTATTATAATGAATAATAACTAATTTTATGATTATAAAATAAGTAATTTAAAGATAATATAATAGTTGATAGAAGGCATTTAAAAAATATGAAAATTAATCTTAAAAAATGTACTAATTTATAACAAAATCTGTTGTGGAATACACATCGTGCTGATTACTTAGTACATTTGACGGTGAGGAGAAATATATATTATTACGTGGACGTGCTGTGCTTGAGATTTTGACCAGCCAACATGTCATCAATTATGGACGATCAAGAACTTGAAAAGGAACATGCTACATAGGATCAAACCATATCTGCACAATGGGAAGAAATTGAAAAGAATAATGGATCATCGGTTGCCCTGCATCTCCAGCTTGTTTAAGCCAGCACTGCAGGTGAACCCACGAAACAGCCATCCATGACAGTAGTTTTGAATACATCGCAACAGCTTGACTAACTTGGGCCTGTAGCTTATGTTGGTGCCCTGTTCAGCTAAAGCAGGGTTCCCATTAATATTTACGAATGTCCTTATGATTTCAATTGGCCAATGAAGGTTCCTGTGCTCTTGTGCTCTTTCTCAATCAAATTCGTCCTTGGATTGTAGATACTATCCAACTTTTTAATTGCAAAATTCAATATTACATCTAATTTTTTTCGAGGATAAAAATCTAATGTTCAATTATTTTCTCCAGGAAAAAAGAAAATTGAATTCTTGAAATATAATTTTAATAGGAAAAATAGAAAAATAAATATGATGTAATAATCATTTTTGGCTTCTTAGTAAAAGTTTTTCCTCGCTTTTCACTTGCCATCAAAATAACAAAGAAAAGTGAAAAGTAAGGCAAATTCACTTTTTCAAATGGGATATTAGAAAAATTCACTTTATATAATCTCCCAACATGTCATATAATCATGTATATAAATTCATATATAAGTATAAATTATTGAAATAGAGAGAAAATTGATAAAATGCTTATTTGGTAGCATTTACTTAATTTTAAAAATTTCTAAATATTTAATTTAAGTTTTAATATTTTTATAAGATTATAATTTATAATATTGATATTAACTTAATAATTAGTTTGTAATTTTCTTAATATTTTAAAAGAAGTATGATTTCAATACGCATATGATCTATGCAATTTATTCAACTATAATTTTTATATTAATATTTTTTTACATATATTTAAAATCTATGCAATATGAAATAAAAGAGAAAAAAATAATCCTTATTTTCTCTTTTTAATTTTTTGGAGAAATAAATATTTTTAAATTTAATTTTGTTTTTAAAAGAATATACTCAAAATTGAGAGAAAATTTAAGTATTACTTGTGTGATAATTTCCTGTAAATGTGTAAATTAAGCATATTAAAATATATTCTATTTACGAAAATTTGATTACAATTAAAGTAATAATATATAAATTAATTAATATAAATTTGATTGTAATTAAATAATTATTGTATTTATTTATAAAATTTTATCTTAATTATTATTAAATTTATAGTTATAAAATTTTCTAAAAAACGAAAATAAAGGAAAAGAAAAGGAAGAAAAAACTCTCTCAAAGAAAAAACTAATCTCAAGTTTTCTTAAAATAATAATAAAAAAAATATGAAAAAAGAGAGAAACTACTCTAAAATTTTTCTTTTTTGTTTTCTAAAAAGGAAAAAAAAAATCCTTTGAATTTTCATGAAAAAGATTTAAAAGAAATAATCTCCTAAAATTAATTTAATTTTTGTAAATTCTAAAGTAAACAAGCAAACATAGATTAAACTAAATTTAATTAATCAAAACATTTTAAATTTTATAATCTGAATCATGCATAGAAAGCCCCATAATACGCAAGCCGAAAAAAGCTAGTAAGAACAAGTTTCGGCTGCTTTAATTTTTCTGTCACAAATGACTTTTTATTTTGAAGGCAGCCTAAGCGATAACACCCGGTATGTTACCTCTTGTCACCATCCATAGTGCTTTAAAAACGTTACCGAAATATCATCAAACAAATACAGGCCATCGTCTCTTGCTGACCAAGAGCAATACTTCGATTCTCCGCATGATGCGAAAAACATTGGCCCCACCCAAAAGACTCTGAATGTACCACCCTTGTTGTCACCAAAGTTGAAATCGCACCAAAATCGAGTAAGATAAAAGAACGATAAGCCAAAACTGAATTCGTAACTTTCTTGCATGAAAACCCAATGGTCTCCGAGATCGTCGTCCCTAGACCAGCAATGGAGCTTGAGAACGTCATATTTTAAGTCATTTCTAATGGCCACCGAGAAAAGCACGGGTGGAGAAGCACGCACGACTTCATTTGTAAACGAAACGAAGACAAGAAAGCAAATCCGTAACATGAAGCCTGCTCGAGTACCCATGATTTTGGATTTGTTTTCTCTTGGAGCAAATGATTTTTTCTTTGTATCATGAGTATTTGCTCTCCTATTATATTCAGCCAGACAACAATACCCAACAGGATTAGTTGCTTCCCTTTCTTTCGCGATTACAATCTTATTTCCTTCTCACTTTATTGGTGCGGGATAATTTGTAAGAAAAAGCTTTTAGCGCTTGATTTTGATCATTCTAAAAATCATTTAACTTTTCTTTCAAATATTTCAAGTTTAAAAAGTAACAACTTTTAAAGATTTGTTTCTTAATTTTATGAGTATGATATTCGTAGCACCGCTTGTGTACTGAAATCATTTGATGATAATACCATGAAAGGAGAGATGAGTTTGCAAATATCTTCATAGATTTAGTATTTCTTTGCGATGACGAAAGGTATTTAATCTGGGATTAAATGACTTAACCCCTTGATACTCAATCAACTTAATTCACGTCAACTAAATGACTCATAATATAAAGTACTTAAAATTCATATAATATGAATTTTAAATATAAACAAGAAATGGAAATCTTGAAATGAATATTTTAAGTATTTGTTCATAGGACTTGTAATTTATATATGGTTTGGTGAGAGAGATAACCTTAATATTCACCTATTACTAAGTTTTTACTTATTTTGCACCATGCTTCCAACATATAATATTTGCCTATTATAGGCAATTTGATGACAATGTGGGATAATTTGAGGAAGAAAGCTTTTAGCACTTGATTTTGATCATATTAAAAATCATTTAGTTTCTATTTCAGTTATTTTAAGTTTAATGAGTAACAACTTTCAAAGATTTATTTCTCAGTTTTGTGAGTATGCTATTTACATTTAGCATATAATATGATCAAATTTTTGGATGAAAATTAATTATTGGTGCACCCCTTGCGTATTGAAATCATTTAAGGATAATACTTTCAAAGAAGAGATGAGTTTGCTAATATCTTCATATATTTAGTATTTTTTGTGCTAATGAAAGCTATTTAATATGGATTAAATGACTTAACCCCTTGATACTTGATCAACTTAATTCACATTAACCAAAATAACTTTAAATTCAAATAACATAAACCCCAAATAATTTCAAACTCCATTACTTACGATTCCAAATAAAAACAAAAAAGGAAATCTTGAAATGAATATTTTAAGTGTTTGTTCACGTGATTTGTAATTTATATATGGTTTGGTGCGAGAGATAATCTTAATATTCACCTATTAATAAGTTTTTACTTATTTTGCATCATGCTTCCAAGATATAATATTTGCCTATTATAGGCAATTTGATAACATTGTAGGATAATTTGAGGAAGAAAGCTTTTAGCACTTGATTTTGATCATACTAAAATTCATTTAGCTTTTATTTCAATTATTTTAAGCTTAATGAGTAACAACTTTCAAAGATTTATTTCTCAATTTTGTGAGTATGATATTTACTTTTAGCATATGATATGACCAAATTTTTGGATGAAAATTAATTGTCGTTGCACCCCTTGTGTATTGAAATCATTTAAGGATAAAACTTTCAAAGGAGAGATGAGTTTGCTAATATCTTCATATATTTAGTATTGTTTGCGCTAATGAAAGCTATTTAACATGGATAAAATGACTTAACCCCTTGGTACTTGATCAACGTAATTCGCATCAACCAAAATAACTTTAAATTCAAATAACATAAACCCCAAATAATTTCAAACTCCATTACTTACGATTACAAATATAAACACAAAAGGAAATCTTGAAATGAATATTTTAAGTGTTTGTTCACATGACTTGTAATTTATATATGGTTTGGTGAGAGAGATAATCTTAATATTCACTTATTAATAAGTTTTCACTTATTTTACATCATGCTTCCAAGATATAATATTTGCCTATTATAGGCAATTTGATACCATTATAGAATAATTTGAGGAAGAAAGCTTTTAGCACTTGATTTTGATCATACTAAAAATCATTTAGCTTTTATTTCAGTTATTTTAAGTTTAATGAATGTCAATTGTCAAAAATTTATTTCTTAGTTTTATGAGTATGATATTTACATTTAGCATATGATATGATCAAATTTTTGGATGAAAATTAATTGTCATTGCACCCCTTGTGTATTGAAATCATTTAATGATAATACTTTCAAAGGAGAGATAAGTTCATTAATATCTTTATATATTTAGTATTTTTTGCACTAATGAAAGCTATTTAATATAGGTAAAGTGACCCCTTGATACTTGATCAACTTCATTCACATCAACAAAAATACTTCAAATTCAAATAACATAAACCCCAAATAATTTAAAACTCTATTACTTACGATTCCAAATATAAACAAAAAAAATGAAATCTTGAAATGAATATTTTATGTGTTTGTTCACATGATTTGTAATTTATATATGGTTTGGTGAGAGAGATAATCTTAATATTCACCTATTACTATGTTTTTACTTATTTTGCATCATGCTTCCAAGATATAATATTTGCCTATTATAGGCAATTTGATAACGTTGCAAGACAACTTGAGGAAGAAAGCTTTTAACACTTAAGTTTGATCATACTAAATATCATTTAGCTTTTATTTCAATTATTTTAAGTTTAATGAGTAACAACTTTCAAAGATTTATTTCTCAGTTTGGTGAGTATGATATTTACATTTAGGATATGATATGATCAAATTTTTGGATAAAAATTAATTGTCGTTGCACTTTTTATGTATTGAAATCATTTAATGATAATACTTTGAAAGGAGAGATAAGTTTGCAAATATCTTCATAGATTTAGTATTTTTTTGCACTGACCAAAAGCATTTAATCTGGGATTAAATGACTTAACCCCTTGAGACTTGATCAACTAAATTCACAACAACTAAATGACTCATAATATAATGTATTTCAAATTAAAATAACTTAAAATTCATATAAGATGGATCCGAAAATATTTCAAACTCCATTAATTATGATTTTAAATATAAACAAGAAAAGGAAATCTTGAAATGAATATATTAAGTGTTTGTTCACATGACTTGTGATTTATATATGGTTTGGTGAGAGAGATAATCTTAATATTCACCTATTACTAGGTTTTTACTTATTTTGCATCATGCTTCCAAGATATAATATTTGCCTATTATAGGCAATTTGATAACATTGTGGGATAATTTGAGGAAGAAAGCTTTTAGCACTTGATTTTGATCATACTAAATATCATTTAGTTTTTATTTCAGTTATTTTAATTTTAATGAGTGTCAACTTTCAAAGATTTATTTCTCAGTTTTGTGAGTATGCTATTTACATTTAGCATATGATATGATCAAAATTTTGGATGAAAATTAATTGTCGTTGCACCCTTTGTGTATTGAAATCATTTAATGATAATAGTATCAAAGGAGAGATAAGTTCGCTAATTTCTTTATATATTTAGTATTTTTTGCACTAATGAAAACTATTTAATATAGGTAAAATGACCCCTTGATACTTGATCAACTTCATTCACATCAACAAAAATAACTTCAAATTCAAATAACATAAACCCCAAATAATTTAAAACTCTATTACTTATGATTCCAAATATAAACAAAAAAAGGAAATCTTGAAATGAATATTTTAAGTGTTTGTATACATGACTTGTAATTTATATATGGTTTGGTGAGAGAGATAATCTTAATATTCACCTAGTACTAAATTTTTACTTATTTTGCATCATACTTCCAACATATAATATTTGCCTATTATAGGCAATTTGATAACATTGTAGGATAATTTGAGGAAGAAAGCTTTTAGCACTTGATTTTGATCATACTAAAAATCATTTAACTTTTATTTCAATTATTTTAAGTCTAATGAGAGACAATTTTCAAAGATTTATTTCTCAATTTTATGAGTATGATATTTACATTTAGCATATGATATGATCAAATTTTTGGATAAAAATTAATTGTCGTTGCACCCCTTGTGTATTGAAATCATTTAATGATAATACATTCAAGGGAGAGATAAGTTTACTAATATCTTCATATATTTAGTGTTTTTTGCACTAATGAAATCTATTTAATATGGATAAAATGACTTAACCCCTCGATACTTGATCAACTTAATTCACATCAACTAAATGACTCATAATATAAGTAAGTAAAATTAAAATAACTTCAAATTCAAATAACATAACCCCTAAATAATTTAAAACTCCATTATTTACAATTCCAAATATAAACAAGAAAAGGAAATCTTGAAATGAATATTTTAAGTGTTTGTTCACATGACTTGTAATTTATATATGGTTTGGTAAGAGAGATAATCTTATTGTTCCTATATTTCTAAGTTTTTACTTACTTTACATCATGCTTTCAACTTATAATATTTGCCTATTATAGGCAATTTGATGACATTGTGGGATAATTTAAGGGAAAAAGCTTTTAGTACTTGATTTTGATCATACTAAAAATCATTTAACATTTATTTCAATTATTTTTATTTTAATGAGTGACAACTTCAAAGATTTATTTCTTAGTTTTGTGAGTATGATATTTACATTTAGCTTATGATATGATCAAAATTTTGGATGAAAGCTAATTGTCATTACACCCTTTATGTATTGAAATCATTTAATGATAATACTTTGAAAGGAGATATGAGTTTGCAAATATCTTCATATATTGTGTATTTTTTTGTGATGACGGAAGCTATTAATCTGGATAAAATGACTTAACCCCTTGATACTCGATCAACTTAATTTGCATTAACTAAATGACTCATAATATAAAGTACTTAAAATTAAAATAACTTCAAATTCAAATAATATAAACTCCAAATAATTTAAAACTTCATCACTCACGATTTTAAATATAAACAAGAAAAGGAAATCTTGAAATGAATATATTAGGTGCTTGTTCAAATGACTTGTAATTTATATATGGCTTGGTGAGAGAGATAATCTTATTATTCGAATATTACTAAGTTTTTACTTACTTTGTATCATGCTTCCAACTTATAATATTTGCCTATTATAGGCAATTTGATAACTTTGTGGTATAATTTGAGGGAAAAAGCTTTTAGCACTTGATTTTGATCATATTAAAAATCATTTAGCTTTTATTTCAATTATTTTGAGTTTAATGAGTAACTACTTCTAAAGCTTTATTTCTCAATTTTGTGAGTATGATATTTACATTTATCATATGATATGATTAAGTTTTTGGATGAAAATCAATTATTGTTGCATCACTTGTGTGTTGAAATCATTTAATGATAATACTTTAAAAAGAGAGATGAGTTTGGAAGTATCTTCATATATTAAGTACTTTTTATGTTGTCGAGACCTACTTAATCTAAATAAAATGACTTAACCCCTTTGATACCTAATTAACTCAATTTGCATTGACTAAATGACTCGTAATATAAATCACTTAAAATTAGAATAATTTAGAATTTGAATAACATAAATCCAAAATAATTTAAAACTCCATTAATCATTATTCTATATATTAACAAGGAAATCTTGATATGAATTTTTTAAGTGTTTGTTCACATGACTTGTAATTTACATATGTTTTTCTTATATGGAAAGGGTTAGCACATTATAATTGTTTCCTTCAAAATGCCATTTGTTGACATGATAGCTTAAAAATTTCATAAAGTAACTTATAACTAGTTAAAGTAAAATCAAAAGGCAAAAAAAAAAAAATTATGAACTTCAATTTATAGAGACATTATATTAAGGCTAGCTTATACTAATAATGCTTAGGTTATTACTATTTGGTTGATACTGGATACATCAATAGTGAGGAATTTCTTGTTCTATTTAGAGAATAACATTATCACCTTAATAAATGGAGAGGTGACAAGCAACCGTAGATTGTGAAAGAGCATTTTGTGATAAAGCATTCTAAAACTAAATATTTGATTGAATAATGTTTTGGTTTGCTTAAATAGCAATGGGTAATTCTTTAAAGTCCTTCATTTTGTCTCATTTAAGCCTAAGATCATATTGTTGTGAGATATTGTCTTTTACATAACTTGATAAGAAAACTTATGCCCATAAAACACCATGAAAAGGTACTATAATGGTGAAGATAATGGATATAATGATTATGAGATTGAGTACATAAGAGTTGTTCAAACTTTTGAGCAATAGACCAACTTTCAAAATAAATTAGCACATGAAATGTTTAACATTTGGGGAGTTTGATATACTTGACATTTTATTTTTAATTTTATGTAATTCTACATTACTATGTTCTTCAAGTTTTTGTTGTTGTGCAGTTAAACCTTTTTTTAGTAATAATTATTCTCTTTTTATAACACTACAACAAACTTAATATATTCTAGTGGTTTGTTTATGGCAGTTTTAACTTGCTAGTTGAAAAAATTTGCCCATTTCATAACTACAAGCATTTTATGTAGCACTTGTTTTGCAATAGTGCTCAAAATTGTGCTATATATGTCTTTTAAGTGATGGTTTAAGTTACAGCGGTTCATGACAATTGCCATAGATGGTTTCAAGTAGCGATTAGTTGCAACAATAATTTACCATTGCAAAAATAAGTAGTAGTTTTAAAAGTGCCATATATATTGGATAAATATGCAATATATTAAGATGTGACAGTTTAGAACTACTACCTACAATTTATTATAGGCAATGGTTTTATATTTTTTTTCATAAGGACTTATGATTTTTAAGAAAAATTAATACCAAAAAATATTTTAATAAAAAGGAAAACAAGATGTGACATCATTTTGTTTCTTAACCCTAATTTTTCTTTATTGGCTAAGAGAATCCCTTAAACATCATCACCTTCTTTATTATTTCCTAATTGTTCTTAACCAAAAATATAACCTTAATTGTTCTAATTGTTCCTTTTTTTATTATTCATTAATCAAATGACCAATCAATCAATTATGTTTTTCACTTCAATGCCTTTTATGTTATTTGGCACCTTCTCATCATTGTCATCACCTTTTGTGATTATGGACCAACATTGGCTCGTTCAAGTGGGCATTGCCACCTTATGTGTTATCACCTCCTAACCAATTGTTTATTGTTGCCCTTTAATCATTGCTTTCTTTTGTGTGCTCTAGTTGTTATCATTAAGTGGGTTATTGTAATCATCTTTCACTTATTTGATTTCTTGTAAATTGTCTTTCCCTAGGTAGTTCACTTATTGCTTTATGTTATCTTTCTCTTAATCAATGAAAAACTTGGATGTATTTTATTTTATTTTATTTTATTTTTTGTCTTTGTACTTAGATTATTTCTTTTTTCAATGTTAAAGTGTGAATTTTCTAGAATATCAAATTTACCATGCATGTATAGGTTTTCTTGTTATCATTCTCTTGTTGGGTTGTTTGCATAATAATAATAAATTTCTTAACTAATGGGAGATAAGTTTTCTTGGTTTGTGAGAGCCTCACACTAAGGATGTTTAGCAATGCAAATCTTTTTCTTGTGTCTATTGATGCATTAATTGCTACCAACATTAATGATGCTTATGGTTTGTGTTTACATTTCACAGTTGTTGAATATTAATGTCACTTAGATTCCATTAGACCTTTGTATTGACCTTGTTGAAGTTTAACAATTAAATTCCTGTTTAGTGAGTTCATTTTATCAGTTGTCTTATCCTTAAATAGTGTAATTATATTTGCTTTGTTTGATTGAAGATTTCTTGATCAACATGGTAGATACAAGATGGATGGAATTTGATAAATTAAGTAATAAGTAACTGAATAAAGTTGATGATTTCTTAAATAAAGTTTTTGTTATGTTTACTAAGGGAGATGAAATCTCTTGCTTTTGTAGAAAATGTTGTTATTGTAATTGGTACTTTAGAGAAATGGTCAATGGACATTTAATCGTGCGAGGATTTATGCGAGATTATAAGATATGGATTTTCCATAGTGAGGGACTACAATCAAGTAGGTTGATAAATGATGATGAAATTAAAGTTGATAATAATGATGGGCTATTATAGGACGCCTTTAGGGATGTAAGAGAACAACTAGTAGATCTTATGAGGAGGATCCAAATATACAAGCTATAAAGTCTTACAAGTTAATAAAATAAGGACAATAGGAATTATACCCTAGTTGTAAGACCTTTTCTAGGCTTTCTTTCATAATTAGATTATATCTTCTTAAGTATCTCCATAGCCTTGGTAATATAACATTTGGAGATATTTTGGAATTAATCAAAAAGGCATTCCTTGATGCAAAGGTTTTAAGTTCATTTAATGAAGTTTAAAATATGGTAAAAGATTTAAAACTTGACTACAATATAATCCATGCATCTTCTAATGATTGTATCCTTTTTTTGGGACAAACATGAAAATTTTGAGATCTATCATGTATATGGGGCTTCTAGGTGGAAAAGCATTAAGGAAGTTAACAAGGATGAAATCTTTAATGTATCCTCAAAGGTCCATTAGGTGCTGGCCAAAATTTTAAGATATTTCCCTTTAAAGTCTATGCTTCAAAGACTTTTTATCTACCTATAAACAATTGATGATATGGTTTGACATGTAAAGCATTGACTTAAAGATGGTGACATAAGACATCCTGCTAATGGTTAAATTTGGAAAGATTTTGATAGGTTGCATCTAGATTTTGCAAAGGACCTTCATAATGTAAGATTAGGTTTAGCCAACAATGGATTTTATCCATTCTGAACAATGAGCATTATAGATAGCATATGACTAATTATCTTTATTAATTACAACTTGGCACCATAATTGTCTATAAAACTAGAATATATGATGTCTATAATTATTTTAGGCCTTAATTCACCCGAAAAAGAGATATATGTAGCCACTAATTGAAGAATTGAAGGAGTTATAGGAGTATGGTTTAGAGACATATAATGCATTTAATAGGAAATTTTTTCAAATGCATGCAACTTTATTATGGACTATTAGTGATTTTCCAACTTATGCAATGTTCTTAATATGGAGTACAAAGGGAAAACTTGCATGTCCTACATATAATTATAATACTTCTTAATATTTGTATCATAAAAGGAAAACATGTTATATGGACCATCACAATTTCTTAAATGCTAACCACCTTTAAAAAAAAGATAAAAAAAAAATCTTTCAATAATCATATAAAGTTGAGAATTGTTGTGACTCCTTTATTAGAGTTGGAAATTGTATCAAAGTTATCTAACTTTGATAATTAATTTGGAAAGAAGCAAAAGGTAGTCTTTGATAACATTAAAAGAAAAAATCTATATTCTTTTATTTGCCATATTAGAAGAGTAATAAATGTCATCATAATTTAAATGTCATGCTTATAGAAAAGAACATTCATGACAACATTCTTGGAACTCTCTTTGACATTCTTGGTAAAACAATGGAACATGCAAAAGCTTACTTTGATTTACAGGTTATTAAGATAAGAAAAAAGTTTTAACCTAATTTTTCTAATGATGGTTGTCGTATTTATCTATTTAAAACATGTTTTTCAATGACACCAGAAGATAAAACCATGTCTTGTACTATCATAAAAGGTGTCAAACATCCTCAGGGTTATGCCTCTAATATATCCAGGTGTGTGAATGAAAAAGAGAAGAAAATTGCTTGGTACAAGAGTCATGATGTACATTTATTGACGCATTAACTTCTTCAAGTTGCACTTAGGAAGGTGATACCAAATCATATTGCTATGATCTTTACAATATTGTGATTTTTTTTAAATCAATATGTAAGGTTGTAAAGTTACAAGACTTAAATCACTTACAAAGAGAAATTAATTAAACACTTTGCCAATTAAAGATGATATTTCCTCTAAGTTTCTTTAATATAATGGTGCACCTAACCATACACTTAGTTATTAAATTAAGCTTGGGAGCTTGTGCATTATCGTTAGATGTTTGGGATATATTTGTAATATAAGTCATCCTAAAGGTTTCATCACAAAGAGGTATTTGGCTAAATAATATTTGGTGTTTTGCTTAAGATATATGTATAACGAGGTAAAGACTCATTTTATAAGATATAATAAACAATTTGGCACTATAGTAAAGGAACAAACACCTTTATTTCCTAATAACGGACATACAATAGGGAGTAAAAAGAAAAGGAAGGGCAAGGCCTTTACTTTGAATGTTGTTTCTCTTAAGCTGGCATAAAGATATGCATTATTTAATTACATAAATTGAGTAAATAGATATATAAAGTAAGTTAAATATAAATTTAAATTGTTATTTAACCTTGTCTCCTTAAATTATTTAGTGTATTACTCATCATTGTCTTTATAGGAGAGAGCATAGGTAGTTGATGAGTGGATGACAAAGAAATAGATAGGCAAGAGTACAAAATCATATCAGGAGGTTCCTCCTTATATTTAATGGTTATTTATTAGTCCTAATACTATTGTAAAGTGTTACAACAATTATGTTATAATGGTCATAAATTCAACACGAGAGAACAAGATGTAAGATGTAGGGCACAAAGTAATAGTGTTACACTAATAGTATTAACATATAACTTTTCTAGTTCTAAAGAACAAAATACAATGAAAAGAGAAGTGACTCACTGTGGAGTAATTATATAAGTTATTAAATTAGACTACTCAAATCAATTTGATGTTGTCTTGTTTAGATGCAATTGGTTTGAGTTGGACAATGATGGCTATGGACTTGCACATATTAACTCCAACAAATTGTGTTATTTGAATAATCCTTTTGTATTGGCATATTAAGTTCACTAAGTTTTTTTTGTGAAATATATAATTAAGAAATGCTTTTATTATTTAATGCATAGGATTCCTAGGGAGTTATTTGGGCTAGATGAAGAAGATAATGTAAATGTATAAGACATATTCTAGGGGGAGCCAAATGTAGCTACTCCAAATATGGGAGCCATTGGTAATGTTAAGCAATCTAGTTTTATAAGAGAAGATATACTTAGTACTATAGTTGACCTACAAACAAATGATTTACATTTTGAAAGAGATTTTGACTAATTGAATGATAATTTAGATTGTTATAAAACACTTTGCAATTGGACATATGCTAATAATTAGAGAAAATAGGTTAATAAGTCTATTTTTATAATCTCTTACGACTTTACTAAATGAACCACTAATTTATGGAATTCTTATATGTTGGACATTGTTGCATGTCTTTATGACATTTAATTTTGATCAACTTGTTTGAATTGTAGTTATAACAAGTTAAATATCAAAAGCAACCCGTTATTAACCAAGCCCAGGTCTCTCTGTATTCTCTCTCTCTTTTTTTTTTTTCTTGTTATTTAGTTATTTACTGGTTGTTTAAACTTTCCAATAATTAAAATGATGGAATATATATTAGATAGCAATTTGTTATGACCTTCTAGTCTTCAATTTACTAGTAGTCCTTGTCCTCTACTAGTTATTTACTAGTTATTTAAACTTTTTTATTCTTTATCCATTGTTAGTTACTTACTAGTTGTTGAACTTTCTTTAGCTCAACTATGACTTTTTGGTGCTTAATTTGTTGGTATGAAAAGCATATGATGGTTTTATAGGATTATGGTCTATTTATTTAGTTTATAGTTTTGTACATGACATATATGGTTTCTTCTGTAATGCTATAATCGTGAGAATTATGGCAATTAGTTCCTTTTACTTCAAAAATAAGGGAAAAGCTATTGGCTTTTATATTTATATTTCTATGTAAGGGGGTCAATGACAAATGACATATGAAAGTTAGGGATTTTCATTCAATCATAGCATAAGTTTTATAATTGTTGTATGAACTAATACTAAATTAATATAATTAAGTTATGAAAGCATACTAAGTTAGTATAAAATGCATTATATCAATCCACAAAATAATTATTTATAATATGCAACTTTTTTAAAATGTGTATGAGTACTTAATTCATTGACTCTATATTGTTTCTATACTTTTTAGTCCTTTTGTACTTTTGACAGTCATTAGCAATGGAGAGAAAGTGCATTAAAAAAAGAAGGCTTTGTCTAATGCAAGAGAGGTGACAACTTCCTACTTGAGTATTTTAAGACATTGATGATTAACATAAGAACAACATAATGCACAAGAAGAGATGCAAATTAGGCAACCAATAATAAGATTGAGTATTTCTAATCCAAGTACGAGGTCACAATTAAGAGGGATAATTTCATAGGGAGGTGGATAGCCAAAAGTAAAGACTACTATTGGTTTAAATGGGTAACAACATAAAAAAAGGCATACATTTTAATAATCAACAAGTGATGAGCTCAAATCATAAATAGATTGGATAGTCCTAGGTAAGAAGGACAACTTGTGGTGAAAGAGAAAAACAACCTTTCATAGAGGAAGGACTGAGAAAGCAGCAAGAAGTAAAATAATGAGACACCCAAAGTAATTAAAAGATACATCTTTTAATTATTTAATTCATTTAAATCTTTATTTTTAGATTGAATAGTTATATATCTTCACTAATATTGTTTTAGTGTATAAGAAAAGAAGATGACCAATAACAATGAGTACAATACATGTAAAAAGTGAAGAAGAGAAAAGGCTTATTTTCCTAAATATAAAAAATCCACTTATAGGTCTAAATGAACAAACTTTAAATGAGTTTAGTAATTTTTTAGGCACATTAGCTAGGAATGAGAAATTGGTGTCATTAAATATAAAGAATTGACATATATTGGATCCTAAAAAAAAGAATACTTTATGGAAGTTTGTTTATGTAATGTATATTGTAAATTTTCGTTCTAATCTCTTAAAAAAAAATTTATTACAATCAATGTCTTGGTTATTTTAAATGATTTGGTTTCTAAAGAAGGTAGGAAGTAGGGAAAAACTACAATTAGAGCAAGTTAAAGGACTTATAGGTATAAGTTGAAGAGAGACCACTATACAAAGTACAAGATTGAAAGGAAAAGATTGAGAAAATGTCCACCACATATACCTTTGGACCAATTTAAATACTTGTTAAAATACTAGAAATTTAAAGAAGCAAAGGTTTAATCATATATTTTCATTTGATGTATGTGAAAGCTTTTTTTTTTTTTTTGTTATAACTTTACTTTGATATGTTGTTATTGTTGTAATATGCATGGAAGTATTGACAAGAAACAAGATAAACAATTGACAAATGCAAATAGGAATGCACATTACAAGTAAAAGGGGTTTTGCTAGGATTTGAGCATAAATGGTAAGTAAATCACAAAAACACCACTAATTCATAATTGTTACATGTGTTGAGTTGATCTTGTTAATTATCTAACCATGATTAGGAGTCCTTTGAATTTTATGTTGCATACTTAGTTTATCTTGAAAGGCTATTACAAAATTATTGTTCTTTTCCATGATTTACAATGAACATTAATGAGAATCAGTATACATGCTCTCACTAAAATGTCTTATGTAATTTGGCACCAATATTTAACATTAATTTATTTTATTTTAATTTTTCTTGTTGCATTTCACTGTTGGCATTCATATTAGAAAAATCAAGATCCTGTTAAAAAAACTCCTTCTCAACTTGAAGTATTTAAGGCTACGTCCAAAAAAAAGACCTAATTAAGAATATAAGCTCTCAAATAAGACATCTCAACAAATTGTAGACAATTAAGTTTTTCATTTTTTTTCTTTTTTTTCACTTATAACTTAATTAAATTTGGATCTAAACTTAGATTAAGGAGATTTGATCTTAAAAGGAGAGATCAAGTGACCAAAATCTTATAAATGCATTTATTGCAATTATGGAGAAAGAACATTCTAAGAGGGTTAAGCTTTCTAGGAGAGAAGTCAATCACACTTTTTTAAAAGAGAAATCCATTATTGAAGATGTTGTGAAAGTTCCGAAAGACGTTATGCAATTTGTTAGAGACAATATGCAAACTAAGATGTAAAAGGAATTTGAAGATCAGATAATAGAGTAATAAAAGAAGATGGAAATACAAACTTCTACAATAGGCCACCATTTTTATGTAATGTTCCAAAAATTACAGCAACAAAATCTTAAACTAGACATTTCTTTTAACATATCTCCTATAAGTATTTTAGTAGTTCCTTCACCAAATGATATTGTGAGTGCTACAAACCCAAATTTATAGAATAGGAATTATTTATTTTTGATAAGCACATATAGTTCTTTTTTTTTTTAATCTTTTGTATTATTCCTATTTTCTAATTTTTTTTCTAGTTTAGTTTAAATATTTCTTAGTTTGCATTAAGAGTTTTGTTTATCTTTTGTAGGATGATGCTCTTGATCAAAGTAAAGAAGTTTGCAATTTTATTTTTTTCTATTTAGAAATGATGGTGTACTTTAACTTTACGTGAGATGTTAAACATTAATTAAGTGATTTTTTGTATTTGTATTTCTTTGTCTATTACATTTTAATAGATTATATTTTAATACTTGATTAAATTCATAAATTGTTAAAATATATATTGATCAGCACATAAATGGTGCCTATACCATGATAAAATCCTTATTTCATTAGATGTTGTGATTTATTCTTCCAAAATTACTACTTATTTTGCAAGAAACTACTACCAATTCAACAAGATATTGTTGCTAAATCCACTAGAAACCACTGTTTATTCTACTTAGAAGCCACTACGTATTCAACCACAAAAACATTGTTTGATCTATAAAAAACCACTTCTAAATGCATAAGGAATAGCTTTTTATTCTACAAGGATCAACTACCTATTTTTCTACCAACTACTACCTAATGTAAGAAAAACCACGACCTAAACAAATTTAAAAGTGTCTTCAAAAACTAAAGAACCATTGCATATACATTTCATAGCTATCATATTTAAAGTATTAGAGGTTTAGCGATAATCACTTAAAATCATTGCTTAAGAAACTTTATACAACGAGTTGATATGTGTTGTAATAGGTTGAGCAAACCGTTACATAAGATCTATTGTAACACATGAAAATGTAATGGACAAAAAACTACATTTGACTCTAAACAACAAATTTTACCACTTAAGTAGCAAATATAGTTTGTTATTATAACTTCAATTCTTATTGTATGAATGTGATAATTTTCTTGCAAAATTTATTTATATTTTCTCATTTTTTAATTTGTATATAAAATGTACTATTTTTTTAATACAATTGTTTTTAATATTTGTTACATTAGTTAGGATGGATTTTGTAGAAATTAATTAGATTATTTGTGGTAAAGATAAAAATAAAAGACAATGAAATGTTGAAAAAGACTACATTTTGATAAAATCTTTGTACGAAGTAGCTGCAAATCTTAAATGGAAGAGCTAAATAAGCTAGAAAAATAAATACTTACTTTGGTTGGAAGAATTATGAACAAGAAATTACTTATGTCTAGATTGATGGTTGATTTGTATAATAATTCTAGATGGAAAAGTTAAAAATCAAAATATAATGCATTTACTAAAATGTTGAGTAGTTACGAATTTGTTTGAGATAATGTAACAAAAAATATCATGTATAATAGAGATGTCTATAATGAACACTATAAACTAACTTATTTTATTTTTACATATAAAGTTTTTTATTAACTTATTTTTTGAATAATATGTTTGAATTTTATAATATAATAATAGAGTTATAAGGATGCAAGAAAATTGTTCATTACTACTTTTCCTTTATATGATGAAATTGAAGTATTAATAAGAAAAACCAAAGTCATTGGAAAAAAAGCTAAGACTTTTAATGATGTTGTATAGAATCTGGAAAAAAAGATTGAAAATAAGGCAATTAATGTTAATAGTGATGATGATTACTCTGTGACATAACCTACTTTGAATCAATTTGCTTTTAAAGGTTTAAAAAAGAAAAAGACACTAAAAGAGAAGTGAAGGAAGCACAAATTGCACAACTAGTGAATATGGCTTTTGACTCTTATAATATGTCCATTAATTTTGTTAATTTTATGCCGTATATGAGGTTTCAATTTAGTGTCTTAACTAATACATTGACACTTGAAGAACATGAGCAAGATGTAGTGAAAAAAAAGAAATACTATATAGAATGAGTTGCTCCAAAAAAGAGGTCATACAGATATTAGAGTCATAAAAGCAACTGATATTTTTATAATAGAATCAAAGAAATTAAGAGTGTTCTATCAAGGACCTAACAATCTAAGTGATGAGAACTGTGAAAATGATGGATGGAAGGTTTCAATAGATGTAAGAGGTCCATTGCACATTTCGAAAGATCCAATAACACAAGATAGAGTTTCAATGGATGCAAGAGGTCCATTGCACATTCCAGAAGGCTTAATAACACAACCTAGATCTTCAATGGTTGCAAGAGGTCCATTGCACATTCCAGAAAGCCCAATAACACAAGTTAGAGCCAAAAAGATTAAAGAAATACTAATTGGGTTGATTCAAAACATTCAGACCAATCAAGTTTCAAATGGTGCAAATTCAAGTTTTAAAGAGAGTTCAGGCCTAATTAATATAATTGGAATACTTAATAGGTCAGATTGAGTAATAGCATCACTCCTAAATAAGAGTTTATTGTATGTGTTGGAATTTATCCAAAATTCCTCCAAAATAAAGATTTCTCCTAAATAGGAATTTGTACCTCTTTAGTATTGCTATCTTAGTTTATAAATAAGCACCCCTCGTAAGCTCTAGAGATCAGACAACTTTTGAGTGAAATAGAAAGCAAAGGTTTTTTCCCTCGGTTCTTTTGAGAACTAACAAACTTATCAACAGGTATTTCTTCTTGTGGTATTCCAATCGACTTATCACTCCCAATTTCTTTCTTTTCTAGAGTGTGGCATCCATATCCTTCTTAAATACCTTAAGTTTGTGTTCCTTCAAATGTTGGGTCTAGGGTTTTTGTCTTTAAACTTTGATTTAACTTTCTTAGTTGTTCTTTGATTCCTTATGTGTGTTGGTTCCCTAAGCCATGTCTTTTTAGGGTTTTCCGCATCATTAAGAAGTTAATATGTACTTAGTCTTCTTTATTCAAATGTTGTTGCATCTATTTTTAGGAATTTTTAGATCGAACAATGTTGTTAGTGTTTGTTTTTGTCCTTTTCCTTTTAAAATTTTGATCAATTTAAATACTTGTGATATGAAGTGCATTATGGATATCATTCTTGCATAATTTAATAAAGTGTAATATATTAATAAAGTTTTAGGGGAGAAGAGACATAAATAAGATAAGAAACATATTCTTATAAGAGCAAAATTCCATTGTCTTTTATCTTGGTGATGAGCCATTGTTGTTATTCAAATAATTGGGAAACTTTTTTGTTCTTCATGACGAGTACATAATTCTATTTAGAGCTGACTTGGCTGGTTCTTGCAGCATTACCACAACCTTTATTCCCATAACTGTCCAGCTAGTTCTTTGTTGTCATTTTTCTCTCTTTTTGAAGATGAAGCTTAATTAGAGTAGGTCCTATCACGTGTGTCGTTGCCATCATAATAATGCTTGTTTTGTGTATATTTCCTCCATAAAAATGCCTCTTATAATCTATATTTGGTCGTTTACTTTGGTTGCCATGCCCTTTGAATGGACTATCAAAGACCTGGTTGTCACTTACCAAACACCAAAATGACAAGAGGATTCTAGAGAGGGAAGAAACACAAATCCCTAATATAGTCAAATAATTTGAAGCCAAGAATTCATGGGTGAGAAAGGTAATTTTGGCCTCTCTCACAAGTTGCTTCGTTCTTGTCTCTTGTGATTAATAGGAGCATTATATACGAGGACGATGCATAACATCCCTAACTTGTCTAGAACTAAAACCCTATTCTTGAAGCAAGGTAACACCAATTCCATGATTATCTGTTGATACTACTGTCCCATATAAACAATAATATATTTCTTTATATGATCAACAAATTCCCTAGCAATTTTGTTCCCCTCCCCTCCCCATATAATTTTATTGCAGAACAATTCCTTTTCCATGGAACTTCATATCGGCTAGTTATATTGAACAATTAATATATTGGATTCAAAGGAGTTATTAAAGTTCATGGTTATAGTTAAAGTTCAATTTACATTTTCATTACTATTATCTTCTTATACCACACAATAAGGCAAAAAAATTACTTGAAAGTATATGTTTTAAATTGTATGCATATTTTTATTTTCTTAACCATATAATGTGCTATATTTTTTTTCATAAAATTTAAATAATATTTTTAACACCCAATTAAAATTTTTTAGTCATATTTCAATTCTTACCTATTAATAGACCAGATAGTTGTAAAAACAAATTTAATTATAATTTCAAACAAAATGAAACAAATTAAAAATGAAAAGAAATTTGGTTTTGATTCCAAATAGTACTAAAACCACACAACACAACACCAAAGACAATCTAATTTTGATTTTAAAACAAATCAAAAATATTTAAAAAATAATTGTTTCATTTTCAATTTTACTTTATTTTGATTTTATATCATAAACTCAATGCATCCTAATATTTTAGGTAAAACCAAATTTGAAGTTTAGGGCCATTTGTGTGGGCCTTAAGTTCACCCAAATCCAAATACAAAGGCGGCAACGGAAGATTTACTCGCATGTAATCAGCCCATTGTCATTACCAATCAAATAAAAATCCTAATATCTCTAATTTTTTCTTCTTAGTCCTTGTTTGTTTCCCAAAAAAAATATTTTTAAGGAAAATATTTTCTTCCTTTTTTTGTATTTGTTTCACAAAAAATGAAAATTTAATGGAAAATATTTTCTAGGTCAATAAAAAAATCTATTCATTCTCTGTAAAATATTTTGCAGAACTTAAAGAAGTGAATATTTTTTGAAGCAAAAAATAGAAGAGTAGCTTTTCCAAAGCTAACAACAAAAGAGTGGCCACCCTTTATTTGCCCCCTTCTAACCTTGAAACTACTAGAAAGAGAGAAAGAATGAAAGGATTGAGAGAGATTAAGAAGGAAAAGTAAAAGAACCCTCACCTATTTTCATTTTTTTTATCTCTTTCTCTCTTCTCTCCAATAACAAAAGAGCGGCCACCATTCCTTTAGCCCCACCCAACTTCAAAACCACTAAAGAGAAAGAGAGTGTGTGAGTAAGTGAAAAGGGAAAGGGAGAGAGATAGAGGAGGAGAAGCTAAAGAAACTTGCGAGTGAAACCTAGAAATTTAAAAGTTAAACCTTCACTTTTTTCAACAAAGGGAATATATATTTATAAGAAACATAAAACTCCTTTTAATATCATGTTTTGTTATTTGCTAATTTCTCTATTTATTGTCTGCTTGCTTAATTAATGATTGCTTGTTTAATTTTTAATTCTTGATGGATTGATTTGTTTGATTTTTGAGTACTACTTGTGTGAAAAATAGTGTTTATCTATTTTTTTTAATTTTATCTACATGAAAAATAGTGTTCAATGGAACAATTATTTGATATGAATGCAATCATCTAATATTTTTTGTGTCATGAGTTATACCTTATGTTGATGCATTTGGATGGCTTGTTATCTCTTTTTTTAAAAGAAAGTTGCACATTATCTCCTCTATAATCATAACAGAAGAACAAAACAACTAAAGTTGCAATCTTGTAGTTAGTCATTAAGTAGATGCAATCTAAGCATAGCTTTATTAATTATGCTAGTGTGGCTTGCTAGATCAGTCAATAGGTAGGGCTACTTTATTGGTTGTTGGTTGTACATAAGTTTAGAGGATTAATGTAATAAGACCGTGAACCTTGTTTTAGAATAAGAGTCATATTAAACTGTAGTCAATTGATAAAGATAAAAAAAATATTTACATATATATAAATAAATTTTATAAATATATTTGACACTTAGCAATTGTCTTTAATCACTTATGTGAAATTTTGACCAATAGTGGTTTATTACACCTAACTATAAATACATCTATCAAAGAACAAGTGCTTATGTTCTTAGTAATTGTTGGCCACAATTAAAGGTTTTAAGTTGGTGGTGGGTGATTTTATGAATTAATTAAGACTCTTTATTGATACTTTCAAATTGTTTTAGTAGCAATCCTTTAGTTGTTAGAGAACCCAATAATTTGACTCCTTCAGAGATATTAAGGAATGAAAAATTTTATCCATATTTTTAAGTAAATTGGATTCTTAGATTAGTTTTAAATAATAAAGTGTAGAACAAAAATTAGATATTTGCACATTACCTCACCATGGTTAGGATTGTATTGGAGCACTAGATGGGACTTACATACTTACAACTATGCCTCTTAAGATACAAGGAAAGTTTCATGGTTGAAAAGATGTAATTACACAAAATGTGCTTACTATTATTACTTTGACTTAAAATTTACTTATGTTTTAATTAGTTAGGAAGGAATAACACATGATTCTTGTGTCTTAAATTATGCCTTATCAAGCTCAAATGGACTTAAGATTCTTAAAGGTATTAAAATATTAACACCCACACCTATTTTAGTAGTGTTTAAGTATATATTACTTAATAATAAATGAATTAATTTTAATTGTAAGTAAATATTATCTTAATGATGCTAGTTATGGTATGCAAAATGGAATTAAATCTTTATTTCATAAAGTTAAATATCACTTTAAGGAATTCACTAACTGTTGCCCACAAAAACAAAGAAGAACTATTCAATCTTCCTTACTCATCACTCTAAACCACTATTGAACGTGCATTTGGAATATTAAAAAAGCTCTTTTATGCCATAAATAGTACTCCTTTTTGGTCATTCAAAACACAAGTTAATGTTGTGTTAGTTACTTTTATTCTTGATAATATTATTATGGCCATTAATCCTAATGACTTTCTTATGGATAAGGCACATGCAGAAATTCAAACATAGAGTCAAAAGGTTAGATCTACATCAAATGAAATTCAAGATAAGAATAAGGAATGGGCTTTAGAAAAAGATAATATAGTAAATTTAATGTGGAATCACTTTAGACATGCTTCAAATGTATCATGATTCATCTTATATTTTAGCTACAATTGATTTATTTATCATTGAAACATTTTAACCATTATATTATTTGTACTTTGTTTTAAGTATTATTGATAAATGGTTTTAAAGATTGTAGTGTTTATTCTACCTTGTTGTGTTTTTATGTCATGAATTTTATCATTTTCTTGAATCTTGCATGTTTGTATGGTATTGAGAATTTGTAGAAATGATGAAAACAAAAGACGTAAATGGAATGAGTAAGTAGTTTAGGTGGTCACTACTCATGAGTCGAACATTACTAGATTTGTCAATTGTAGAAGCACAAAAAGGAAACAAGTTATCCTTTTATTTTAAGGTTGACTCGTTGGCTTGCATGGCTAGAGAAATTAATGAAAGTTTGTGGTTAAGTACTTACCTAACCATATTGTCAATCACCTTAGGACCATTCAAAAGGAATGGATGATCATCTTTACACTAAAATCAAAGAGTGGAATTTGTTAGGATAACGATTTAAAGATGATTACTACAAACAAAGATGTCTGCAATGAAAAGGTAATGGTAAAATACATTTTTAACTTATCATCTATTTTTTATTTATCTTGTAATGCTTTAAACTTGCCATTTAAGAATGCCATTTGTATGCTTTATACCAAAATTTTCTTAACAATGCTTATTTCATAAGCTTTTAACAGCATACCTACTAGATGAGTTTCAATGCCTTTATGCCATATGAAATTGGTTAACAAAAAGGATTTAACTTTTTCCTTCACGTTAATTGGCACATCCTTATCATGCAAAATATCTCAATACAAAGATTAAGTCGTATGATCAATATGCTATTGTTGTAAGTAGTTGTTTTGCAAAGGCCTTTACAAACATTGACTTAGACACAAATACTATTGTTGAATTAATTGCAATAGATGATGATGAGATGTTGGCAACTCTTTAATTAGCAAATCTTCATAAGTGAAGTTTATAGGTAAGAGAAAAAGCTTAGAGAAAACGTTATCCCTAGTTATGTGGTGCTACTATCCTTAGTTATCCCTTTGATGATGATGGCAATTCCATTAAGCAAAAGCCTAAAGAAATAATTGTTGTAATCACCAAACTAATTAAAGGTGTGTTTGATCCCAAGCACTTATATGCAGAAGTTGTAGAGATAAAAGATGTTGAAGGTGACATTCTTGATTTAGTTTATGACTACTTGGCAAGAAATGAATCTAAAGGAAAAGTTTTGTTAAACAAGAAAGCTTACTATCAAAAGAAGTTGATTAAAAGATTTGTTGCTCAACATGTGAATGATTAAATTTAATGGAGACAACATAATTTTATTATTAGATTATATTAGTTCTAGTTTAATTTATTGTAGAGTTGGCTTTAAAACATATACTAGTACTTCTACTTTTATTATTAGACTTTAATGAATATGTCGTAATGCTAGAATGAAGTTATAACTTATGTCCATTTACATTGGACAAACATGTTATCACAGCCAACTAATAGCTTTATGTAAGACAACAAAACTTCTTAATAGGAAATAGCCTAAACCCTTCTGTTAAAGGGTTCTAATAGATAAAAAGACTACTAATTGGCGCCTCTTTCTTCCCCTAACATTGACTTAATAGTAGTAACCATAGTCCATCAATGGCCTAAAGAATCTAAAGATAGGTTTTTTTTTTTGCTTAATTAAACTACCATTTATGTCATTTGGTCTTCCTTTCACTTTACAAATAAGTTTAAGTGAATCAATATTTTTGTTTTGTTATTACGTTTCATACAAATTTGATTTGTCCTCTATCTTCTTATTTCCATTTTCTTTTCATATGCATCCCCATTTTTCTTATTTCTTATATTTTCTCTTAAAGTCCCCTCTCACCACTCTTACACCAACAATTAAAATCTATTACTATAGAAATCATGGCCCCAACTATTATCCTTTTCTCTACGTGCATGCCACATGTAAGAGAAAAGGAAAGTACTGTAATATTTATTTATTTTTCTAAAATTTACATTTTTTCAAATATATGAACTAAATACACAATAATATTTTCATCAAATTTTAGTATTTCAGCCAAATATTGAAAAAACATATATTTTTCTAAAAACATTTTTTTTCCTTTTATATTTTACACAAAAGAAATATATTACAACAAATAAACAGAGTCTCAATTCTTTATCTCCTTCATTTCTCTCTCTCTCTCTCTCTTTAAATTGCCAGTCACTTATAGTTAAAGAGAAAGGCACCCCAAAAACCTTTTAAGGGCTTGGAATTAAATCTTAAAGTAGAGAAACAAAATGGAAACATATGGAAGAATATGAAGTGGTAGCAATCAAGATGTTTTTCTTTTGCCTTTGAGAAAAATAAGGCCTTTAGCATTGTCACATCTACCCCAAGCTTCACTTGCTTCAATGAAGGTAAAGGTGAAGCTAAAGGAGAAGGCATGCAAGTGGTAATAGCTAAATACCGAGTAGTATAGTGATAAAAGGCAATTTGGGTTCATGGACACATAAAAGGATGATATGTTGCTTGAGTAATATAAGGAAGATCATTAGGTTAGTTTTTTAGGTTTTGTGATTTTTTCTTTTTTTGTATTTTTTTTTTTTTTTTTTTTGTCTAATGTCTAACTTAGTTATGGTTCTAGTTTAGTTTTGGCATTTTTAGCCATGTTTTTTATTAAGGATCAGAAAAAGGAAACTAGATTTGAGAATTTGGATCAAGTAATTACAATTTGGTTGGACGGTTACGAATGATATTATTTATGTTATTAGGGTATAAAAACATTTAACAAAGGAGAGTCAACATTGTTGGATCAGTTTTGTTAATAAGATCCATTAAGTTACCATAACCCTGTTAAGAACAATTACATTACAGTAAAATAGTGCATTTTACTAATAAATGGGTAACTAATGAATAAATACACTTCATTAAATCCCTCAATCATGGCAAGTCACTAGATTTTAACATTGTACTTGTAATCCAATCTATCTCAATGGTAAAGACATTGAGTATTGGGGATCAAATGGGGGTTTTGCCTTTACCTAAGGAATTTTAGGCAAAAGGTAGCCAAATAGGGTTGGAAAAAATCGGTGTAATTAAGGGATCAATAGCCTGGAGCCTTAAGGTAACCCTTCCCTACTTTGAGGACATTAACCCTACGAAATGGATCATGAAATACATTAGGTATTTTCAAATTTGTAATGTGGCCAATGAAGCTAAGGTTAAATTGGTAGCCATGTATTTAGGAGAATAGGTAGAGTTATGGTTTGATGGGTAGTTGATAGATCAAACTTCTATTATTTGAGAAAATTTTGTTAATGACCTTTGTGTTTAGTTTAGGAACAGTGAAATTTTAGATATTGTTTAGGAGTTTAACAAGTTGGCACAAACAAGGACTTTGAGGGAATATCAAGAGAGGTTTAAGGTGCTAAAAGCACTTATGAAAAGTATTCACCCTTACCTAACCAAAGAGTATTTTATATCCAATTATATCAATGAACTGAATGACTTTATATATGTTATCTAAATGCAAAAGGAGGTTGTAATAAGCATGGGTAGATTTACTAGACCACTAGGATTTAACATTGGGAAATGCAGGAATTACAGAGGGTTTGGAATGAAAGAATAACTCCTATTTCAATATTGGGAATAATAATTAGTGGATGGAAAAAAGGTTAATGGGAATTGGAAGGCGAAATAGGGTAAGAGAAACATTTAGGGGTCAGGGAATAGGGTCTAAACACCCATTAAACACCCTAACTGCTATAGATCACAAGGCATAGTTTAAAGGAAACAAGAAACTTAAGCAATGCTAGGTGTAAAGATAGGTATTACCCTGGCCACCAATGTGTTAAAAGGACTAATATACATTTTATGGAAGGAGAGGTGATCTATGATGATAAGAAGAGAGCAGAAGACTCAACAGAGGTTTATCATGATATAGGACTAAATGAGCTAGTAAAGGTTTAAAGGAGTATCTCAGTTTATGCTTTAATAAGCTCTACTAGATTAAATACCATCCAATTTAAAGGGTAAATGGGAAACAAGACCCTCATTGTACTCATTGACTTTAGTAACACTCACAACTTCTTGAATGCTAATTTAGTAAAGGACTAATTATGTCTTGTAGTCCCTATTCACCCTTTGTTAATCATTAAGGGTGATGGATTCAAAGTGACTAGTAAAGAAAAAATTGGTCACTTTGAATAAAGAGTACAAGTTCAAACCTTTAAGAACGATCGAAGAATTATAAGTATAAGTCTTTAGATATGATTCTGAGAGTGGATTGGCTAAGGAAATACAACCCAATGTTATTGGATTTTAAGAACTACAAGTTGTCCTTTGTCAAGGATGACAAAACTATTAAACTATTAGGCACTCCTCATGAGCAAGGTGTTATGCTTAAGGCTATGACTAAAGTGTAATTGGAAAGCTTGATTAAGAAGAAAGGAAATGTTATACAAGCCCACCTTTTCATAATGATTTCATAGGATACCAAAAGTGAGATACTAAAAGAGCTCTTATTAGTATTGGAATAATATGCAAATGTGTTTGTAGAATCAATTAGCATGCCTCCCTCTAAATGACATAATCATGTCATTCCTTTGAAACTAGAATCTTAACAAGTCAACTTAAGGCCATATAAGTACCTTCATTATAAAAAGGGTAAAATAGAAAAATTAGTGTCTAAAATGCTAAAATCTTCAATGATTTAACCCAACACTAATCCTTTCGCATCTCTAGTCTTATTAATTGAAAAGAGAGATAATATGTGGTGTTTTTATATGGATTATAGGAAGTTGAAATATGTGGTGTTTTTATATGGATTATAGGAAGTTGAACTCTCTCACAATCAAAGATAAATGTTCCATACTCATTATAGATGATATGTTGGATGAGCTCTACCTTGCCACTATCTTCTTTAAGACTAACCTTAAAGTAAGGCACCACTAAATTAGGATAAAAAAAGAAGATATGTTAAAGATTAGCTTTAAACACATTAAGGGTATTATAAGTTTAAGGTAATGCCTTTTAGGCTAACAAATCCCTAGTAACCTTTTAAGCCTCAATAAACCAAGGGTATGGTCCTTATTTAAGAAAGATATGTTGGTTTTCTTTAATGATATCTTGATTTATAGTGCCATTATAGGATATCAAGTTAGGCATTTAACTCAAGCACTTTAAGTCCTTAAAGATCATAAATTTTATGCAAAAAGGTCCAGATGTTCATTCGATCAAATCTAAGTGGAATATATAGGTCATATAATCTTAAGAGATAAGATGGCTACTAATCCAAAAAAAGTGGCAACCATGGTTGAATGACTAATACCAATTAATATTAAAAAGGTAAAGGGATTTTTAGGTCTAATTAGGGTTATATGAATTTATAAAAGATTATGGTCACATCAACAAGCCCTTAATAAAGTTGTTTAAGAAGAATAGTTTTTGGTGGAATGAGGTTATTGAATAATTCTTTAACCAATTAAAGAAGGCTAGAGTTACTACCCAAGTACTTGTCATGCCTAATTTCATTAAACCCTTTGTCTTAGAAATAAATTCTTGTAAGAATGGCATTGGTGTTATCTTGATGTAAAATATTAGACTCATTGCCTACCCTAGTAATAAACTATATACAAAGCATCAAAGCTACACATCTACAAGAAGGAAGTACTTGTTATATTAATGGCAATCTTTAAATGAAGGCATTACTTGAAAGGGCATTAATTCATCATTAAAACTAATCACAAAAGCCTAAAATTTCTACTACAATAGTAGTTACATACCTACATCTAATTGAAAGGGGTCACTAAACTCCTAGTGTTGATTACAACATATAGTACAAAAAGAGTAATGAGAATAAAGCAATTAATGCTCTTTCTGAAAGGAAGGAAACTAAAATTGCTAAAATTTCAATCCAAGAGTCTGCAAGTTGCTATGCTATAACTACACAGGTGCACTAGTGGCTTAATGAAGTGGTTAAGAGCTATAAGGGTGATAATTTAGCTTTTAAGCTTATCCTAATTCTCACTTTCTCTCCAGGAGCTGAAACTCCTTTTTATTTGCACGATGGGGTGCTCAAGAATAAAGGTAAATTTTACATAAGCACCCATGGAGATCTTAGGCTACAAATGCTAAAACATTTCCATAATTCTACCATTGGTGGGCATTCTAGTATTAGAGTTACCTATGCCAAGTTGCAACACTATTTTTATTGGTCAGGTCTTAAAAAGCATGCGTATGCTTTCATTTAACAATGTGATGTTTATCAAAGGTATAAAAGGGAGATGGTAATGAGTCCAGGATTACTTCAACCCCTACTTGTTCCTATACAAGCTTGGAAAGACATTAGAATGGATTTCATTAAAGGTATACCTAAGCTTGTAGGCAAGGATGTAATATTAGGGGTAATTGACAGATTTAACAAATATGGACATTTCCTTGTCTTAGCTCATCCCTTCACAGCTTTATTAGTAGCTAAAATCTTCTTGGAAAACATTTTTAAATTGCATGGTATGCCTCACTCTGTAATCTCTAATAGAGACAAAGTGTTCCTAAGTCTGTTTTGATAAGAATTGTATAAGCTCCTAGGCATTAGTCTCCATCTGAGTACTAGAATTACCAATTGATCAACTTAGGGTAGTTTTTATTAAAACCTTGTTACAAGAAAGGCAACATATTTCAAGGCTACTTAAAGAGCAAATAGTAAAGGTCTAATAGGGAATAAAGTATTATGTAGATAAAAGTAGAAATGACAAATCCTTCTTACCAAGGGATTGGATTTACTTAAAATTATAACCTTATAGACATACCTTAAAAGCTATAAGGAGTAATTTAAAACTTACTACTAAGTATTATGGTCCATTTCAAATACCAAAAAATATTGGACAAGTAACCTACAAATTATAGCTATGAGGAAGGTCCACAATCCATCCCATTTTTTATGTATCGTGGCTGAAAAAATTAGTGAGTTATCATGGTCAATTGATGCCCCAAGTATCTCTCACAAGCCAAGATGGTCAGCCATTAGCTCAACTTGTTGTACTGGATAAGAGGATAATGAAAAGGTAGAACTAAGTAGGGATACAAGTGTTAATCCAATAGCCCAACTTAGTTCCTAAAAATTCAACTTAGAAGGATTGGTCTTTCACCTCTTCTCAATTTTCCACTCTCATACCTTGAGGTTAAGATCACTTTTACATAGGAGAATTTGTTAGGGATCAAAAATAAGAGACTAGATTTGAAAATTAGGATTAGTAGGTTACAATTTGTCCAGGTAATTATGAATGCTGTTATTTCCGTAATAGTAAGGGTATAACAACGTTTCGCAAGGGAGAATCGGCACCGTCAGATTAGTTTTGTTAATGAAATCCATTAAGATACTGTTAATCCCATTAAGAACCGTTACATTTAAGTCAAATGGTGCGTTTCACGAATAGACAGATAGCCATTGAATAAACGCCACTCGTATAAATAGTGAAGATGTGAACAGTAATAATAACGAATAACATAATTGA
This sequence comes from Bruguiera sexangula, assembly GCA_020141445.1. NCBI lineage: Eukaryota > Viridiplantae > Streptophyta > Magnoliopsida > Malpighiales > Rhizophoraceae > Bruguiera > Bruguiera sexangula. The sequence continues at coordinate 8,790,662 of JAHLGP010020635.1, forward strand.
TTTTTTTTTTTTTTCTTTCTCTCTAAGGTTCTCTCTGCTCTGTCTCTCAAACTTTCTCTCTCTTTTCCCGCCTCCCTCTCAATTGCAATCTCAATCTCAAACCCTAACCCTTCTCGGATCTCAAGATCGAACATGTTTATGTAATTTCTGTTTTTCCCGGCTCTGAACGTTATTGGTGAGTCTTTGGACTTCTTTCAGTATATTCTGTCTTGTTGGATTTGTAGTTTTGTTTGACTTGGAGACTGTACCCCTGAGATTGATTTTTTTTTTTTTTCTCGGCTTCGAAATCCAATGGTTTTCATCGGAGATTTGTTATTTCATCAAGTTTGGTAATGGGTGTACAGGAAAAGTGATTTTACTGTATTCTTTGATGACAGTGTTGTTTTTTTCAATTGACTTGGATGATTTATTGAAATGATGATTGCTTTGCTTTGGGAATTTGTTACAGTGAAGGTTTTGGATTGAACCTTCGGATTGAGTTTTCTTTATCTTTCTCTGAAATCTGAAGAGATTTATAGGTTGAATTAGTCGGTAGATGTTTTCTTGAGTTTTTTGATGTCATTGCATGTATTCTTTATCAATGAGCTTCATCATTGTTCTTATTATTATGATTAGTTTCTATTTGTTGAGTGGTGTCGAAGTTATTGGTTTGTTTTATGAATGGATAATTATTGACAGACCTATGGGAATCTTCTGAATTACTTCAATTCCTGTGCATCATTCTGTGGCATGCTGGTATCTTGAATTTGAAAGTTTTGAAATCGGGGTGCAAGTGGACTTTCATGTCTACTATTTCCTCGGGTAAATCGATCATGTTGGAAATAATTATCTCTTCTGATGAAATTTCTAAAATTCCTCTGGTCTGCTTTTTGACAGAGATCATGGAGACATGTCCAACAAGAAATATTGTCACGATAAATGTGTATATCTTGGAGCTCTTAAATTCATGCCACATACAGTTTACAAAATCCAATGCCATGGGAACAAATTCGTGATGTGAAGGTTCAGTATCATATAACTGGAGCAATCACTTTTTGTGAATGAGATACCATGGGGTGTTGAACCTATATGCTTAGCTCAAGTATGTTTCTTGCCCCTCTGCAGGAATTTGTCAATGTAGTCTGTGTCTTAATCTATTTGTCAATGTAGTCTGTGTCTTAATCTATGTGTCATTTGATTCACATTTACAATTACAACACTCTGCTGACAATTAATGTCTTTTTTAGCGGGGCACAATGTGGATTATGATGCGAAGGGAGAAGAGGGATTGGTGACATTTCAGGAGAATGAGGTTTCCACCATTGGATGACAAGGAACCTCCATTGGATTATGCTCATAATCTGTTAGAGGTTGATCCTTTAGAGCCTATCCAACTAGAGTTAGATGAAGGAGAAGACTCTGCTGTATATACTTGGTTTTGTGACCATAAGCCTCTTGTCAAAACAAAGCTTATCAATGGTCTGAGTTATAGGAAGTGGCACCTCTCTCTTCCAATCATGGCAGCTCTTCACAGGCTGGCAGGACAGCTTCTTTCTGTTCTAATTGACCGCAACTATTTCTGCTTGTTTGACATGGAGTCTTTCTTTACTGCTAAAGCATTGAACAAGTGCATACCTGGTGAGTGACATGCTTTCATGGTATTTTCTGTGATTTTGTATACCTTTGTTATGTACTTGTGGTACACTCTAAATTTTACAAGTCAGTCCTGACACCTAAATTTTCTGCATATAGAATGATGCCATTGTTAGGATGATGCCAAAGAAATAACATCCATTTATATGGGAGCACCATTTTTCATGTTTCTCATTTCATTTTCCATTTATTATTTTCCCGGAAAAGTGCATTTTCATATAAGGGTTGGGTCATGCTGTTATTTTATCACTTGTAATAAAGTAATGCCTGTTTTATACTGCCATTAGTTCACATGGTCTAAATTATAAACTTGAAAAAGACCATAAGTGACATGGAAGAACTTTTTGAGTAACCTGATTTTAGGAGGAAATTCCCAGTGGATTTCATATGCTAGAACTAATGAGAAACTGTTGGTGATTTGTTCTGAAATCCCATGTAAAATACTTTATATTTCTTTTTGATTGTTTCCTGGCTTTAACTGCTTGTTCTTTGTCAGGTGGACCAAAGTTTGAGCCTTTGTATTGCAACATGGAGAGAGAGGATGAAGACTGGAATGAATTCAATGACATTAATAAACTCATTATTCATTCACCTCTGAGGACTGAGTATAGAATTGCATTCCCCCATCTCTATAACAACAGACCTAGGAAGGTGAAATTTGATGTGTATCACACCCCAATGATCATGTATATAAAGGCCATGGGTCCTGATTTGCCTGCTTTCTGTTTTGATCCTCTACTACATCCCATGGTGCCCATTAATAAGGAACATCAGGAAAAGAAGGTTCATGCTGATGAGGAGGATGATGATTTCTTGTTTCCCCAAGGGGTGGAACCCTTGCTGCAGGAAACTCAGCTTTATACAGATACCACAGCTGCTGGAATTTCCCTGTTGTTTGCGCCATGGCCTTTTAACATGAGATCTGGTCGGATGCAACAGGCAGAAGACATAACCCTTGTATCTGAATGGTATAAGGTGCGCTGGTAAGATTATCACTGTTCTTGTGCTTTTCACATGTGTAATTCTGTTTATAAGTCATACCTAAAGTGATTTGTTTTGTGGTTATACCCTTTCAGTCCTCCAACATATCCATTGAAAGTTCAGGTTAGCTACCAGAAACTGTTGAAAAGCTTCATCACAGACCACCAAAAGCTCAAAAGAAGAAGTACTTGTATAGGCCTCTAGCAGCAACCAAGTTCTTCCAATCAACAGAACTTGATTGGGCTGAAGCAGGTCTCCAAGTCTGTAGGAAGGGCTACAACATGCTGAATTTGTTGATACACAGGAAAAACCTAAATTACCTTCATCTTGACTACAATTTCAACTTGAAGCCTGTGAAGACTCCTACTACAAAGGAACGCAAGAAGTCACATTTTGGCAATGCTTTTCATCTTTATCGTGAGATTTTGCATCTGACAAAGCTTGTCGTTGATGCCAATATACAGTTCCAGTTGGGTAATGTAGATGCATTCCAACTGGCTGATGGTCTGCAGTACATAACCATGTTGGCCAGTTGACTGGAATGTATAGATACAAGTACAGGCTGGTGCAACAAATAAGGATGTGCAAATATCTGAAGCACTTGACTTGTTATCACTTCAATACTGGTCCTGTGGGGAAAGGACCTGGTTATGGGCTCTGGGCACCTATGTGGAGGGTATGGTTATTTTTCCTATCTGGCATAATTTCTCTTTTAGAACAATAGTTGGGAAATCTCCTTGCACGGCAGTTTGAAGGACACCACTCAAAAGGAACAGCCAAGTCGGTGACAAAGCAACATGTTGAGAGCCACTTTGATTTGGAGCCCCGTGCCGCTGTTATGCACGATGCCCTTGATGCCATGCCAGGTGAGCATCTTTCCTCCAGTACTGAGTTACCTTGTGTTTTGGTTCTTTTCATTATTATAGACATGTGAAATGTTTGATGATGTGATACTAAAACTGCAGAGGGAATTAAGCAAAATAAAACTGGAACTATACTGAGCACTTCAGTGAAGCTTGGTGCGGTTGGAAAGCAAACATTCCTTGGAAAGTTCCTGGTCTGCTAGTTCCCATTGAAAACATGATTCTACGTTATTTCAAGTCAAAAGCAGATTGGTAGACAAATGTCACTCACTATAACCGGCAATGCATAAGAAGAGGTGCTATTGTTGACGAGACAGTTTGTCGAAAAAATCTTAGAAGATTGACTCGTCTTTGGCTAAAGGCAGAACAGGTAATGTGGCATTCTTCTCCCACAGGGAACAATTAATGCTTCATTTCTTAAATGCATTGACATTGCTTATCATATTAGTCTAAATGTGTCTTCCATTTTATATTGTTTTCAGGAATGCCAACACAATTATTTGAAAGATGGTCCATATGTTACCCTGGCAGAGGCAGTGGCTATTTATGCAACACTGTTCATTGGATGGAATCCAGAAAGTTTCCCCCCACCCTCCATTGTCATATATGCATGACACAAAGCCACTTATCTTCACTCTGGAACAGTTGACGGAATCGTATGGTATGGCTGTGAGACTAGACAAATTACAGAGGGAAGAACTGGGTGTTATTGAACAAGCTTATGATAATCCACATGAGGCTTTGTCATGAATTAAGCATCACCTGCTTTCTCAGCTTGCCTTCAAAGAAGAGAGTTGATCACTGTAGAGAAATTTGGCGTTGACATTGTCATTTCTTTCTCTGCTAGTCACTCTGCATTGGAATTGGAATCTGAGTGAAGTTTGGTTTATTAAGTGATTTGTTGTATTCCCTTTTTGTTTGCAGGTTGGCATTGAGTTTATGGATTTGTATAGTGCTCTGATTCCAGTATATGGAATTGAACCTCTTGAAAAAATAAACAGATGTGTATATTGACCAGCATCTGTGGTATGAAGGTGATAAGCGTCACCTTGCTCCAAATTGGATTAAACCTGCAGATTCCGAGCCTCCACCATTACTACTTTAAAAATGGTGTCAGGGCATAAACAATTTACAGGGCATTTGGGACACAAGTGAAGGACAGTAAATGGTGATGCTTCAGACAAAGTTTGAGAAATTCTTTGAAAAGATTGATTTGACGATGTTAAATAGGCAAATGATGTTAATATTTTCCCCCGGAATTATGATAAACCAGGTTTCTAATTTTGTAAATTAACATTGCTTACTGTGCAATTTTGCAGGCTTCTTCGTTTGGTTCTGGACCACAACTTTGCTGACTATGTCCCTACCAAGAATAATGTTGTGTTGTCCTACAAAGTTATGAATACGTGGGCTTCAGTTTGCCTCTTTTTTTGTACAGTATTATGGATTTGTTCTGGATCTCCTACTTCTTGGGTTGACTCATGCAACTGATATTGCTGGTCAACCACAAATGCAAAATGAGTTTATGACTTATTGCGATACAAAAGTTGAGACATGACATCTAATCCATCCATACTCTAGGTACATTGACAAGGTGCATATACTGTTTCACTACACCCATGAAGAGGCTCGTGACCTTATCCAGCAGTATCTCACTGAGCATCCTGACCCCAACAATGAAAATATGGTTGGATATCAAAACAAGAAATGTTGGCCAAGAGATGCAAGGATGAGGCTTATGAAACATGATGGTAAGCATTTCTCTCAAATGCATGTTATAATTTCAATTTTTGTTGGTGATTTTTATTTCATTTGAATAACAATTTTTTCCCACTCTTCCGCTAAATCTTGAAAGGAGTGTTTTCTATGATATGAAGAACCGTCTACCTTGGAGCATTACGACTTTGGAATGGGAGAACAGTTTTGTTTCTGTTTACAGCAAGGACAATCCTAATGTGCTGTTTAGCATGTATGTATATCTTTGCTCATGAATTTTATTGGATAGCATGAACAGTCAAAATTTTTTGATTTAGTATTGTGTTGGAATGATAAATCATAAATGTTTCTTCTGTGTAGGTGTGGCTTTGAGATGCAGATCCTTCCTAAAATAAGGATGAAACAAGAAGCATTCAGCAATACCACAGATGGGATTTGGAATTTGCAGAAAGAGCAGACTAAGAAGCAGACTGCAGTTGCTTTCCTACGGGTTCATGATGAACACATGAAGGTGTTTGAGAATCGTGTGAGGCAGATGCTTATGTCTTCAGGGTCAACTACTTTCACCAAGATTGTCAACAAGTGGAATACAGTCTTGATAGGTAGGGGCATGTCACATTCTTTGTTTTCAAATTTAAGTTTCATGCCCTTTTTCACACTAGTAAATTTCCTTCTTATCTTCTCTTTGTGTCTATAGGTCTAATGACTTATTTCATCTGTGCATACACAAGAGCTGCTAGATTTATTAGTCAAATTTGAAAACAAAATCCAAACTGGCATCAAGATTGGGTTAAACTCAAAAATGCCAAGCAGGTAAGTATTTTTGTTGAGTTTAAGTCATGTTTTAATTTGCTTTCTTGTAGAAATTTTGCTTTGAATCTAGATTCCCTCTTCAGATTTCCTCCGGTTATCTTCTATACTCCAAAAGAAATTGGAGGACTTGGCATGTAATCAATGGGTCACTTATTGATTCCCCAAAGTGACCTTAGATATAGTCAGCAGACAGATGTTGGTGTAACCCACTTCAGGAGTGGAATGAGTCATGAGGAGGACCAGCTGATTCCAAATCCTTATTGCGACATTCAGGTAGGTAGGATTTTCTTTTTCTTTGCCTTTTTTCTTTTCTTTTTTTTAAATTCATAGCATGTCATGCGGTCATCTCGTTCTCTTTAATTTGGCATCCTGATCTTGTTATTGCTTTGTCAACTGCCTTGGTAAAGTGAGTTCATTGATTCACAGCATGTCTGGGCAGAATATGCATTAAAGAGGCAGGAAGCACAGGCAAATAGGCATTTAACCCTTGAAGATTTGGAAGTAAGTTTTTTTCCCATGCTCACTTGCACATTTGCATGCACATATGGGGGTTATTTTCTGTACACTAAGCTTTATTGACATACTTTGATCTGATTATTGTGGACTTTGGCGTTCACAATATTGATTTTTCCTTTTTGTGTACATGTGTGGGGGTTCATGTGGATGGGTGGAATGGAGGGAGCTTGTTGTTTTCTTTTTTTTTTGGGGGGGGGGCGGGGAGGAGGAGAAGAAAAAGAAGAGGGGGTAATTTGGCAGTTCTCTGATGTTTCTTGAGTTATTTATTTAAGCTTGTTTGCTAAAGGCTTATCCTGCTATATCGACAGGATTCATGGGATGGGAATTCCACATATTAATACATTGTTTCAGAGGGACTATCACACTTTAGCTTATGACAAGGGATGGAGAGTATGCACAGAGTTCAAGCAGTACTAGGTTCTCAAACAAAATCCATTCTGGTGGACACATCAAAGGCATGTTGGGAAACTGTGGAACTTGAACAACTATCAAACAGATGTCATCCAAGCTCTTGGTGGTGTTGAGGGAGTTCTCGATCATACTTTGTTCAAAGGAACATAGTAAGTATTCTCATTTGATAACATTTTTTTTCCTTCATTTTAATTTCCTCTCATCAGGAATGCTGTTGAAGGTCATATCATTATAAGCATTTTCTCCATTATAATCATCTAATTAGGAATACTACTGAAGAGCACATCCTTGTTATGTGTGCTTTTCTAGAGGAAAAGAGGAAAACTGGGAAACTGCTGTATGTCCTTTTGAGTTATAAACCACCTCATGGATAGAAGCCCTTAATTAAAATTGCAGATTAGTATTATTCACTTTGACAATTAAATAATAAGTCTTATTAAAAATTTCAACATGGCAACTTAAATTACTGCCATTTATATAATTAGAAATGTTAACTATTTTTTTTTTCAATGAAATTCAGTTTTCCAACCTGGGAGTGTCTTTTTTGGAAGAATGCTTCTGGCTTTGCGGAGTCAATGAAGTACAAGAAGCTCATGAATGCTAAGAGATCTGGTCTCAATCAAATTCCTAACCGCAGGCTTACTCTTTGGTGGTCACCTATGATAAACCGAGCCAATGTTTAAGTTGGCTTCCAAGTGTAGCTGGATCTAAAAGGAATCTTCATGCACGGAAAGATTCCAACCTTGAAGATTTGGCCGATTCAGATGTTCCATGCTCACTTGTGGCAAAAGATTCATGAGGGTGCTTTCATGGATCTCTCTCAGGTCTTGGATCAGGAGCTTGATGCTTTGGAAATAGAACCTATGCAGAAGGAAACAATCCATCCTAGAAAGAGTTACTAGATGAACAGTTCCTGTGCTGACATTCTCCTCTTTGCTGCTCATAGATGGCCCATGTCAAAGCCTTGTCCTGTAGCTGAGTCTAAAGATGTTTTTTATCAGAAAGTGAGCAATAAGTACTGGATAGATGTGCAGCTCTGATGGGTGACTATGACTCTCATGATATTGAGCGTTATACCTGGGCCAAGTTTATGGATTACACAACAGACAACATGCCTATATATCCATCACCAACTGGTATTTTCTTCGTTTAATATTTTTCATTTTACTATTTTCATTTATTGTTTATCTTCTTTCTGTATACGGTGTCAAATGGTTCATACTTATTTTTGGCTGCGCAGGGGTGATAATTAGGATTGATTTGGCACACAATTTGCATTCTGCTTTTGGTAATTGGTTTCCTGGGTCCAAACGACTGCCAGCCCAGGCTACGAACAAGATAATGAAGATGAAGTATCCCCTATATAATTTGTGGACCCTGTCCGTAGGTCATTGACAAATTTAGGACGAGCCTCTGATTCTTGTGCAAATTGTACGTTGTTGATGCAGTCAAACCCAGCTTTATATGCTCTGGGGGAGCGTACAAGGACAGGTTTGCAGTTGTATTCATCTGAGTCTATGGAACCGTATTTATCATCACAGAACTATGGTGAGATTTTCAGCAATCAGATAACATGTTTTGTTGATGGCACTGATGTGTATCATGTTACAATCCATAAGACATTTGAAGGAAATCTCACCACCAAACACATAGACGATGTGATCTTTATATTCAATCCGTGAACCGGGTGGTTGTTTTTAAAGGTTAGCATCCTGTGCTTAATGTTTGGTACTAGTTATTGTCCGAGTCTTTCTATATCTGAATTTCCCTTTGTTATATTTTGCAGGTCCCACACAAGTGTACGGGCAGGACAGAAGCATCTTGGTCAGCTTGCAAAGTGGAAAACAGCTGAAGAAGTAGCTGCTCTGGTTTGATCTTTGCCACTCGAAGAGCAGCCATAGCACATTATTGTGACATGTAAAGGCATGCTTGACCCATTGGAGGTTCACTTGCTTGATTTTCCAAATAGTCATTAGAGAAAGTGAGTTGCAGCTTCTTTTCCAGGCTTGCCTGGAGATAGATAAATTTGGTGATTTGATTTTAAAGGCAACAGAACCACATATGGTTTTGTTCATTATTTATGATGACTAGCTGAAGAGTGTTTCCTCTTACAGTGCATTCTCCCAGCTCATTCTCACCCTTTGTACACTCCGCATAAATAATGAGAAGACAAAGATGTTACTTGAGCCTGACAAGACCATCATTACTTGACAAGAAGTTCATCTCCCATCTGCACTTCCTGAACATGATTTCCTCAATGATCTGGATCCTTGGGATGGATGCACACATAGTGCAATGAGCTTCCTCAGTTATCACCACAGGTTTGGCATCTTCTTTGAATCCTGACTTTGTATTGCAGCCAACTTTGTATTGGCAGCAGTGGTTATGACTCCTAATGTTTTTCTTACCTGAGCAAATGATTATTGCAGGATCTTACATCACATGCTCAGATTCTAGAGAACAATAAACAATGGGATGGAGAAAAGGGCATTATATTGACTTGCAGTTTCACTCCGGGATGCTGCTCATTAACTGCATATAAGCTAACTCCAGGCGGTTATGAGTGAGGAAGACTTAACAAGGACACTGGAAGCAAACCTCATTTTTACTTGCCAACTCATATGAGAAGGTTCAGATGCTTCTAAGTGACCGCTTCTTTGGATTCTACATGGTAAGCATAGGTTTTAACAGTCTGTAGCCTATGTTGCACAGCGTCTCCTTTTCTGTTGGTTGATGTGATGAGAAGTGCTTCTTTGTTATGGCATTTGCTGCGTTGCTAACTGTTTCTTTTTCTTGTCTTCGAAGATACCTGATAATGGTCCATGGATTTACAACTTCGTGGGGGTGAAGCATACAGCGAGTATGAAGTATGGGATGAAGCTGGGGACACCCTGAGAGTCTTACCACGAGGACCATAGGCCCACTCATTACCTGGAGTTCAGCGACCTTGAGGAGGGCAAGACTGTTAAGGGCGATCGGGAGGATCATTCTCCTGAAAATGTCGATGACTTGTTTGTAGTTGAATCTGCATCTCCTTTTGGTACCTTTGTTCCCACGGAAACACAATTAGTTCCTTCACCTTTCCACTCTGCAATGCATGGATATGAAGATGTTGCAGGACAATGTAGCTGTAGTATGATAAATTGTAATTTTCAGCATAAAGATTTTGCAGCACAATAATAGTATTGTTTGAACCGTGTAAATATACATGTTCTGGAAGTGAATTTTCTTCCATATTTATTGCAATGTCAAGTTGAAAATGTTACATGATACAATGCAAGTATACAAATACAATCAATTAGAAACCAAATCATCAAAATTAATACAAAAGGTTATCAATACAACATAATTCAAACAAAACAAGCATTGGAAAAGCCTGCAATCATATACTTCTGACAAGCACATAGTGCCGTTTCGGTATTTCCTTGTGCAATCTACTTTACATCCAGCTTCACATCCTTCTCTTCCGAGATAAAGTCAGAGCTATCCTCAGCAACCGATGTTCCGTCATTATAATCAGCAACTGGAGGGGCCCTGAACAGTTCATCATTTTCTATTTCAGTCAATTTCTCCTTTGATTCTCCCTTCAGGAGATCTACCACTTCAAGAATTGTTGGTCTCTTCTCAGGCTGATTATGAGCGCATATGAGAGCAACATAAATGACTCTTTTCAGCTCTTCCTCGTCCAGCTCCCCATTCAGCTTCTGATCAGCAAGTTCACTGAACTTCCTTTCACAAGCCAATGGTCTAGCCCAATCTGTGATTGTACGCTTTGCAGTTGCGCTAAGTTTCTCAAGAGGTTTTTTTCCACTGGCAAGTTCTAGTAAGAGAATGCCAAAGCTATAGACATCACAGCTTTTGGAAGCTTTTCCTAGCATGGCGTATTCCGGGGCAAGATAACCAAGGGTACCTTTAACTCTAGTGGTTACATGAGTTGCACCCTCATGGATTAGCTTAGCAAATCCAAAATCAGAAATCTGAGCTTCGAAATCTGAATCTAGCAAAACATTACTAGCTTTGATATCTCTGTGGATAATATGCGGGGTTGCATAGTGATGAAGATAACTGGTTCAACCAAATCATGAGATTAGTGTGCATGACAGAAAGACAAAATAAGAGCAAAGTTGAGTTTGCTACTTACGCAATCCCCTTGGCAGAACCTATTGCAATATTCATCCGTCTCTTCCAATCAAGAAGACATTCTGTCGAGTGCTGCCCATGAAGATGAGAATGCAAGCTCAAATTTGGCATGTAGTCATATACTATCAGGCGTTCTTGCCCTTCAGCACAATACCCACGAAGACAAAGCAAATTCTTGTGCCTAACACGAGCTAGTATCTCAACTTCAACAGAAAATTCCATATCGGCTTTGTTGCTCCAAGCCTTCAACCTTTTAACTGCAATCTGCATAAATCTCTATTTCAGAATTGTGATCTAGTTCAGTTATTACTACAAAAAGTTTGGATAAACAGTCAGAAGGTATCTTTTGTTATATGATATAGCATTCCTACATTTGAAGACTTGCATAAGGTACAGAACATCCAATTCAGCATTCACTAGAAAGTAAATATCAGTTGGGTATCAAGCAATGATTATTAGCATACTAGCTTGCCATTGGTAGAGGTACTTCAACTGAGAAATTAATTGTCATATCTTAAGGGAAACTCACACTGTGGAGTCTGAGAAAGGATCAAATGTATGCAACCTTGATCTTGTTTTCACAAGGAGGCAATTTCAACCTGTTATGTCCAGGTCACTATGGAGTAATCTTAATTTTCGTATCTTGATTAGCTAATAACAAGGCTAACAATTGCAGATATTTTATTGTTACTTTTCAAAGTGCTCTCTTAACTAAGCACATAAAGTAAGTTTCCAGACAAAGTATAAATGAGTACTCCGCATAACAACCAAAGAAAGGTAAATTTGAACTACTCCTCCCAAGGCATATAAATTGCTAGTCCCTAGAGCAACATAATAAAAGTCTACCATGGCATATGCACTTGGAACAATATTTATAAATTCTCAAAGAGTTCCTCCATTGCTGGCAAATTCCTTAACTAAGAGAGTAAGATTTGTTGCAATTCACTAATAACTGCATACATTGCAACCAACTTCTGAACTTACATCGTATTGACTCAATTGGCCAACTTTGGAGGGTACTAGTACAACATAAATTTGTTGGCTCAAGAATCACAATGGATTATCAAAATGATACATTTTGAGTTCTATCAATTAAATAACTAAGGATCAACATAGCGCTAGGGCCTGAGGTCAACAACTGATGAACTCAGTCAACTGGTCAAGTTGGCAATTTGAAATATTACCTGTGATCCATCCCAAAGCTGACCCCAGTAAACACTGCCAAATCCTCCTTCTCCCAGCTTGTTATCATAATTAAAATTGTTTGTGGCTGCATGCAATTCTTTCAAGGAGAAAATGCGCCATGCAGACTGCTTCTTTCCTCGCTCTTCCCTGTACATTAGCATAGACTGTAAATCAATCTTTTTCTTATTAAAATACTGGTTTTGTAGATTGCATCAATTGAACAATTCATCAACAAAATTCTCTAGGTAACAATCATCTGTTTGTTTCCAGCAACTAGCAAGTAAGCCAAACCTATTTACTTTTCATTTTACAAAATGCAAGGACCAAAACCATTTGAATCCCCTATATTTCTGAGAATATTAACAAAGGCCTCTCAGTATAACCTACAATACTTTTTCAACATACAGGCCTATGTCCGGATTGAAAACCGATATAAAATTCTACTTTGCCATCTGAAGACCCTAAATTTACACCGTGCTTCACTTTCTTTTAGTTTTCTAAATTTTACCAGCATCAATCCAATGAAGACAAAGCACCGTTTCCAAAATAAGCCAAAAAAAAAAAAAAAAAAAGCTCACAAACATGACAGCACTCCCAATACCATAGCGTCACCCAGCCTCAAACCCATGAAAAAATTTCAAGTGCTATTAGAACAAGCACAACGACGGCAACTTCTCAAGAAAAATAACCGAAAAAAAAAGAGAGAGAGTAAAATTCCATACAACAACTAAAGAAACAAAGTTAATAATCAGTCGATCCAATCAAGTAATGAAAAGAAAATAAAGCTTCATTAACAAGGAACATACCGATCCAAGACATTTCCACAACAGAAAAAAGAACCAAACCCCATAGTCACCTTCACCGACCAAAACCCACTTGTCCTTTCTCTCTCAAATTGAAAACCCACTATTCTTTCACCCTTATGTTGCCTCCTCAACCCTCCAGCTCCGTTTTGCTTCTTTTGCTTTTTCTCTCTTTCCACACTGGCTCCTACTTGCTGCTTGCTGTTACTGGCTTGTTGTCAGCGGCAGAGAGTTAAAGATAGGAAACAGAAAGTCGATGCAAGAGGTAACACTTTGAGGGGTTAAGGCAGACATGTCCTCTTGTGGGAGGAGCTTCGCGGGTTCTTCAGTCAACTTATGCTTCGCTTTTCGCCTAGGCAAGCTCTTGCCAGAGGAGCGTTACAGAGAGAGCGAGAGAGAGAGAGAGAATAAAATAAATAAAATGGAAGAGTGTGATTTAAGCCTTCTTCTTTCTTTCTTCTTTGTCATTTGCCGTGGAAACTCCCCGATGTAAAATTTATGTTTGAGAAATATTAAAACTATATTTATGATATATATATATATATATATATTATAATATTTACGATATTTTTGAAGAGGATGAAATCATTTGTATTCCCCTTACTCCTTTTTCTTCTAGTATATATACATTTTGCATCTTGGGGAAATATTGAATGGTGGCGGTTCTTTTCATGAAATTCAAATGACGTAAATAGATAAATATTATGTCACATATTATATTTGTTAATTACTTTTATAGCCACCCCCCCCAAAAAAAAAATATATATATATATATATACATATTCATATTCCTTTAATATGTAATTATAATTATTGACAAAAAGACTTTTAAAAAATCAATTATAATAGCATCGTCTTAGTCATAAATTGGCACACAATTAGAACCAAAGTAGTACATTAATTGCCACACACGCCCCATACGTATCGAAAGTTGACAGAGAGGGAGAGAAAGCGACTTCCATGTAAGAGGAAAACGCGAAAGCGTAGCCTATGTATGTGTCATAGAGTCGCGATCGTATTTCCAATTCAAAGTCGGCTGCAATACCGTATTTTGTCAGCCTAGTTGCCATCTATTCTCCCAACAAAAAAAACAAAAATAAATAAATAAATAACAAAGAATCATTTGCCATGCTTTCTTTCTAGGCATTTAAAATAAGTTGGGTCGTGCTAGCAACGGCCCACTCTTTTTGAAAACTTAATTGCTTTGTGTCGCGTTACTATAAGGACCCATTTACCTTTTTTGTGCCATGTTTAAGTTTCATATTCATAAAACAAAAATAAATATACAAAATATATATGTACAACTTAAGTAAAAGATAAAAAAAAATAGTAAAATTTTTAAATTTAAGAAAGATAATAAAATATGAATCAAATATTTCTATATGAAACTTTATTAAAAAAAATTCAAATTTCAATTACAATCATTTAGGTTAGTTATTTTTTTCATTTTTAACTAATAATTATGTATTTTATTTTATTTTGATAATTTAATTATATTTAGATTATATAAATTAACATGTAGACTTTTTTTGCTATAATTATTTTAATCTAATCACGTAACAAATAGTTTTTTTTAATATTATACTAATATTCAATAATATAATAAAAATATAGACATACTCATAATAAGTTAAAAATGGGTCGTATTGTGCCTGGGCCACATGCCGAAAGTTCTCGGCCTAAATTAGATCCAGCTGATCATCACTATTTATTTGTGGGCCATGCTTAGGCCAGCCCATATTGAGTCGTGTGGAGATGACCCATTTTTCATGCCTATTTCTTATGCTGTTATTAAATTCTTCATTTATAATATCAAAATCAATTTATCTTCAATAAGGAGTGAACTACAAATTTCTTCAATTTCATTTTTTAATTTTTAAAATTTTTAAGTTTCAAAAAGTTAAATTATTTATTAATATTTAAGTGAACTTATATATTAAAACTAGATGATGAAAGGAAAAATAAGTGATAAATTTAATTATGAATTATGTAATTTACCCATCTTTCCTCTACATCCATCTAGTTTTTTGAAGGAAAGTCATTCAACATAGAAAAATAACCAAAGGACTTTATTAATTTTTTTCTAAAAACCTTTTTCTTTCTTCTTAATTCCTTTTAAATCTAAACCTTTTTGTTTTTTAATCTTTCATTTTGATATGGATCCTTCAACTATACAATTACCATCTTGATTTCCTCTTTATCAATAAAGAAGAAATGGGTCCTTCAAAATTTTTATTATTGATTTAGTCAGTTAGTTTGGTTAATTTTTCTTGAAATTTTAAAATTAAGTAAAGGAATTTTGAGGAAGTTAATGAGCATTATGTGTGTTTTTTTAGGGAATAATAATATTGACAGTTGGCTTAAGAATAATTATGGAAGTAGTAGTTATATATAGACATGATCATGGTTCAATTTAAGCTAAAAACAAACTAGAACTGAACAGACCTAAAACCAAAACTTGCTCCTCCAATTGTGTTTAGAGTTGTAATTAGACAAATAGATGATTTGGTTATGGTTTTGCCCTTTAAAAAACCCTAAACTTATGATTAAACTGTCAATTCCACTAAAAAAAATAAATAAAAAAGAAATTATAAAAAATTCTTCATTCACATCTCTCTCTTTCTTTCTCTTAAATCTTAATTGCTTTTTACATAACAATTTTATTATTATTAATTTTTAATTTTCATATTCTTATTATTGTAAAATATTTTTGTTCGTTTGTTTATTACAAGTTAATTATTTATAAATTAATTTTTCTTGGTAAAAAAATATTATTTTGCAATAATTTTTTTGAAAAATTGTATTATTTTATACATTTTTTTTTTCAAATTCAAGTATTATTTTAATATTTATTTATCAACAAAATGTTGAGTTAAAGACACAATAATAAGGATAAAGGTAAGACTATTGAGGAAGTTTTATATTCTTGATGTTAATTTGATTGATATAGAGTATAGATATTATACCTTAACCTTTCCTTTTAATGATGATTCTTTAGTTCTAGAAACTTAAGCAAGTCAACCAATCAACACTAAAAAAAAAAAAAGAATTTGATTATTGAATTGATGTTTTTGAGGTACATTTCACAAAGCAGTGAAGCTAAGGGAAAGATTAACATGATAGTAAGTTAATTTTTTCAATTATTATTATTATTATTTTTTTTTTTTGCAAACCTTAAATTTTTAACATATTAGTATGTTTTTCAAACTTTATATTATTCTTTATCCAACAAATGCCATAATAAATTTAGGTAAAGTGCAATAAATAGGCTAATGGTAATGGTATGCTATGCTATCTAAACATTGTAAAAAACACAAGTGTCAACTTTAATGAGTAAAGAAAAGACATATATGTAGATTTTTGGGTATAATTCTTTTAACCTTAATACATTATTTCATCTTTTCAATTCTACAAATAAAGACAAAATGGTTAGGATTGTAGCTTTTATTGATTTGTCATTTAGTTTTGGTGAGAAAGTTGATTTTTTGAAATATTGCAAAAAAGCTTTAAATCCTATAGTTAATGTGTACTTAGGACTACACTCTCACACACACTTCGTAAAGCACACCAATATTCATGCTCTAATACTCTTTGTTTTATGATTTTATTTTATTGCTTTAATAGCTTATGTTCTTAATTTGATAAATTGTATTATGTTTGGTTTGGAGCATTATTTTAGGGGGAGCATTTACATTAGAATCAATTATTTTATCATCATAAAAAGGGGGAGAATGTTAAATTAGGTGCTCTTATTATATGTTTTGATGTGCCAACATTAATTGATTATTATTTCCACAAGCATTTATTCTTTTATTTGATTGTTTATATGTTAAGTTGCTAAAAAATTCCTTAGTGGCCATTTATAATGATTATTAATTGTTATATCTTTACCATATATATTCTAAAGCTTTTAAGTTTATATTCTTTTATGACAAAAAAAAAAAAAGTTATTTGAACATTATTTTTATTTGGGCATTCAGCTATAGGCTAAAAACTTTGACTTTCATCTTTGTATGGAAAGAAAATCAATTTGTGGTCCATGTTTATGGTAAACACAGTTTGGCATTATAAAAAGTTGCTGTCAGCTTCTTTAAGGTCCCACAAAGAAATTATTTACCTATAAGGAAAGGAAAAAGAGTCAATGGTGAAATAATTTTATTGTGTTGGCAAGATTCAAAAGGAATTAAAAATTGAGAATCACCATGGAGCAATCTTTTATTCCTTTGTGCTAACAAAAATTCAAAAGAGCCTTCATGTGTGGAATGTCTTCAACCCTTGGTGTTAGAATTTTTCTTTTTTCTACTAGGAAAATTCATATCACACTCTACATGGAAAGAATTCTTTATTGGAATTTTCATCAACAATAAGAAGGAAAAGCTTAAAGCCAAAGTTTTGAAGATTCCACACTATTTGGGAAAGTCTTGGCTAGAGAAAACATTTAAGGAAATATCGTTTAAGTTTAAGTAACAAATTTGGAAATATTCCATATATACTGAATCGATTCAATTTATTGTCTTGATCAACTAGTACAAAAAATGGTAAGTATAATACAAAATTTTCGGATTCTAGCCAAATGTTCCAAATCAACATTTTAATCTCTTCTCTAAGGCTATATAAAACTCATGTTATATAATAACCAAATTAGCTCTCAAAATCTCTTTTCATTATATTAAGTTTCGTAAGAATCAAAAAGACAAAAAGGGGGATTATTAGGAGCAAGTGTTTCTCTAAGTAAAAGTGAGAAAAATTTAAGCATTCTAAGTATATAGAATGAGAGTTTGAGTGTGTGAAGTGAGTATAAGTGCTTAAAGTGTTATAAGAAAGGTTAAGGACTTTTATGTATGTTGTTATTGCTCTCCTACCAATTAGAGAGTTTGATAATAGAGTTGAAACTCTCAAAAAGAATTATTTGAGGAAATGATTTAATATCAAGAGATTTAAATGTCTATAAATCATCATATCTTGTTTCTCTCTCCTTTGATCTCTTGTATTACTGGTCATGTTCACATATGATAACAAGTTGTTATCTTGTGTTTGATTTTTCTTCTTATACACATTACACACACATTACATGAATGGATTGTTATTGTTATTCATTTGCGATTTGTTTTTATTTGTTCACTTTATGCAATTCATAAGCACCTATTCTTATAACCTAATTCAAACCTCCCTCTTGGGATATCTTTGGGACTAAAATGATTGTGCTTTGTAAATATTAATCCCCTTAGTTTTTTATGGCTGGGTAAGTAGTCAATGGTTATAGGATATCAATTAACTTCAATCAATATTTACCATTCCTATATAATTAAGGATTCATATGATATTATACTGTATTGGATAGACTTAAAATGTCACTTTGCTAAGAAAATTAAGTGTGACAAAAAAATTTTAAAATGGAGAAATATAGAAAATAATAATAATAAAATGTGACCAAAATCCAAATTTCAATTAGGGGTAGATCTTGCATATGGATTCATAGTTGCTTTGACTCCTTTTACATTAAATAATGTCTAATGTTATATTAATGAGTTTTAATTTGGAGATACATAAATCATGACAATGTATTATATGATATGTTGATATTTTTAATTTGATGATGTTTGAATTATTTTAAAGATTGAAAGGGAAAAATGAGAGGGAAGGTACTATATTAAATTCATTAGATTGATACTTAAGGTAGATGGAGAAGTCATTGCATTTATTCATAGTAGTTTTTCTCTTTATGCCTTTTTTTTTTCTTATATGCCAAAAAAATTTATAAATACAAACAATAAACTTGTAGTTCTTGGTTGAGGAGTGTGGAAAACCACCTCACCAAACTCATGAATCCACCCCACTAAGAAAGACGAACACTAAGAGCTCTTATCCTTTAAACTACTCTTGAAACCTAGAACCAAATCCTAGACCTAGCCAACGATGGTGATGCAACCCTTTATTTCCACTAGAGGCTCCAACTTTGAACTCTCTCCAATGATTAGCAACTCAAAGGCTATCCTTCTCTCCACTATGTAGGTTCCAAGAATATTCCCTAACTGATTTTAAGTAAGAGGACAATAAGAGCTCTTCACCTATTATGCACTTATCTTTACAAGGGCGCCCTATTAAAAAGGAGCAAGAGACCCCTTTGGTCCAAGATAAGGTGATAAAACAAGTTAAGAAACTAATACTTTAAGTTGTTGTCTTATGTAATAAAACACTATCTCCTTATAAAGACACTTCCTTTTCTCCTTGAAGATCTAGGATGCACCCTTAAGAGAAGTTTAAGATGCTTAACTTGAATTCTTACAATGAAACTTTTAATCTAATAGACCATTAAAATTGATTTTGCACCCTATGGTCCTATATGAAGCCTTAAATACCATTATGTACAAGGTTTTCATTACTACCTTTAAGAAGGTAGCCTAATGATGGATGCAGAGCTCCCCTTAGGCTCCATCACAAGCTTAGGATACTTAAACTAGCAATTTATAACCTAATTCATCACCAATAAGTAGCAAAAGAAGGACTAGTGGTGTTGATGGCTATTCACTAATAACACAAGGAATCATTAAGAGAATATATTTCTCACCTTAATATGGAGATGTTAAATATAATGGTTAAATCTTAAATTTTCCATGACAATATTTTGCACTAGTCTAAAAAAAATCCCACTTCATTTACTCCTTAAACAAAAAATCACTAACAAACTTTGTCGAAATAATGTTGCAAATGGAAAAGTACAACTTAGCAAAAAATGCTTAAAAGGCTGAAAGTAAAGTTGAAAGATGCTAGAAGAATAGAGAAGACAAGAAGTTAAAAGACAAAAAAAAAAAAAGTTAGTCTCTCACTCCCACTACAGAAAAAACAAAGGAGTTGCAGTTTAAGATCAACTTATATGTGGTTTACACTTCTCAACATTACTTGGACCAATATCTTTATAGAAATCAAATACAAAGACATAATTAAATGACCTTGATAGTTCTTCTTTCCCCTTTAAATGGGTGTGTATTCCAAATTTTTTCATTTTCATAATGATCACAAACACAACATAAAGGACTATTGCAATTTGAAGGATGAGGTAAAAAACTTCATTAAAAGAAGCTTTCTCTAGAAATTTGTACATAAAAAGGAACAGAAAAAGGAATGAAAAACAAGAAGTTGGACTTCAAGGATAAAAGAGCATCAGTTTAAAAGGGAAGGCCTACCAAGCAAAAACAACAAAACCATCTCACCTCCATTTTGCCCAACTAAAGGGGTTACTAGCCTAATTATATAAGGGATAGTAATCAGCATCATAACTTTGAAAATCCTATGTAATAAGGGTCTTAAATTTACAAGGCAAATGTCCTTAAAGGATCAAAGCTCCCATCGTATTCACAAATGATGATTTAGAAGGAACTAAATACCTTTATAATGATCTCTCAGTCATTAATGCCCTATTAAATGACTTTGATGTCTAAAGGGTGCTAGTTGATACAGAAAGCTCAATCAACATCATACAATATGAAGTATTCACCAAAATAGGCTTCATAAAAAAAATGCTCAAACTTGTCCATTGTCTACTTTATGGGCTCTTTAGTGAGCTCATCATTCTAAAAGACACAATCGAAGTACTTAGGAACTCTCATGCCAATCCCTAGGAACAATTATAGAATTCTTGGTAATCAATACTCATTCCTTTTATAATGTAATTTTTAAAATGTTAGCTTTTAAAGCATTTAATGTCATTTTATCTATAAAAAATTTAAAAATGAAATTCCTTACCTTGACCAAGATTTGAGAAGTCGAAGAGGATTATCCTCATAAACTAACCCCTAAAGTTAATTTTGCAAAAGTTTAATGTAGCTAGAAGAATTTTACAATAGTCTATGGAATTAAGAGAATTTGATATCTATTTTGACCTAAAAAAAGCTATCAAAACTCAAGTGTTAGCTAACTTTGTCAACAAATGCATTGACTTTAAATAAATAATGGTGACACTTTTAACCCTAACCCCATGATCTATATATGTCAATGGGTCCTCCAATAAACAAATTAGCAGAGTTAGAGTTATAATTTAAGAATTAAAAAATATGATTCTTGAGTACATTTTAAAGTTTTAGTTCACTATTTCAAATAACAAAACTAATCATAAGGTACTTGTTATTGAGTTGAAAATAGCTAAACCCTTAGAATAAAAAATTTAAAAGTACACAATTACTTTTATCTTGTCATAAGCCAAGTCATAGGAGATTATAAAACAAATAATGATACAATGACTATATATTTGCAAAAAGCAAAGAAAATTTAGGAAAATCTTATAAAAGTCAGAATGTAAATGAAGCTTATTAAAATCCCAAGAGCAGAAAACATATAAGTAGATAAGCTCTTTAAGTTCCAACCATTTTGGAAAAAGGGAGCTAAGAGACTTGTGATAATTAAAACTCTAAAGTGCCCCAATTATGAAATAATGATCACTAAGGTCTTACCCATTCAATCTAGACTCATAGGGTTAGATCCAATCGTCAAATACATTCAAACAACAGAACTCCTAAAAGATAAGTTAAAGCTTAAAATATCAAATATAAGGAAGCATGATACACTATTCTAAATAACAAGTTGTATAAAAGATTCTTTAGCCTCCCATTTCTTAAGTGTTAGATTGGGGAAAAAGATAATTATCCTAAGAGAAAGTCATGAAGGAATATATGAAAATCATGTTAGAGGAAGGTTATGACAACAAATCTCTAAAATAAGGTTTCAATTAACTAGTAATGAAAAATGATTTGATGGAGTAGCCAAAAAGGTGTGATAGCAATTAATAAATTGCCAACTTGTTTCAATTATTGGCTACCTTGCTAATGTTAATTCCTATTTCTTGGCCTTTTGCCCGTTAGGGTTTAAATGCCATAAGCCCATTCCAAATTGTTGTTGAGAAAAGAAAGTTTGTAGTGGTAGTAGTAGATTATTTCATCAAATGGGTAAAAACACAATTGTTGGCTATAATAACTAAGACCAATGTAAAAATTTGTTTGAAAGTTTATTATTTACAAATTTAGAATTCTTCGAGTCATCATCACAAACAATGGAAAAGGTGATAACATTAATTTCAGAAAATTCTACCAATACTTAATCATTCACTTAAAGTTTGCAACTGTTAAATACCCTCAAACAAATGAGTAAGTGAAAGTCACTAATGAACCCATAATCTAAGGGCTAAAAAAGAGGCTTGGAAAAGATAAAGTGCAATAGGCAAGCAAATTGCCTAGTGTCCTATAGGCCTATCACACCACACCTCAAGCCACTATAGGAAATATTATATTCACCTTAGCTTTTAGAACAAAAGTTATGATTTTAGTAAAAATAGAAGAGTCCAACTATCACCATAACAATTTTCAAGAAGATACCAATAATGATAGTCTTAAAGCTAACTTGGACTTATTAGAGGGAGTTAGAGAACAAGCCATGATCAACATAATGGTCTACTAGTGAAAAATGACCTTATATCATAACAGGTGGGTCAAAGAATGACTTTTCAAGGAATGTGATCTAAATTTTCACAAATAGGAGGCTAGCAAGAGTGAGGAAGCAACAACAAGTTGACACCTAATTAGGAGAGCCTATTTAAGGTAGCCAAAGTCATTTAACCCAAAAGCTGCAAACCAAGATAAACATATGGGATGTTAACTTTTATGGTTTAGAATTCGGCCAACTTAAAAGTTTACGATCAACAATGCCTTGTATTTTTGTTTTCTTCACTTACATTTGTAGAAATTTGTACATAATCGATTTAAAAGCAAATGAATGAAATAAAAGTTTCCTTATTGTCTTGTGTAATCTCACCTAAAAGACCTAACTTAGATCTGGGCACCTAAAGATGTGGTCAAGATATTAAGTACTTGAAAAATTAGTCAAGGTAGCATGTATCTAAAAAACCTTAACTCTGACCCAAGTACCTAAATACCTATTCAAGACTTTAGATATCTAAAAGACCTAGTCAAGATATTGGGCACCTAAAAGACTCAGCTTAGATCCAAAGCATCTAAAGACCTAATTAAGGCGTTAAGCACCTGAAAGGCTTGGTAAAGACATCAAGCACTGAAAAGGCTTGACTTAGATCCTAAACACTTAAAAGATTTAGTTAAGACATTTGACATGTAAAATAGCTAACTTAAATGTTGAACACCTAAAAGGCTTGGTTACAAGATCAAACACCTTAAAGACCTAGTTAAAACCTTGTACACCCTCAAGAGACCTAGTTAGCACTTTAAGCACCTAAAAATTCCAATGTGAACTCCAAACACCAAACATGACTTGATTAAGATATCAAGCATCCTGAGAGACCTAGCTAAGATTTTGGTCATCCAAAATACCTAGTCAACAAGATAAGCACTTGAAAAAGAAAAACATTGAAATCATCATCTTGAGTCAGTTGGACAACAAAAATCTTAAAAGTTATACTTCAAGAAAGCTAAAATAATATGTGGTTCAAAACAATACACCCAAAAGCTAGAAACAATAATGATAAAGTTTAAATACCACATTAAAAAATGGGTGGATTAAAAATAAATTTTATTCCATTCATTGTAAAAAGATACAAGAGTACAATTTTGTTAGGCCACCTGCTTACAATAATAAAATAAGAATATAGTTTTGTTTAGTCACCCTTTAACAACAAAAATAAGGGTATAACTTTACCCATTTACTCGTTCATTATATAATTACAGAGCTAAAACCCTTCATTCATTATATAATTATAGAGTTGAAACCCTAAATTAGAATGACCTCACTCAATTATTCCCATAAGCTATAAAAAAAAAAAAGAAGCAATCAAAAGCATGATAGTGTGAACCAATAGCATCAAAAAACAAACCAATTTTCCTATAAAAAGTATCAAGTTAAATTTGAAAAAAGACATTTAAGATCACTAAGCTTGAACAAGCTGTGTTGAATAACCTAAACTAAGTAATCACTTCAAACTCATGATGTCAAACAACAAAACAAGATCTCAAGGGAATTATTCACCTTGACACACTTGTCTATGGCTTAAGAATTTGCTAATCAAGTTCTTAAGAGAAACTAAAACTAATAGAGATTACTCAATCCTTATTGAAAAAACAACAAAAATTTATCCATATGGATTGAATGAAATTTCATTAATCTTAATGACTCAAGAGGAAGTATAAAATGGCAATAACTCATTACATAAAAATAGGACAATAAATGCTAATATTATTTTTAAGAGGAACCCATATTTTTTGACTTCTCCTAATACTTGTTTTATAAACAATAAAAAGTTGTGTATATTTATCACTTCCCCAAAAGCAAATGATAAAGGCACACCAACAAAACTAGAAGAAAATCTATCAGCATTGATGGCTTAGGAAAGAGTGACTAAAAACAAGAAAGAAACCATAATGATCAGTTACGAAAGGAACAATAAGGATTATCTTAAAAAGAATAGCAGCATAACTAAAGGATACTAAAGAATGTTGCATGTCAAAGCCTTTGGTGAGATCTAGATTAAGAGAAAATGGGCAACAATGAAAAGGAAGAATATGATGGAGTAATAAATGATACCCCCTACCTATATATAGGAAAAGGCCAATTAATAAATGTAAATATGCATTATAATTGTCATCAAAAACAATAATTATACAAAAACAACTAACATCTAAGTTTATAGAATCATAATAACCCATAAAGTGGAGAATTATATAAAAAAAATCAAGTGACGTCAATGGTTATGAAGGGTTAATTAGTGTGAGACCCCAAGCTAGTAAGTTATAACCCCATAAGAACAGGGCCAAATTAACTTAAAGCTTACCTGTTAAATGAAGACTAGCATATAACAATGCATGAAAAGAGAGCTTTACTATATAAAGAGGTACAGTCATGCCCAAATACAAGTAATATTTAAGTCTTAAATTTAATAACATTGCTATAACAAAAGCTACACAATTTAAGATGCATCAGATTCTTTAAACTAATAGAAGACTAAATGAGTTGGCAAAAAAATTATGAGGTAACAAGACTAGCCAAAGGTAAAGTGCCAATGAGTATCCATAACAACTTCCATAAATAAGGCTTTCAATTTTCGTGTAAAGGTTTTAGCACATTTAAGCCAAATTAACTACCTAATGGAAATGGTGCCCTTCACCCCAATAAAGAAGCGCTGAAAGTCGATCACTTAAGAAGTGAGACACTCTCCCTAAAAGTAGTCCATAAAACATCATAGTCTGTGTAAACTTATCCTCAACATAAGCTAGAACCCACCTTAAGAAGGTGATAAACCTAATCTTCTTGGTGATTGACTTTCCTTAACATTATAGTTACTCAAAGGCTTCAAGTAAAGAAATTCAACATGCTCCCTAAAATATAGTTATCCTAAAAGACTAGATAAAAGTCATTGCTTTAAATGAATGTAATGTCAAGGAATACCTTGACCCTTTTATGGAAGGTATAATCAAACCAAGTTATCAAAGTAAAAATACAGTTACCATTCATTTCCCCTTCTACTACCGGGGTCTCCTCACTATTTAAAATGGCTTTTAAAATGCCTTAAGATAGGCAATCTCAGCTTTGGCCTCCTTAGTCTCCTTAACAACATTAAGTTTTAGTTAATGGTATCATAAAGCATCTCCCTCTAGGGTAACTTCTTAGTCTTACACTTTAACTTTTGCAACTAAGAGAAGGGAATCTAAGCTTGCTAGCTTATTTTCAATATCCTTGTACTTTCTTTTTAAGTCATGGATAAATGCCTTCAACTAACTCTAAGGGTTAACTATAAGATTCGGCTATCAAGTTATAAATAAGCCTTACAAAGCTCATCCCTCTCCTTACAAAAAGACTCTGCTTAACTAAAATCCCTTTTCATCTTCTCTAGTTGTTAAAGCATACCTCAAAAATCTTTCATAATCATTTTCATGTTGACCTTAAACTTGATAGCAATCATGAGCAAATGAAACTCGAGTTCCAACCTAGTTTCCTAGGAACTTGGGATTTTATATCATAACTAATACCAAACTCAAAAAGGACTCTTTCTCATTCATGAACCCTAGCCCTGATAAAGGTTAATATACTCAAATCCTCAAACAACATATCTTTATAAAAGTCCTTTCCCTTACACAAACCCATTTACTAAATAAGTATATTTACAAAAAAGTCTTAAACATTAAAAGATCAATTTATGACTCTGTAGTTAGAAGAACAATAACATTGAGTGGCTTTTATGAGGCAACAATAAGGTATCACCCCTAACGATTTAACCACTAGATAACTTAGTGGTGACTCTAAATAACTTACCAATTGAGGGTTGTAGTGAACCCTACCCATCCCAAATGCACTTTGTAGGATTCTTCTTTCCAACATTATTAAAAGTCTTTTAGTTAAAAGTCTTCTTACTTAAGCCTATGTAAACTATTAGCCTTGAACTAATATTGTCAACTATGGTAGGATAAATGTTAGAACCTTGATCAAAAAAGACACCTACACAAAATAAAATAAATATCTAAGGATATTAAACACAAGGTATCACTAAGTAAATTTACCATGAGGGGAATGCTCATCAGTATCTTGAGTTACCCTTTCCTAGTATTTAACCATTACTTCTAGGTCCTCTAACTATGGAATTGAACACTCATATTATCTAGCTCCACTATATCCCTTTAGTCTAAAAAGAGAGCCATAATCACAAGTCCAAGTTTTATCCTACCCATACATAAGGCAACATTATATCTAGTTTTCCATCATAGAGAATGTACAAAAAGTTTCTTGACTCCCATTAGCAAACCATTAAAGAGTTCAACACTAGTCAACATCCTCGTATACCTTTCTTTGGTGACACTTAAGGTAGGAATACAAACTTCATTTGAGTTAATAAACATCTAGTGATAGGAATAGATATCATGACTCTCTATAGGCTAAATGAAAAAGAATAATCTCTTCCAATACCTTTCTTTTCACTCTTCATAAGGAATCAATTCACCTTCTAAAGCATTTATATCAATATGACACTTTCTATCCTTGATGGCATAAAATATTCATCCCCCTTATATAAACAAGCAATTATCCTATATAAATTAAGTAGTATAATCCTAATAATAATAGTCTAATACTAAAAACTAAAACCAATAAACTAATTAAAATTTTCTAAGAATTAAAAATTAATTAACTAAGTGTTATTCTTACAAAAACAAATAACTCCTATAAAGTTCGATGTACTAGAAAAGTAACCCTAATTTCTAGGTCTTTGTAATACAAGCCAATATATCTAGTAAGAGGACAATAGATCCTCTCATCCAAACAAGGAGTTATCACACTCATTTTCTTAGAAAAATAATAAAAGGAATGGATAAGTGTCATCCCTAAAACATAGCAAGGGCCCAATGACAACTAACATAAGTAAGAAGACCATAGAGAATCTAAACCAAGGACTTCTCACTTTCTAATTAGATATCACAATATCTCACAAGATGTTGTTTATGGTAAAGGGATTTTGGTAAGAATTCTTATAATGCAAAGGTGAATCCAAACCTACAGAATATTAAAAATCAAAAGAATCATTAAGCAAAAAGCTCATGAGTAAAAGCCTTTAAAGAATAATTGCTAAAAAAAAAAGAAAAAGAAAAGAACTAAGATCTTTATATATAAATAATAGCTATAAATAAAAAAGAGACAAATGGCTAGTACTTTTTAGTAGAGTGAGGAATAGAAAAACAAAAAGAAGAAAAGTGAAAGAAATGGAGAGAGATAATGCACAAAAAGTGTATAAAAATATTAACAAACAAGTTAAAAAAATATCATTTTTAAGAACAAAACCTAGTAATTAAGGTGTTATAAAAGCAAGAGGTATAAGACAAAGGAATAAAATTAACTAGCTAAAGTATGCCTAGAAGTAACCAAAAAATAGCTAAATTTGATTATAAAAATAATTTACATTAAATAAACTATTAAGAAGTAGTAAAAAAGTCCTCAACCCTTAAACATGACAATTTATCACTAACTCTTGAGCTTTTTATCAACTCTTGTTGTAAAAGATCTAGTAGTTTAACACTAAAAAGGTTAAGATCATAGTCAAGTTGCTTGTTGAGAATATCATCCCTCTAAGAATCCAAGGCTAACTCCATAATTGACAAAAAGGCAATAATTACTAACCTCTTAATGCAATTATCCTCCCTAATAACTTGAAAGATAAACTCTCTTTTACAACTTTTAACTAGCCTTTTAAACTAGCAATCTTCACTTGAAACTTTAATACTTACTTCTTTGCCTCTTCAGCATAATCACATAAAAGGATGGCTCACCTAAAAAGTGTCTTGTAGTCCTTTTACAACTCATGGACTACATTAGATAAGTTATAATGTAGTAAACAAATCAAGTTTTAACCTAAAGGGATAGTAATCAAGTCAATATCTTTGCTTGCAACCTCTTTTCTCTTCTTCCTTCCATACTTATCATCATCAATAGGCCTCTTCTTTGACTTGCCACCTTGAGAAGAGAACCTATTGGCATGAGAATTGACATTAATAATGTAAAGAAAAGGCCTAAATGGAATTAATTCAAAATAATCTCCATAACATTATAATGTAAATCTGACTTCTAATAAATTTTAAAACAACTTGATCTCTACTAGGATATAGACAGATGTTTCATCACTCATACTTTGTGATTTTAGATAAAAAAAAAGAACACGATAAGATTATTTTTTAAGACATAGATGAATCTTCAATGGTAATTCATCTTATTCAGATCCTCTCCTAGCTACATCTCTTACATAACCTAGAAAGAGATAAAAGAAGGACCATGAATTCCCATAACCTTCTTGAAGTCATGAAAATGGAGGAGAACGTTACATGTATGGCCACACCTAATCTTAAGTGTCATCTCTCATACTAAGATTAGATTCATCTAACTGTTATGATGGAGTTACTTTAAAGTAATTTGGTGAAATTGGAGAAATTCTCGAAAAACTATGGAAATAGGAAGAGTTAATCTCTTTTCTAAATAGTTCATATAAATAGAAGTGTATCTAGTAGGTACTTGACATATCTATTTATTTGAGGAAGGGTGGTGAATTTGGATAGTTCCCCTCTCCATCTAATCCAAGCAGCCTTGATAAGTAGTTAGAAAAATTCACTAAGTGTTGTCCTCACACTTTGTCTCATAGCTAGGAAGTTCATAAGGAATAATGTTATCTCTTAAGGTGTTATCTTTTATATCCTTTTCTTCATCTAGCATAATGATTTCCACATGAGGCACTTTTCCCCTTTTTTAAGCCATAATGAATAAGAATAATGAACAAAAGACTAAAATAGGGAAAACAATAATTGATAAAGAGATGAGAACAATAAAGGTAGAAAATGAAGAGAAAATAAATGTAACTAGAAAAGGAAACCACCTAGAATGGTGAAGAGAAACTTGATCAATCTAACAATTAAAAACTCTAATAGACGCATCATTCAAAAAGAAAACTAATAGGATAGATAGGTTTAAATCTTTTTGAAATTATCAAAGAGGCAAATGAGTTCTAACTTTCCTAACAAGGTAGAACTTTAAGGAGAAGAAATAGGTGATAAGGATAATACTAATAAACTACCCTAAACAAGCAACTAGTTATTCTTCCCCGAACCAACTTGAATTATCCTCCCTAGTCCAATAGGCCACATCTAAGCAAGTGACTAAATAATCTTTAGTCTAGCTCCTTAGCCACCATTTGAGAAACCATCTGTCACATTCCTACCTTTGCAAAGAAGACCTCCTCAAAGTATAATAGCACACGTCTCAAAAAGAGACATATGTACCCAACATACGTACCTTTGTTCGATATCCTTTGCAGAGCAACACTTAACCATCCTAGCAAATCTATCAAGAAGATAAATCAGTATTACATGTCAAGAACACATAGTGTGCTTCTTAATCCACCTCAACCAATAGGAGCACGCCAAAGAACCTATGAATACTCTCAATCATATAGTACTAAGGTAAGCCCTAAAAGCATTATTCATCTTCTTCATTTTCAAGAAAATCTCATCTGATGTAAACCTCAAGGTGATAGGCTAAGTACTAACGCTGGATCACAACTCAACACTTCATAATGTCTTATATCTTATAGGTTATAGGCTCTTTTCAATGAAGAACTATTAATACCAAAAGCTAGTCATGGCATATGAAGGGCTTGATATTACTTGGAATTGTTTTCATCTTAAAATAGCTTTGATCCTTAAAACCCTATATTACGTACCATAAACCCCACTTGCCTTAATCTTAAGGCAACTCTAAAAAAATAAAAATGAAAAAATGAAATCATTCTTTGATTTTATCATTTGAACTAAAACAATGAAATAATATTTGTTGTTGAAGCAATGCAAAATGACTATTTGACAATGGATGAACTACTATCCTACCAAAAGTTGACACAGGTGCCTGCCCACAAAGCTTTACTCAGTTGTTAGTTTCATATGGGAATTATTCAGCGTTCTTATTTGTTTGGATTATAGCAACCAAGTACGCTTTGTGTCTTGGTGGTCAAGTGGCTTAACATTTGTCCAAGGTCTAAGGTTCAAGGGTTGGTGGGCGAAATTTAATAGTCTCTCATGACAAAGATCATTCAAACCAAGTTATACTCGGATCGTAATGTTTTGGGCTAACTTCTATTCAATTTGAAGAAATAACATTGCATTTTTCTTTTTTTTTTTTTTCCCCGAGTATAAATAACATGCATTTTTCTACTCATAGCTTATGTTTTCATTAAGATGATTAGCTCTTGCTTATGATAATAAGCTGTGAATACAAGATTAGGGATTGATTGAGTCTTGTTCAAAAAACAAATTGAATGATTGAGTGATTTATAAGCCGTGAGTTGCAACTGATCAAGACAGTGAAAGTTCCTGTAGCTGATTTTATTACTGATTCCATTTCAATGCATTATAGCCGTAAAAAGTTGACAGTTCTATATCACAAGGAGCACGGTTTACCCTCTTAGCCATAAAGCTGTCCCAAAGTTAACACCAAAGGGTACATCCAAAAGAAGAAGAGGCATTGATATCAGAACAAGAACTGCAACCGGATATAGAAATTTCATTTCATTTGGCATTCAAAGCTACAAATAAGAGCAAGCAAATTCAAACCCCAAAAATAATAATAAAAAAAGAATAAACTCTACAAGACAGACAAAACTAGGGGTAGTCCTGGTAGACTTGCTTGGTTTTCTGGAGCAGCATTGGAAGAAGAATTGACCCACACTGGAACCCAGCAGTCACAGTTTTTGCCTCAGTTATTCTGTGCAATTGGGTACCTGGCCCCAGCTGCCAGAACTCTCTGCTGTTCTATCTAGTGGCCAAAAAAGACAGAGTTAGAATGCAACAAGGTGAAAAGCGTAGAAAGGTGTTGAAAAAGTATGTGACAATATACTTTACATGGAACAGTTCATGCAACTTGTCCTTCAGGTAGCAGTACTCATGCTCTAGCAGATTTAGAGCTCTCAAACACCTGATAAAAATCCCACACATGCCACCCGAAATACCCTTGTTAGTCATCAGATCATTTACACTCCCTCTCTAAATATGAATATTATAAATGTTTTGTTTCAATGAAAATGAGTGCTGCAACATTTTTATAAAGTTTAGTTTCTACAAAACACCATTTTAGTTCAAATAATGAGCTTTAACGACATCTTGTTTCCCATAAAAAAGTAAGAAACAACAATGGGTTTTCAATTCAATGCATATGATACAAATTTTCTTCTGACCTTTTTTTTTTTTTTTGTATTTACGGTAAAGATTATGAAATTAAGATATTAAGGCTTTATGTGTGTATAATTTGTAATCCAAAAGGATTGAAAAAAGGGAAAAGAAAAGGAAATTTTGATGCCACAAATTTTTTTGTCCATAAGAAGTATATTGAGCCATAGCTTATGGTGGCTCTCCTCTGTTTAACTAAAATTTCTTCTATGTTAGTTAATGATTCGAACCTTAAGCCTTTTCTCATAGCTTATAAACCTTTTGAGCTCACTCTCACTTTGTAGACTCTGGTGGGTGTAAACGAGATTTTGAGTAGAGTCAAATGGGAGAGCACAAATAAAGAGAAAGAGTTTGTGTTTATTTTCAGTAATTTACCCAGCACGGTTGTTCTGCTCAGAAGCGGCTCGAAAGGCAACGCAAACATTTCTGACTCTCTGGGCACCAATGCTCGAGCTGCTTCCCATAAATTGATTCAAATGTATTCCCATTTTCTTGTAGTCCGCCAGCTCTCTATCCGTCCTGTCTCATCACCATTGAGCCCTCAACATTCATTAGTTTTGAGTCCATGATGAAAAATTCAAGTATATTTTCTTTTAGTGTCCGTGATTTAGAGATGATTTTGGTTGTTAGTTGACTAAACTGTAGCTCCAATTCAATAATTTCAGTCTCTAAGACAATTTTAATATTAGTATTGTCGGAACAAAGTCCATGTAACCCAATTTTATTTATTCAGATATAGACACAGTGTACCACAGTCAGAATTCCTTGTATTGAGTCAAACACATGCATATGTAATTTGCACAATCTACATTAATTTGTTATGTAAAAGGGTAAAACTAGATACATGCTAATCTATACTTCAGTTTCAAAGGAGAGAGAGGAAAACGATGGAAGCATGTGCCACTAATGCACATTAGTTACTAGTAGCTAGAGCATGAGATTCAATCAGGTCCTGACCCAGCGATAAGTTCACAATACCGGTTTTCAATATGCTCCGTTGGTCGTCATCATCCAAATCAAGATGTACATCATGGGAACACAGTTGCGGTTGTTGTTGTGCTGGTTTTGGACTTGTGTGTACAAGTGTGCCGCATGTAATCTTGAAATTGAATAAATTCTATACGAAAATCACATAAACAAGTGTGGATGGCACTTGATAAATTCTACTGTATAACAGAACATCAAATTTTGTTTATGACCTCGGAAAATTTGTTTATACAATTCATGAATTATCATGATATGAGATGAGAATAGATTGTCCCTGAATTCAGAGGTCCATTTTGGCAATTAATGTTTCTGGAAACTTGGAAGCCAAAGTTTAAAATGCCATTTTGCCGGGGCGTGCCAGAAAAACATTTGGTACACATGTGGAGCTCACAAAGTCAATCGGGGCAGTTTCCCAGTTACATGTGGTGAACATGATGCTTGTCAAAGAAAAAGCAAGAGGAGGAAAAGATGCTTGTTAGAGAGAAAGTCTATTACAGTAAGTCTCTGAGATTCCTCAAGAGCTTCTCTGACTCATAGAAGTAGATGTTCAAGACCTC
Source organism: Bruguiera sexangula (assembly GCA_020141445.1). Lineage (NCBI taxonomy): Eukaryota > Viridiplantae > Streptophyta > Magnoliopsida > Malpighiales > Rhizophoraceae > Bruguiera > Bruguiera sexangula. Next base: position 8,823,964 of record JAHLGP010020635.1, read on the forward strand.
CGCCACAAAGTTTGGTGAGCTCTCATCCTGAAGCTGCTGGAGCTGCAAGAACTGCTCATCCAACACTCCCTGAACCAAAATCACAGTTGTTACTGAATGCATGGATGGACGGGATGCAGAGAACAGAAGAGTAATGAAATCAAAACAAGGAAGTGGAGAGAGAGCAATCACCTGGTGGAAGAGTAAGGCTAGCAACCGGTTCATATCGGCCCACAACCGATCCGGATCCAACCCGAGCATCCACAGAGGCAGACCCGTTTTGGCTAGTTACTATAGATCACTCCCAACAACGGTAGTAACTGAAAATAAGTTGTCTTGGAGAGTCTTTTTTTTTTTCTTCTTTTTCTCGAAGTTTTTTGTGCTCACTTCTTTGTAACGGTTTATGGCTTTGTGTGTGATTGTTGCATGAATGACTCCAAGGTTTGGGGTGACATCTATTTAAGGGGAGCCGGTGGCTTGGACCCCTCACATTCTACAGTCGAGAATTCTTAAACAATATGCTTTGTTGTGGGAAATAATAATATATATAAAAAAAAATGTAGGTTGATGCATGAAAGATGCAAATACATAAAAAGGTATCAAGTTATACTATTACAATCACAATTAATGATGGAAACCATAAATATGCAAATTGATTGTTGTGACAGTGAATCATAAATCGTAATTGGGTTAATGAACAGGGTATTTAATATTTACTGATTGCATGCGGCATAAAAAAAAAAAAAAGTTGTAAACTTTTAGAAGGTTTAGCTTTTAAGAGAAGTGGTTAAAGTGACATTTTCCGATTTAAGGATGTTATGTTGATAGGTTCGTTCTTCGATAAACTTCAATTATTAATTAGCTAGGTTTAGAATAGGACAAACAATGTCTAGTCTCATCTAAGAAATTAACAAGTTTGAAAGAGTTATCGATATGTGCACGCATATATAGCGGCAGATGCATATATATTTTCTTTAAGTCTTTTCAAGTCATGCCTATGAATATGCATTTTGCTATCAGGAAAGATGAGAAATTTCAAGAAATATAGAAAGTAAACTAAGCACCTAATTTTCGCTAATTGAGCGTTATCACAATAGATTTATCCATAATATATTGTGCCATAGGATGGAAATGGATAGTATTTAATATCCTCTTTTTTTTTAGGTTAATTATATAAAAATTCCTAACATCCGGAGTTTGTTTCATTTTAAATCCCAACTTTTACAAATTATACATAAAACACCATAACCATTAATTCTGTCACAATTTCACGTCTCTATTCATCCCCTTGAGACCCACTATGTTTGATTTTGGATTCAAAAGAATTTGCCAAAACAAATTTACTACCTCTAATTGAAACTATAATTGTATCTTTTGTAACAAAATTGGAGGCAAAATTGCATCCTTTATAACAAATTTGAAGGGAAAAAACCAAATCATCTTGTTATTCCTTCTTTTTAAACACAATGGTAGGACTCAAAACCATTTCTGATTATTTTCATATGCAAGTACTAGATTGAGGGATGGTTAGAATTGCAATGGAATTAAAAGTTAGGTTTTATATTTTACATTTTGTAGGTTGAAGTTTGGAATGAAATATACCCCAAAAATTTTTATGTAATTAAACTTTTCTCGCCAATGAGGTCTCCAAAGTAGAATCCTTGGGGGGTGGGGGAGTGGGGGAAGTTGCATCACTCGCCGCAAATGAGAGTGGGGAGGGGGGGTGTGTGCAAGTTATGGGTAGGAATCGGAGGGCCCTTTGATCGAGATGAATGCGGGGCATCAAGAGGACCAGCCTACAAACTGCAAGAGACAAAAAATGGCTAAAGCGAAGGTGCTGACTGCTAACCTGCCGTCCCAGTACCCGGTTGCCTCGCGTGCTCTCTCTTTTCGGCAGGCTAAGTGCGGCGTTGAGCCCTCTCACACCCGACCGACAGCTGCCTGCCGCCGGTTACTTGTCAGTCACCTCACCTCTCAACCACACCAAAGTCACCAACTTTTGATAATATTATAAAATAGAAAACACCGAAAGAATTACAAAAAGAAAGGTAATTTTACCCTTTCTGTTAATTTTCTTACCTTTTCTTTCATTCTGCCAGGCGCAACCTCAAGTCCCGGGGCCACCTATCCCATACACTTTTTCTCTGACTTTCTCGAGAAAATTGTTTGAGGATGTAGTGGGATGGGTCAAAAAGAGAAACAAAAAAAAACAAAGAAAAATAAAGAGCCCGCTAAACAAGGCCATGGCATGGCAGTGACAAGCTGACGAACGTGGTGAGTTGGGTGTCGTTTGCTTTAGTCTTTTTTGTGGACAAATGACAAGACCTTTCGAGGGAGCGTAAGCGAGTGAATGAGTGATTGATTGTATTTAAATTTCAACACAGGAAACGCAACCGGCAGGCATGAAAGGATAGATGCTGCACAAAAATTTTGGTATGCACTGTGCACCCCTTTTTGCCTTGCATTCTTGGGTGCGTAATGGCAATTTTACTTTTCCAAAGAATTCAGTAATTTTGACAAAACAAAAATTTGTTTGCACCCATTTATTTATATATATAAACTAAATTAAATCATTATTTTAAAATCTATTTAATAAAAAAATTAAATTTAAATAAAAACATATTTAATTCGTTCAAATTTGATTTATTTAAACTTATAAATAACTTATCTAAAAACTTTTCTATATAATTAGCAAATAATTTTTTATTATATCATATAAAAGTAATTTTTATTAAGATTATTTCAAAATTATAAGTTACCTATATAATTATTAATACACTAGAATTAAATATTTATTTTTAATTAATTAATTAATTTTATTCAAATAAATATTTACTATTATTTTAATTTTATCCATAATAATAATATTTTTTTGTAATTTTAATTATTTTATTAATATTATAAAATTAAATAAATTGTTCATTAAAAATTCAAAAATTCAACTTGAACTAGACTTATTCCTCAACGACACTTATACTACACTTCATTTTTAAACTCATTTATTCAATGAATTAAGCATCAACATAACAAAATTTAGCTTTATATAAATAGTAATTTTTTATGGTTTATTATGATTTTAATAATTAAGCAGTATTTCTATTCCTCTTTATTTTATTTCGGTTCTTGTTGTTATAAGGACTAATCTAACAACTTATAATTTTCACTGTAGGTGGAGAAAAAAAATTAAAAACTCAAATGAGAGATAAACACAATTAGGCTTAGATGGAGTCTATATATTTGCAAATGTGCATATGTGTGCCAAATACATACTGCCGTATTGTTATGTGTGCACGATTTGCCATGCGAAAGTAATTTAAAATTTTGTTCAAGTATTTGGTAAATTGCTATTAGCGTCTCTCTTTCATATAGCAAAACAGGAAAAGAAAAAGAAAAAAGAAAAGAAAAAGAAGAAAAATAGCATGTATCTTATCCAAAACTAAAGCTTCGTTGTCTTGCATTATTGAATACTATTACAAATCATGGGTGATATTAATCAAATAAATCAGGGGTAAAAATATAATTTAAAACTTTTAATTCTTAAAAATGCATTGAGTCACTTGTTAGATATAGTTACAGCATAAGCTACATCGAGTCAGCTGTTAGTTTGCTGCTATATTCTGGATTCTCGACTCCATCTTGCAAGGTGGCTGGTATGGAGATGGTTGTAGAGCAATTTTGTAGCTGCCTTTTGCTTTCCGCAGAAGATGTATAGTAGGGCAGAGTTGCAGTTTTGGCCTTGCTTTTTTATGCTAATGTGTAGGAGTTACAAGTTTGATTTTGAAAAGCTTTGAGTCTTGTGACCAGGGTGGTACACATGATTTGGGTATTCTTCTTTCGCGGAAATGTTAGAAAAATATAGAGTGAGATTGTAAATCAATGTAAAAGCAATAATTAAATAAAAATGTATAAAATTTAAAACGTGTAAATATATTATTTTTAAAAATAATTTTATTTTTATAAATAAATTGTCCCAATATAATAAGTTATAATGATTATTTTTAAAAACAATTTGATAAATTTTTTATTAATATGTACTTCATAAATTAAAAAATAAAAATTATATAAGTTTGATAAATTTAATAATTTTCAGAAACCAAAATAAAAGAAGCACGAGAAAATGTTTAGACATAATAGACGAGAGAAGAAGGAATTCATTTGTATTAATTTAAATTTAAAGTCTCTTAAATAAAAATAAAAATATAATACAAAATTATCTCGATAATTACTAATATAAATTTTAAAATAGTTACTTTTAAATAATTATAAACAATCAAGTTTAATAATTATAAAATAACTATTTTGACTAGTAATGATTTGGTAAGTTTAAAATTTAGACTTAGTACTACATATGATTATATTAAATCTCTTATATCATACTTAAATTTGTATTATTCAAATATATGCAATACATTTTTTTTGAGTTTTTTCTTTTATTATACATATATATACATATATATATATATGTGTGTGTGATAAGAGTTGTGTTATAAATAAGTAAAATAAAATTTTTATTTTTAATATAAAATAAAAAATGTTTAAAATATCTTTATTTAAAAAAAAAAAAAGAGCCATGAATAAAATTTCAATTGCTGTTAAAATAAAAACGTGGCAAAGAAGATCGCCATGCCATAATTCCTTGATTTTGAGCAAGCAAAAGAATTAAACTACATGATCAACTTTTAGCGAAAAGTAACAATTAAAGCACAAATCAATCAGGCTTAGTTTGGTTAAGCGATAAAATTTATATGAATAAGCTAGAGTTCAACAGAATCTGTGCTTTAAAAAAGTGTTAAAAGCACACGCGTAACATAATTAAATAAAAAGAGGCCTAGGGTTTCAAACTACCATGTTCAAGAGGTTGAGCACAAAAAGAAAAAAGAAAAGGGTGTGGGGGGGGGGGGAGGGGGGGGGGGGACTATAAATTATTTTATGTTGCATCTGAATCCACGGCATGTTTAGAATTTTATGTTGAAGCCGTACTTACAGGGGCCTGCAACAAAACACTCAGTTTGCTAGATGATGGGCATAGCAGATTAATTAACCATGGTTTTGGACACCCAGCAATCAGCATGTTAATCTTGTTTGGTACATGCCTCGACAAACTGCAACTTCAAAAGCATGCTTTCAATTGCCGTAAGCAATACATAGAGCTAGCTATCAATATTATCAGTGTTGTCACACTATCTTACAGTTAATTAATGCATAGAACTATTCAATATTAAAGGTAGTTTATCATATAAATGTGATTAATTTAAACTATTCGATCGATGAATTTATATTACATTATTATTATTAAATATATATTAGTAATTTTTATTATTAATTATGATTATATATCATAAAAATTTAATAAGCATAACAATAAAATGAGTCTTTCTATGTAACCCAATTTCTCATTTCTAAACCTCTGTATGGTTATTTTTCTTCTCAACGTTGAGGAGTCAGAGATGAATATCAAAGATTGTATATTGAATCTGTGAGCGTGCGTGTGTGTGTGTGGGGGGGGGGGGGGAGGGAGAGAGAGAGAGAGAGAGAGAGAGCATGCTTCGGAGTGATGTAAGCAAATTATCGAGTAATGAACTGGAAAATGGTTTGTTTAGTAAAGCACCTTTTGGCGATCATACCCATGTAAAACAAACTTAATGTTTACCATAGACTTCATGATCATGCTTTGTTGCTCCCGTGCTTATGTGCTGTAGCCAATGTCCATGCATTGAAAACGACACATTCTTTCTCCCTGTCCTTTTCATACCATTGTTAATTCCTGTCTGTCTTTTTGGCTTTGAAATTCCAAATGTTTGGAAGAAAGAGAGTCCCTAATTGTCTACTCTGGACCCTAATAATTAATCATCAGGAAACATAAATACTAAGATAGCCTTTATTATTAGGATGTTATTCGATTTGAGGTATGGCGAAGGAACCATTGCCGGAGATTTTAACATTGTCTACCTCTATTCTTGACTAATCAAAAGGGGATGTGATTATAATAATTTTTATTAAAAAAAAATTATAAATATATTAATTATTATATTTATAAATTAAAATTAAAAATTATCTATTTTATTTTTGTTCAATCTCTATTAAAAAAATCTAATTATGAAAAATTATTAATTTAAATGAGATACTCTTTTACCTAATTTTAGTATTAATGAATATAAAATTTAACAACACAACTTGATATTTAATTTTCAAAATCATATACCTATAATGATAATAGATTCAAATTTAAATTAATATAACAAAATATCAAATTGTCACTAAACTACTACCTCAAATAGTGTCACTATAACAATTTATAAGTGTCCAATTAGCCATTTTCATTATATTTTTCCTATAAGAATAATTTTTGGAGTATATATTCACTAAAGGTGTACTAAATTATTAATTTTCCTTCAGAGTGATGAACATACTTTGCAATCAAGGCATATTGTATCAAAACTTTATTCAAAAATTTTGAATGACTAAGCAGGGAGATCAAAAAAATTTTATGGACATTACTTACAATGGAAAATGGCTTTGAAAAATTCTATGCCCTTAATATGAGTTCTTCTAAGAAATTTAGTGTCTAATAATTCAGTTCAAATAAACTTGACATTTTTTTCAACTTTATTAAATAAATGTGATCAATTGGAAATATTTTATTAACAAACTTTTTTTGCATTATATTACATACTCATGATTATTAAATATACAATTTTTAGTTCTATTGTTAATTGTAATTATTTATAAAGACTAAAAATATATAACAAATTATTATAATATAATATATAAGTTGAGAATAATCCAATTAACTATGTTTTTGAATTTTTTTTTGTTTTTATTGTTATCCCACCTCTTTTTTTCTTTCTCTTGGTTTTTCCTTTTTTCTTTTGTTTTGAAATTTTGAGGTCATTGTTGGCTTAGGTTATTGAGTTTAGGGCATTTTAATATTTTGAATGCATATTTTCATTTGAAACCCATATAGCAATTCTTTGTCCTACAAAATGTGCACTCAAACAAAGGACAATCCTCAAACTCATAGAAAACTCAAAAGAAAGAATTCCTACAACCACCAAAATAAATTGAGCTTAAGGTATTAACAAACAATAGTTGTTTCAATCATTAAAAAAGCATTTTTTGTTTTTGCATCTTAATAGGTAACTTGACATCTATTTCCAATCCTACAAATTGAAGAAACTTCACCACACATAATGTCATGTCAAGTTGTCATTATTTCAGGCCATTCTTGCTAAATACTAAAAAACATGAAAATTTACTTTAATAAACATAATTTTGGATTCATTTTAATGAGAATCTTTTTTCCAAAATTCAACTTTTAAGAGCAAGCTATATTGGGCTCATTGGTCATTTCTTATGTGTTATAGGAATCCAATTATTGTAGAGATAGAATCTAAATATATTTATTTTTGGCTTACATTCCAAAAACACTTAATAAGGGTATAAATCCCCCTTTTTAGCTACTGAAAAACTAATTTAAAAAAAAAAAAAAAAAGACAGAGAGGTTGTAGAAAGAGAGAAAAAAGAGTTAGATAGATGTTATAAATTTTTAGTTTAAGGAAGTATTCTTATATCTAATTGTTAAAAGGTTAAATGATGTTTGATTGAGTTAAAACTTGGATAAATTATAAAAGATGCCTTATTCTTGATCCTCAATAGTGGAAATTGTGTTTTGAGCATTGTAAGTTTAGTTGTTAGTTTAGTTTCATAGGTTTATAATTTAGGCATTTATTTGTGTATAGTTTTGATCAATCATGCAATTGGAAAGTTATTTGTGGCCTAATCAACTTGAATTTCAATTAGTAGTTTGAGTATACATATATCTTTATTTTGAACAGTTGGATTTTGTTTTGGTGATTTTAAAGGGAAGGTTTTGATTAAAAATTAAGACCTTTGAATTATAATAACTCTATATTCTCTTATCCGTGACAATTTTGATAAACTATATTAATGAACATTGATTCATGGTCCAATTGAATTGAATTTTGGTTGGCTGGTAGGGGACATCTAAACGTTCATTTTTAATGATTGATTGTTATTTTGAGATTTATTTGTTGAGTTGTGGTTAACAAAACTAACTAGTCTATTTTGGTTAACTCATTAGCCTTTCGTGGGTTTAAATTAAATTTGTTCAATTTGTTTGATGTAATTTGGGTTATATACCTCTATTGTACTCTTTTATTGATTATAGTGGAGTTGATTTCTATACCAAAGTATCTTGTGATTTTTTTCTTTTTCTAATTTAGAGAGATTTTTCACATAAAAATTAATATGTTCTCTTGTGTGATTGTTTTGATTACTATATTTGTTATTTAGTCATCTCCTTATAAATTCAAGTAAGTGGGAGAAGTCTCTTAGGCTATTTGTACTCTGTTACCTCTTTTACCATTAAAGTGATCCTTTTGTAGGTTAATGTGAGAGGGATGCATCTATTAGATAAAAAGTTGATACGGGTTTTGTTCATTACTCTAATAGTCCTTTTAATAAGAGAAGAGGAAGCAGAGTGCAAATAGATTATGAGACATATCCCACTTGTTTGGACCTGTAAGGAGATGATTAAATAACAAATATGACAATCAAAGTAATGACACAAAAAAACATACTAATTTTTACATAAAAAACCTTGTAAATAAAAAAAAAAAGGAAAAAAAAATCACAAAACATTTTAGTTTAGAAACCAACCTTACTATAATCAATAAGTGAGTACAATAAAGGTATAACCTTAATTATATCAGACAAAATGAACAAATTTAATTTGGACCCAATAAAAGGCTAATAAGTTAACCAAAACAAATTAGCTATGTTTTATTAACCACAACTCAACAAGTAAATCTTAAACAATAATTAAACTATTTAAAATGAACTTTTAGATGCCCTCTACTAGATGACCAAAATTCAACTCAATTGGATGACAAATTAATGTTCATTAATATGATTTACCAAAATTGTCATAGATATAAGAACATAAAGTTATTAAAATTTAGAGGCTTCAGTTCTAAATTGAAAACCTGCCCTTATAGATTATTAAAGATACAATCCGACTATCCATAATAAAGATATATATATCCTCAAACTATTGAGCAAATTTTAACTTGATCAAACCATAAATAACCTTTCAATTGTATGATTGATCAAAATTGTACATAGAAAAATGCCTAAAATGCAGACTTATGCAATTAAAGAAAAACCTAGACTTATAATGCTCAAAACATAACCTTTACCATTCAAGATCAAAAAACAAGATGTTCTTTATTAGTTATCTATGTTTCAACTTGATCAAACACTATTTTGACATTCCAACAATAAGATATAAGAACACTTTCTCACATTGAAAAATTACAATAGTCACCTAACTCTCTTTTTTCTCTTTTTATAGCCTCTTTGTCTTTCTGTTTTTTTTTTAATATATATATATATTATATTTTTAATAGCCAAAAAAGAGTATTTATACTCTTATTAAGTGTTTTTAGGTTGTAAGTTGAAAATAAATACATTTTGACTCTATCTCCATAATAATTAGACTCTTACACCATAAAAAAGGAGACCAATAAGCTTAATAAGCCAAAATACCAATTGTTTCTAGACAAGTCATTAGTATTCTTTGCCCATTTTCCCCATACATGACAAGCTAATTTTACTAGTCAAGTAAATCCATACAATCATGACAAGCTGATTTTACTAGTCAAGTAAATCCACACAATCCTTATACTTGTCTAGTTGACACTAAAATCGTGAGAGAAAAAACAAGAAAAGTATAAAGCTTAGTCAAGCTTCCATCATAATAAGTAATATACTCACTAAATGAGAGGTTCTTTTCTTCTTTTTTTAACAAAGTAAGAGAGATTTCATTCTATCATAAAGATTCTTGCATCTTGATCAATTAAGAGTAAAATAAAGCTAAGTTGTCCTTATTCCATTCCAACTTTCCTATTATGGACAAAACTATTTTAGCTAACATATGAGTAACCACATTTAATTCTCTTTTAATATGGGTCATTGTTGTCTCAATAAAAATGGATAAGAGTATTTTAATATCTTTTATTAGCTAAACATCTATTTAGTCCTCCATTTGTTACATGTGAATTGTGTTTACCATTATTAAGCAATCTGACTCCAAGCAAATGCCTATAATGTCCATCTCAATTGCCTTTGAAGGTTTATGTGGATAGTAAGAAGTTAAAGTGCTTTAGGTAATAAAGCCCGTCAACAAACTTTGTAAAAATTAGGATTGCTAGTCTTTTTGAGTTTTTGAAAACCACACCAATGCCACGCCTACCATCTCCTTTTCTAGCATTAGTATTTTGTCTTCCCAATTTCCAAAGTTAATAACCTTTTATGTAGAAACACTAATGCTAAATCTATGAACTATTAGTTTCTTTCTTGAAATCATTATACAACTTAGTGGTTATTCTTAGAACCAATTAAGGTGGCTTATCTTGCTTTTCTATCACTAACTTATTCTGAGCCCTCCATATTCCCCAAGTTATCATGGTTATAAGTTTTATAATTTCCTTGTCTCCTTTATTTATGAGGTGCTCAAACCAATCCTAGAAGTCATATATCCTGTTTTCTTGAATCCTTAGACCAAGAGAACTTAAGAACTAGAGACATAAGGTCCATGAGAATATAAGTATGGCATAAGAGATAGTTTTCTTACTCATAGCTACATCTTATGCAAAATGGGTCTAAGGGCACCTTAAGTTGTAATAGATTAGAAGTTGTAAGGAAGTAACCTTTACATGCTCTCTAATTAAAGTGATTTATTTACCCAAGTATTTTCAACTTCCATAAGTGTTGCCACTAACCATTTTCAAAAACACTATGAGAACATGAACTCGTTGAAGATGAGGCTAATGATATTAATGGTAAAGAGATGAATAATGTCATTGAAAGGAAGGAAAATGTAGAAAAGAAAAGAACAACTTTTTTATAAAATTTGGTAGACATATAAACTACTTTTTCATTTCATTCAAGCTATCCTTTAAATGGGCTAATACATTGACTTAGTATAAGAGAAAATAATGATTACAACATAACACTCATGCTTCTGAGTCAATTTGTACAAGTAATTTAAATAAGACAAATTTCACCTAATTTTACTAACACTTGGATTGATGTTACAACTTTTACAAAAGAAACTTTGTTCATGTCCTTTATTCAATTTTCAAATTATAACCAAACCAAATCTTACAATCAAACTAAAAAATCAAAAATAAGTTATAGCTTTTTTGATTAACAAGTTTATTGTCTTCTTTGCTTCAACTTCAAGATTGCTTAGTTAGGTTGGAATAGAAATGAAACTAATTCCATCAATATTATTTAGTTTCAATGTTGTTCACACTCATTTCTTTTCTTAAGTTTTCAAATTTAGACTTAAAAAGAGATTTTGCTAGTACATTAGCTTGTTGAACTTTAAATATACAATAGATTAAACTAACTTTTTTTTCTAGTTAAGTTTATAAAAAAAAGTGATTTTTATCTTAAAATGCTTTGTTTTTCCATAAGAAATAGGATTTCTTGAAATTACAATGGTCTTAATCTATTCATGCTTCAATTCTTTTAAAATCTTTCTTAACCATATAACTTGATTAATTGTTATGATTATTGCAATAGTTAATCTTAAAATGCTTTGTCTTAAAATGTTTGGCTATCAACTTTAATTTTAGTAGCCTTAAACTATTCATATTTCAAATCTTTTAAAATCTTTCTTAACTATATAACTTAATTAACTATTGTACCTATTGCTATGTATTTAGCCTCAATAATTAATTGAACTACTATTTCCTACTTCTTCAACCTTCAAGTGATGATTCTTAAACTAAGTGGAAATAAATGACCTAAAGTGCTTTTTATGTCCTTATAAGAGACACTTTAGTCATTTTCAAAGAAACTAGATAGCTTTACCTTAGCTTCTTTCTTAAAGTTGATCTCAAAATAAAATGTTCATTTGACATATCTTAAGATTCTCTTAGTTAATTTGTAATAGACTTCATTTAGTGCTTGCATTAACCTTGACAAGAGGCTTATTGCTTGCATTATATCAGACTTTATAATAGATAGGTAAAGCAAATAACCAATTGAACTTTTATATATCTTTTTATTAGCATATTTGGTTCCATCATGTTTGCATAATTTCTAATTTAAGATTAATAGGTTTGAAATTGATTTACAATTAAACATTTTAAACCTGTTTAAGACCTTAGCAATATATTTTTTTATGGAAAATGAAGCATGTTTAAGTAATTCCATCCAAAAACAAAGACATTTAACCAAGGTCTATCATTTCATAGCACTTTTTCAAATTAAGCTTGAAGTCTTCAATTTATTTATTGCTTCCACTTATTATTAATAAGTCATCAACATAAATAACAACTATAATCAAATCAATAAGAGTAGTTTTCACATAGAGTGTGGTTTTACTTTTACTTTTCTTAAATCCCAACTTCAACAAACATTCATTAAACTTTTTGTACCAAGCTCTTGAGAATTGTTTTAGCCTTATAAGGTCTATCTTAACTAATATACCTTGCCTTTCTCTAGTAATTCCTCAAGTTGCTTTATATAAGTCTTTTTCTACAAGGCACCATTTAGGAAAGTAGACTTTATATCTAGTTAGAACACTTTCTAGTCCTTTTATATAGCTAAGACAATATTAACTCAATAGCATCCAACCTAGCAATTAGTGCATAGGTTTTTAAATAATCAATTCCTTATAGTCAAAAGTGTTCATTTGCTACTAGTCTGATTTTAAGTTTGTTGACTGATCCAACTACATTTGGCTTGGTCCTATAAATTCATCTTACTTCAATATCATGTTTATGGTTTGGTTTGTCCACAAGCTCTCATGTTTTATTCTTTTTGATCATATTAAACTCCTCTTTCATTGCGTTCATCTAACTTATTGACTTTGAAACTTCTAAATAAGTTGCTTGTTTTAGGATGACAATGTGGATTTTTCATACACATCCATAAGAGACCTTATCCTTTAATTAGTTCACTATCAAATTTTATCACATTATCTGTTATGGGCTTTAATTACTATTGTGGCTTAATTGGAATGCTAGAACTCCCTTTCTCTTATTAAGCTTGATATTTACTTTAATCTCATTTCTTACTTATCAAACTTTACATCTCTGCTAACAATAACTTTCTAAGCTCTTATGTTGTAAATTATGCAGTCTTTAAGATTGCTTGTTTCTCAATCTATATTTTGAATTAAAAAAAAAACATTTACCACCTCTAACTTTTGTTACAAGAAATAAATTCAACATATTTTGGTTACATCATTAATAAAAACAAAGCAATACCTACTGTCATTTAGTGATGGTGTGCTTATGGGTCCACTCACATCAATGTATATTATCTACAATTTCTCTAATGCTCTCTAAGCTTAACTTGTAGGAAAAGGCAATCTAATTTGTTTTTTATATAGACAAACTTTATAAACTAAGTTGCTTACATTTATATCAAGTACATCAAGAACCAATTGCTTTTTATACAATGAATTTAATAAGGAATAGTTGTAATAACCTAATTTTTTGTGCCATAAATTAGACTTATCAATTAGATATGTGTATGTATTTGTTTAAGTATGATCCTAATTCACTAGAAAGCTTTTATTTTTCATTTTCATCGTAATCAATTTGTTACTTGTAAGACTAATAAATTTCTACAACCATTGTCTTGAAATAACAACATATAATCCTTTTTTAGAAGTTGACTTACATTTAATAAATCTTGCTTTATTTTTTAAACAAAGTGAACATTAGGAATGGCTTGACTAATTGTAAGTGTTTTAATTGCAACAGAACTTTTACCTCTAACTTATATATACTTCTTATTACCAACCTTTACCTTAGATGAATATGAAAGATCTAAAGTCCTAAACTTTGCTACATCATTGGTCATATGATATGGCACCTATTATCTATCAACTAGGCTTATGGTGTGCTTGCTTTTAAAGTTATATTGGTTGTTACAAACAATTATTCCTTTTGTTGTCCTCCTTTTATAACTTAAGCATATTAGGGTAAATGTGGTTGAGTTCCTTTGTTTTTATATCAGCTCTTGTTGTTTTTCTTTTCCTTTTGCAATCAATGTTGCCTTATTAGCATCACTCTACTTGATAATTCTTCTTAGCTCCAAAACTTATAATGCATTTACAAGTTTTAGTAAGGTAAATTGACTTAAGTCTTGAGAGTCCTCCAAAGAGGAAACTTTAGACTTATACTTTTTAAGCAAACATATTAGCAACTTCTCAACTATTTTTTGATTTGTCAATTCCTCCTCTAACAACCTAATTTGGTTGATAGTCTTCATAAGTCTTTCAGAGAACTCTTTTAGTATTTCAATTTTCTTTAGATTCAAACTCTTTTTTTAAATTTAAGAATTAAATTCCTCTAATTTTTTCACTTCCATGGAATTCTTTGTTTAGCTTATCCCAAGCTTTCTTTTCTCTTCCATAAGCCATGATCCTTATGAAAACAGCATCAATAACTCTGGAGTGAATACATGTAAGGGCCTTGTAAACATTTGTTGTTTCCTCGTTGTGGTGTGTTAACTATGTCACTGTGGGATTGTTAAGGAGAGTAGTAACTTGATCTCCATTCTCCACTATTTTCCATAAATCTAAAGACCTTAAGTGTGTTTTCATCTTTATTACCCAAATTGGATAGTTTTCGCCTGAAAAACCAGATGGTGCTGATGTGGGAATAAGATTGAAGAAGCCATTACAAATCACCCAAGTGTTTGAGGTCTTTTAGTGGGGTTACACTCTTGGTTTTTCTCTCACACGTACTTTAAATACAAGCCTTTGAAACCCTTCAAAAGCTCTAATACGATTGATGGCAAAAAGATGAAGAATGTCACTGAAGGGAGAGAGTGCACAAAAGAGAAGAACAACTTTTCTGTAAAATTTGGCAGGCATATGAACTACTACTTCATTTTATTCAAGTTATCCTTTAAAGGGGTTAATACATTGACTTAGTATAACAGAAAATGATGATTACAACATATCTCTTATACTTCTTAGTTAACTTGTATAAGTAACTTAAATAAAACAAAATTCATCTAATCCCACCAAGACTTGGATTGAACTTCTACAAAAGAAACATTATACATGTCCTTTTTATTCAACTTTCAAGTTATAACCAAACCAAGCATTACAATCAAACCAAAAAATCACAAAGAAGTTGCTGCTTTCTTGATCAGTCAGTTTGTTGTCTTCTCTACTTCAGCTTCAAGATTGCTTAGCTGGGTTGGAACAAGAATGAAACTAATTCCATCAACATAGATTAATTAGGCTAGGCAGTAGGCCGATTTAACTCAGTAGACTCCCAACAGGTCATGGTGCCATATAAGTTTATCTTCTAGATGATGGAAACTCAAAGGGATTGAGATGATTTAGATGCTTTCCGCTGGCACGAAACTACAGTTTATAAATTTAGTGCGCCACCACTTGGTATTCATGTCTATAAGGGACTCCACCATGCTCAAAGCCCCCAGTACTTTGGGTGGGAGGACTTTAAAATCATTTTATTCTGGTTGCCATAGATGTCTCCCAATATTCACTGAATTCCCATCTCCAATAACCCACCATAGCCCTTTTTTCAAGAGAGTTCGAGGTTGCAAAATACTCTTTCATGTCGGCCTAAAACCGATCCTGGCCTCGAGGAAATCGCAATTTGGGAAATATCTTGCCTGGAAGACTTTGAACAGCAGAGAATCATTATTTCACATGAACCTCCATGCTAGTTTTTCCAGCATTGCCAAGTTGTTTTCCCAGCAGAGAATCGTTATTTCACATGAGCCTCCATTGGACGTCCAGTGGAGCTTTCTCCCGTTATTTGTACTCTCCCACCAGAATTGGTCCTCCAATAAAGTAAGCTCCTGACACAATGTATTAGGCAACAAAAAGCAACTCATAATATACATTGGAATAGCTTGAACCACAATTTTAATTAAAGCTTTTTTCTGTCCAACTACAAAGCTTCTTGTTGACTCGATCTATGACTATGTTGAAAGCTTTCTTCTTGGAATAACTAACTAGAATTGACTGCTCAAGGTACTTTTGATGGCGTTTAGTAATCGTTACATCAACAATTTTGAATTGCAATTTTATTCTCTTCGAGCACATTTCGGCTAAAAGAAAGCTCTGTTTTCTCCAAGTTTATTTTTTTGTCTAGAAGCTTTTCCAAACTGCTTAAGAAGAATCTTTACATGTTGACATTGAGGCAAGGACGCACTCGTAAACAGTAGGCTATTATTCCCGAAGAGCAAATGAGTAAATAGTCAGAGCCCCACGCTAACCCGGATACCATGACGTCGCCCCAGCTTTATCATCAAATCAGTCAGTCCCTTGGCACAAAATAGAAATAGATATGGTGAAGGAGGGTCAACTTGTGTTAGCCCTCTCGACAACAGAAAAACCTCTTTGGGCGCCGAATTCACTAAGATAGAGTATGACACCAATGTCACACGTTGCATAGTCAATTGCACCCATTCCAGATCAAAGCCAAGCTTCAACATAATTTCCCACAAGAAAGGTCATTTCACCCTATCATATGCCTTGCTCATGTCTAACTTCATAGCCACCTGACCTCGTTGCCCATTGTATGTTGTGTCTCATGTAATGAAAAGTTTCATATGCAAGCAGGGCGTTATCTGTTTTAAGACATCTATAAACAGAGGTACTCTAAACTTCCGATATAATTTTTGGGAGCACTAATTTGAGAATTGTCTTCGCAACAAGCTTGAATATCACATTGCATAGGCTAACTGGTTGAAAATTCTTGCATGAAGTTGGTGATGTTATTTTCGAGATTAAGCATATATGAGTATGATTGATCAAGCAGGGATATTTCTTGGAATTAAGGATATGTAGCACTTGCAACATAACGTCATCTCCTACGATATGCCAAAAATTTTGATAAAAAGGAGTCCATACTATTTGACTTCGAGGCTTTTGTCGGTTGCATTTGGTTTAGCTCCTGGAACACCTCTTCCTTATAGAATTTGCGCCACAACAGTTGATTCGTTACGGCCGACAACACAGGATGCAACTCATGCAGGCCTTGAGTGCAGAAAACTCTTCTGTCATCCTCGTCGATCAGCTTGCGAACAAAATTCTTCTGTCTACGTTATGCTGCCATAGAGTGGAAAAACTGTGTTCTAGTCGCCCACCTTGAGCCGGGAACCCCAGGAGTATTGTGCCCACATTAGTTCTTCTCTTGTCGAGGATTCGTCAATATCCATTCGCAATTGCCGCAAGGCATCAGTATTGGCTGCAAAGGGCGAAGCCCTTCCAAGTTCAAGTTGTTGGGACCTCGAGGCTCGACGATTGCAGTTGACGTTGCCAAATTGTTGTCGTTCCCCTCACTTTCAGCGCCATGGCACAATTTCGAACGATGCCCGGGAGCTCTTGTGATGCTGAATCATCCTTGGCTTGTGCCCATGCTTCCGCCACCTTAGCTTCACAGGATGGGATCTCTCGACCGCTTACTTTCGAAGCGGAAAAAAATTTTCCGAGGTTGAGCTTGTTAGAAAAAAAAAAGGGAGAATTTCTTTTACCAAAATTTTCAATTATGTAATGTAGGATCTTTTTTTATATTAATATTAATATGTAAATTGTAATGTATTTCACATATCTCTATCCATGATATCAGGTTTATGCTATGAAGATGAGAATCCTCCTCTGATTTTGTCTTTTGATGAATTTCTCCTACTCTTCTCCTTTCCTTTTCTCTTTTCTCCGTTTTTCTCTAATGGTTGAGAAGAGGAAAAGAAAAAGACTCTAAAAATCACGTCCCTTTTATTTTTCTGTAACAGTTGTCTTTAATGGTCTTTAATGGGGAGAGTGATTGTCTTTTCTTTTAATGGTCTTTAATGGGAAAGTGATTCTCTCTTCTCTTATAACCATTATCTTTAATAGGGAGAGTGATTCTCTCTTTTCTTGTAACCGTTATCTTTAAGGGGGAGAGTGGAGGGATTTTAAACCAAATGATCCAAATTACTGTTATGTCTAACTAACCATCATATTAGACCTTTTATATTTGGTCATACTTTAAATAACAAGGGTCACTTATGTCAATTAATTTAACAATCTCCCACTTGGCCCATGTTATGACTTGATGAATCAATAACGAATAAGTGTACACCATATTTAAAGATCATCAAACCATAATACTTGATTGAATTAAGATGATTGGATCATGGCGGTCACATATCTTTTAGTGATATAATTCTTTCCATATATCATATAATTATTATAATTCATAATAACTTTACCGAGGAACATTGAGACTTTAAATTGTCATTTCCAAATACGCTATTAGTTATCTCACAAACTATAACTATATACAACTTAATGTAGATAACAAAAGCGCAAACAAAACTATGACCTTAATTGAATTCATAAGTGTCACATTGATATGAGTAGTACAAAATATTAACTTTCAAGAGAATGAGGACCTGTCTATAATACCCATATGTTCAACATGTCTAGTAAATGTTTTCGGTGGCAAACCTTTAGTTAACGGGTCTGCTATTATCAATTCAATATCAATATGCTCAATAGACACCTTTTGGTTTTGTACTTCTTCATTAACAAATAAATATTTCAAATTCGTATGTTTCGCACCTTTAGAATACCTATCATTCTTAAAGAAGAAAATGGCTCCAGAATTATCACAATAAATTCTTAACGGGTTTTCTATATTGTCAACCAAATCAAACCTTAAGATAAAATTCCACAACCATAATGCATAAATAGTAACCTCAAAGCATGCTACAAATTCAGCCTCCATAGTGGAAGTAGCAATGACAGATTGCTTCCCACTTTTCCATGAAACTGCTCCTCTGGCTAGCAAAAACATGTAACCAAATGTAGATTTTCTTGAATCTACACATCTAGCATAATCTGAATTCGAGTAGCCTACTACTTCAAAATGACTTGATAGCATATAATCCTTAGTGCCTTGTAAGTATCTAAGTACTTTTTTTTCCGCCTTTCCAATGATCTATTCTAGGATTACTTTGATATCGGCCTAACATTCCGACAGTGAAACTAATGTCTGGCTGAGTGCATGTTTGAGCATACATCAAACTTCCAATCAGCGATGCATAGGGAATGGATTCCATTGATTTTCGTTCCAAATCATTCTTTGGACATTGCAATTCACTGAACTTGTCCCCTTTCTGAATTGGAACTATTCCTGTAGAGCAATTTTCCATTCTAAATCTCTCTAATACTTTATTAATATAGCCTTTCTGAGATAATCCTAATAATCCTTGTGATCTATTGCGAAATATTTATATTCTTATCACATAGGATGCCTTATTCATATCTTTCATTTCAAAAGTTTCAGAGAGAAATTTCTTAACATTATGCAACAAACTCATGCCATTAGCAGCTAAAAGAATGTCATCGACATATAAGACTAATATAATGAACTTGTTCCCACTGACCTTCATATAGATACACCGATCAACGGTGTTCTTTACAAAACCATATGATGTAATGGTATTATTGAACTTAATATACCATTGTCGGGAGGCTTGTTTCAGTCCATATATCGATTTCTTTAATTTACACACCAAATTTTCTTTCCCTGTGGTTATGAAACCTTCAGGTTGGTCCATATACACTTCCTCTTCTAAGTCACCATTCAAAAAGGCAGTCTTTACATCCATTTGGTGGATCTCTAAGTCATAATAAGCCACCAAAGCCATAATGATTCTTAAGGAGTCTTTCTTAGAGATTGGAGAGAAAGTCTCCTTATAGTCAATATCATCCTTTTGAGTGTAACCTTTGGCAACAAGTCTGGCCTTATACCTTTCGATGTTACCTTTTGAGTCTCGCTTGGTCTTGAAGACCCACTTACAGCTAACTTGTTTTGATCTTTCAGGCAACTCCACTAGTTCCCAGACTTGATTTACATCCATCGATTTTATCTCTTCTTTCATGGCACTGAACCACTTTTCAGAATCATTACATTCCATAACTTGTTTATTAATGCTTAATTCAGATTCATATTCAAGTGAGTAAACCACATAATCATTTGATATGACTAATATTTTCTGTCTTGTAGACCTCCGTAATGTCATTTCTTGTGGTATCACTTGCTCATTTGTGACTTGCATATTGTCACTTGGTTCATCACTTATATGTTCATTTTATGTGTTTCAAATATCAATTTGTTGTCTTTGCATGTCGCGTAATTGTGATGCAATAAAAGGAACAACAACTTGAGTAGAAGTACTCACTGTGGATCTTTCATTTTGCAATTCTCTAATATCCACCTTTTATGATTCCTCACTCCTACTGAACTGACCATTTTTAATGAACCGAGTATTGCCAGACTCAACTATTGTAGTATTATGGTTATGACAATAGAACCTATATCTTTTAGACTTTTCAGAATAGTCAATGAAGTAACCACTAATGGTTCTTGCATCAAGTTTTCTTTCATGTGGATTATATATCCTTACTTCTGCTGAACAACCCCAAATATGAAGGTGTCTTAAACTGGGTTTCCTACTTGTCCATAACTCATAAGGAGTCTTAGGGACAACCTTACTAGGAATCCTGTTCAGCAGATATGCAGCAGTTTTTAATGCATGCATCCATAAGGATAAAGGTATAATACTGTAACTTAACATGCTCCTAACCATATCCATAAGTGTGCGATTCCGTCTTTCCGCTACACCATTCTGTTGTGGTGTACCAAACATTGTATACTTTGCACATATGTCTCGACTTTCAAGAAGTTTTGCAAATGGACCAGGACATTATCCATTTTCATTGAATTTTCTATAATATTCACCACCTCTGTTTGACTTAATCACTTTTACTTTTCTATCTAACTGTCTTTCCACCTCATTTATAAACACCTTCAGGGCATTTATTGACTGATACTTTTCATGTAGTAAATATAAATAATAATATCGTGAGTAGTCATCTATAAACGTGATGAAATATTTCTCACCACCCCATGATGAAATATCAAAGAGGCCACAAATATCAGTGTGTATTAATTTTAAAGCTCATTAATTCTCATGGCTGGGTTCTTTGATGTGTGTCTTATCTGTTTCCCTTTTATACAATCAACACATACCTCCCAATTAGTAAAATCCAATTGAGGCAGGACATCACCTTTCACTAACCTCAATATCCTTTCTTTGGATATATGACCTAATCTTTGATGCCATAAGAAAGCAGAACTATCATCATGTACATTACGTTTGTTACTTATATTATGCTCAACAAGAAATAGAGAATCAGCATATATAACATTAATATTAAAACAGTACAAATTATTAACCAAAGTACCAGATTCATAATAGTACGAATGTCTATACAATGAAAATATATCGTTTCTAATCTTAAGGTAAAATCCTACTTCATCCAACTTTGCAACAGAAACTAAATTTCTAACACATTCAGAAATATAGAGACACTTTTCCAGATTTAGGTGACACCTAGAATCTAAAATTATTTTGTACGTCCTAATTCCTTCTATTTGTGCCTTCATTCTGTTTCCCATATAAAGGAATTTCTCAATTCCTGTTATGGGTTGGATTGAAAGGAATCCCTGCATGATATGTGACACATGAATAGTAGCTCTAGAGTCTAACCATCAAGTATTATTAGGTACTTCAATTATATTTAATTCAAAGCATACTGATATACAGTACATACCTTTCTTTTCGAATCAAACTTTTTCTTTTGGACAATCTTTCTTGAAGTGACCAATCTTTTTACAGAAGAAGTATTTATGATCCTTATGAATCTTACCTCTAGTGACTTTCATATATGCTTTGTCCTTCTTCTTATCTTTTTTATGTGGTCTAAACTTGCTACTGCTAGCGTCATTATGAACAGTAAAATGAATAGAGTGATCATTCATCTTCTTTAATCTCTCTTCCTCCTTAAGTGCGTTCATTTCACGTTAGCATGGGCGAGGTGGTGGATTATCACCAGGATTATTAACCTCATAGAAATGTTGATTTATATTTAAGACAATTTTACCGCTTAATTTTATGTTTAAACCCAAAATAGATAATAATAATATTAATAGTAATTACTACATAAATAAAATATTTAATATAGACTATAATTAATATAAACTAAATGAATACAAATATAGATAAATATGTGTTTTAGATTTATTTTTTATGGGTATGATGATGCTACTAGATTAAAATTATTGATTATTGAAATTAAGAATATAAATAGTAATATTTAGATTACAATATTCTTTGATTACATGATAACTATTATATTTAATATAACTAACAAAAAATAAAAATAAAAATCACAACTTTAATGATTTTTATTTTCATAGTAAACACAGAAATAGTAGATTCTGACATCCATTCCAAATACCGTACTCCCACATTCCGGCATAGATTTCAGTAATCTTACATTCAATAATCTAAAAATGTTGAGAGCAATTTTAACCCTGTACTCCAAATGCCCCCTTGACATTTTTACCATGGGTCCAAAAATTTTCATTGTCAGATTAAGCAATTCACTTTCAAGCAACTCAAGAGACCCATGTTATCACATCAAATGAACTCAGACAGCTCGAGGAAGGCCCAGTTCACATGTCCAGAAGGCAAGGCTTGCAAATTTCAGGTCCTAAACTGAGTGATAAACACATAGTGGTGTTATAGGTGGGCAAATTGCCCACTGATTTTATGGTAGAAGTGAGTCCAAAAGAAAGGCCCCACCAATCAAAGCAGTGGCCTAAAATGAAAATGAATGTACCATTATATCACCATTTGTTTTGCCTGGACTCCAGTAAACGTATTGGCTGCAGACCCAGGCCTGAGAGCAGGGGTCTAATGTGTGTCAAGGATCAATTGGATTCCCCTGCCGCAACCAAAACCAGTAAATTTAACTACCAAATACCATTATTAAGAATACAATCACCAAATATTATAATTGAACTTGAACAATTAACAAAGAATAAATAAATAAATAAATAATCTCAGAGAGAGAGAATCTTAACGAAAGGCCCACCAAACAAAGCAATGGCCTAAAATTTAAAATGAATATACTATTATAGCAACACCCGTTTTGTTTGGACTTTGGTAAACGTATTGGCCAACTGCTTGAGTTAGCCACCAAGCCATTGGATTTGGGGAGGTCATGTGGTCAAATTTCATCATCTTCTCACGTCTTTCACATTAAGTGAAATTGTAGTGTAATGCACCCCTTTACAATGTCTAAGGACTTGAAAAATTCATCTCCCTACAAACAATTAACATCTAACATGACTATTTATCAGTTGAAAAATGTCAACATATTGGCTTGAGAGCAGATGTCCAAAGTGTGTCAACGCTCATGAGTGCGATAGGGCCACCATAACCAGATGACATTTAAACCTAAGAAAGAACCATTTTGTTTTTCTATTACTACATCTTTTTTCTTCGACCATCAACTGCTACATAGTTTAAAGAAAGAAATATATTTATACATTAATTTGTTTGTATCAACAGAATATAACGATTTTGTAAAAGCATTCCTCACCATTCCCAAAACCCTGAAGGGTAATCCTCCAGCAGCATGTTGCAGAACTCCAGGGGCAATGTGTCGAACAAACTCCAAGGGAAATTGGATTTAGGACTAGGAGTTACGTATTTTGTATAAACTTGTAAAAGGTTTGCTTCTCCAAATCCCCAACATTATTTGGGCCCCCACACTGTCAGCATTCCCAACAAAATAATCAGCAGCACCAAATATGTGTCTGTCACTGCGTGTATGCATGAGAGAGACAGAGAAAGATAGAGATGAGTGTAGTACCCTTTCAATGACAGTACTGGTATAAGGAACCAACTCATATGACTAAACCAAAAGCCTTCAATGGGGCTGTGTGGATCTCTCTCAGAATCACAAAACTGATGATAATATCTATGTGCGCTAACTCAATCAATTGGATTCCCCTGTAACCAACCAAGACCAACAAATTAAGTACCAAACACCATTATTAAGAATAAAAGTTGGAGTGGGGGAGACAGAGAGAGAGAGAGAGTCCACCTGAAGTGCTTGAACCCTTCAATATGCAAAAGGGTATTCAAGCCATTTTGGAAGCTTGAAACTCCTGTGAGAAAGGTTCCTATGGAAAGAAAAATTAGTAATGTCCAGAAGTCCTGTCAAAAAATAGAGTCTAAAAGCAACCCAAAATGCACCCAAATTGAAGCAAAAAGGTGCAAACAAACTAAGCAAAAAATGCATGGCCAAAATAACACCAGCAGGGCTTATATCAAATGAACTCCACTACATGCCCCAAAGTACATTCCTTGTTCTCTTGATCACCACTTCAGATAACAGAATTCTCCCACAATTCTTTGTCTCCGGTTCTGACTCTGGGACCATCTGCTTCAGCATTTTCCAGCAATGCTCTGTAGTTTGAAACAACAAAAGGACTTGACTTTACCCGTTTGCAATTGCTTGTAAACTGCAATGCTTTGGGTAAAAAGGAAGAAAGTTCAGGATCAAAGATGGTGCATTCAGCTTGTTCAGTTGGCAACCATGCGATAATGGACACACCTTAGAATTGGTTGATGGAGAAGTGATCAAAGCCATTGATGGAAAACAAGGTCTTTTGTATTTTTTCCTCATTTCTCGGCATTTCAAGCTTATAATTATGGGATTTTATAGCGATGGGCCTGTGTTTGTGTGAGAGAGCACAATGGTTGATTAGTGGGGTGGGCTGAGGTGGGGTCTAATGCGTTGTGTTCAGATTTTGGGGTGAGGTGGAATAAGGATATCGTCATGCTTGGTTTTGTCTCGTTTTGTACACTTTCTTGAGATATTTTCTTGCCTATTTGTGCTTGTAGTTGCTTCTCATCTCAAGATATACCCAGTAATTCGATAGATAGATTGAGGTACTTCTCTCTCTCTCTCTCTCGCTCTCTCTCTCTCTCTCTCTCTGGGTGAGTGATTAAAAAGCACCACCAAGCGTGTAATAATGGCAGCAGCAAGTGCACCAGTCTTTGCATCTTCAAGGCAGTCTTTTGCAGCTTCGAGGTCAATTGCTAGTGCAAATCCATCAATCTCCAATACTCTTGGTACGTTCTTTTCAAATGGGACAATTCGTTAGCTTCCTTGGATTTGTTCTCTCTCTCTTTTTTGATGGGAAATTTCGTTTGACTTTGTTTCTTGTATTGTAAACTTTGTGGATAGAAGATGCTGTTCAGGATGTGCAAATGAAGGTGTGCTCTACTTTTAGGGGATTTATGGCGTAAAGATTGGTGGATAGGATTTTTGAGATGCTATGGTCCTAAAATGATTTTCATAATCTGGAATTGAACTTCCATCATGTAAACCACCTGCTAGTTTGAGCTCCTAGAAGGTTTGGGTTAGGAATCTCCTGTCTTCCATTTTCTGAGAGTGATCATGAAAATGTTTAATCATGGACGACTAGCAGATTAAGGCAAATCCCTTTTTAAGTGATATCAATTAGAAAGAGATTCATTGAGGGTTGAAGGCTGCCCATGTGATATGGCAATAATGACATAGCTTTTATCTGAAAACTGTGATATTTGGCAGCCCTACATAAACCTCCATAGCTCATGTGAGGTCATAAAAATAGAGGCCATGAGGCAGATTGTGAGACTAACAGATATATCATGTATACTTGCATGTAAACGGGCTTGTTCTTTAATTTCTCCAGTGAGATGTATAAAAATGTGTGTACTAGAACGAACTTTGTGATTTCTACCTGCACACAAAATGGAGAAACGGTGAGGACTTCATATTTTTGACCTGATATGCTGACACTCAAAATCTTCTTGCAGCTGGTAATTTTATTGGTGCTTCATTACCAAGGAGTTACCCAAAGACAAACAGAAGATTCAGGATTGGCAGGAAGGTGATTGCAGCAGCTGCTGTTGCCACAACCCCAATGGAGGAAATTGAAGCGTATGAACTTCCAGTCAGTTTTTCGGTTATTATGCTTTTGTAATGATGAAGTGCGAGTCTCAGTCTAATGGTAAAAATACTCCATTATGACCTAAAGGTCATTGGATCAAATCATAAAAACGCTATTCTGAATTTAATACGGGAAAATCTGGAATATATTTGACATATATTTATAATTCACAAGCTCAAATGAAGCATGTGATTGTAACTAGTGCAACATGCTGGAATTTTCTGCCAAAAATCAACTTCACTGCTCACCCATCTAGCATAATGCCCTCCTTTCAGGTTGACACTTCCTAGTTGGGCTTTGTTTGAACTTGGGAGACAACCTGTATACTGGAAAACCATGAATGGTCTTCCTCCAACTTCTGTACGTTGAACAATGGAGCTCACTGGATTCTTCTTCTTCTCTTTTTGGTTGCATCATTACTGACATTATATTTGAAATCATTAACAGGGCGAGAAGCTTAAACTTTTCTACAATCCAGCTGCAAATAACCTGGTTCCAAATGAAGAATTTGGGATTGGTTTCAATGGTAACTTCTGATGCACAAATCTCCTTAGGGTCGCCAGCCACTCTACCAGTCTTGTTTCTCCTGGTTCTTGAGGAAATGATATGAAGTATGCATAACAAAAGTTGCATTGTTCCAAAGAGTTTATGGCATTAATGTTCTGTAAAATTTCCATGACTTGCTGTATATTCAATACCTAGAATAGTATGAGTTGCAGATTATAACAAGCATATACTCAAATAAGCCGGTGCACTACGCATTAGTAAATATTGAAACTACGTTTTGAATATGATGTTCTATACAATTTTCTAAGATTTATGCTTGCAGGAGGATTTAACCAGCCAATTATGTGTGGTGGTGAACCAAGGGAAATGCTTAGGCAAGCTCGAGGCAAAGCTGATGGCCCAATATATACCATCCAGATATGCATTCCTAAGCATGGTCGGTTCGATTAATTCCATGCATTTTGTTGCTTTCTGATGCTAGATAATCCACCTTTTCAATGACTTTTGTCTTTTTTGGGTCAGCTGTGAACTTGATCTTCTCTTTCACGAATGGGGTTGATTGGGATGGCCCCTATAAGCTGCAGTTTCAAGTACCCAAAGCTTGGCGGAATAAAACAATTGAATTTTTTAACGAGGTGAGAAAGCAGAGACACTTGTGGTAGTTTGAATTTGCTGCCCCTAGTTTAGCATAACTTGCTGCCATTATAGAACCTTACTCCACAAGCAAGATAGCATGATTCTCCGAAAGTTAGTGGGAAGCATTCTCTGCACCAAGAATGCAAATTGCCCATAACAATTTGGCATTCAAAGCTATAGGTGACAACTCCTTTTGCTCGTTCTGCAAATATATGTAAGAAAGTTGGAATTTATTCAGAGGAAATTTAGGAATCTAGACAATTTGATTTGTGTTCAATTGACAGGGTCTGGAAGAGGAGTTGGGTAAAGAAGGTGCATGCGAGAGAGCTATCTTTCCGGATACAAATATAGTTGTGTCGAGATGTGCAATGATTGGTAACCTGTCCACTGAAGGAGTGAGTTACTCTTTGTTTAACCTCTTTGATTGTTTTCCTGTCTTCAAATTCCTTGAAACCTTAATGTTGAAAATTTCGTTAAGTTGACAAAAATGGCAATGCAATTGCAGGGGGATCGCTGCAATCTCGACCTAGTTGCAGGATGCATGGACCCAAGTTCACATCTGTATAATCCACTTGCCAATGTAGACGATGGATCCTGCCCACTTGAGTCAGATTTGGAGGGCTAATGTTTCCTCTGTCCATCCCCTTATGCATAGATGATTATAGTGTTTTGTTTTACATTAACTGCATACTAAAGCTTTAGCCTGTAATTGCATACACTAGGCACCATTACTTTCTCTCAGGTGTTGTACTGAAGTTAATAGTTGCAAGTTGGAGGTGCATTCTGCTTGCCTGACCTTCGCTTGTAAATTTTGTCTCTTATGTAAGTTACCCTCTATAAAAGTCTAGTCGGAGACAAATCTTTCTGGGAGTGAACCAGAAGGCAAGCCAATGAGTTGAGTTTGATAGGTTTGTTTGACCTAAACGTGCATTACATGCTCTAATTTTTTGCTTTAGGAAGAGAAACATAATCGGCAATGGAAAATTTAGCCGGCTGAGATTGCGACATACTCTGCTAAGAACTGTTAGTATCATAGAATCTAAGCTCATTAACCAGGTCTGTAGCTTAACAGAACACTAAATCTGCCCAAAAATTTCATGCTTTTCACACCTTACCTTTGTAAGCATTACATCCAGCAGTGACCAACATGTTGCTTTTCTACTCTTGCACTTTCTGTCTTTTTCTTTTAACTAAACAAAGCCTCTTTGGCAGTGATGCCATTGACCATCTTGGCTTCCTTTTTCTTGCTTTCGTCGTATTTCCCAGCAAGTGAATCAAAGAGAATGCCAGCCCCAACGCCAGCGGCTAAATCAATTGTGTAGTGACCCCTGCTGCCAAGCAGCCTAACAACTTGTAGAAAATTAAGCACATCAAACGTCCATGCCAATTCCCACCTCTGCATTCTTCTCATGTCGAGAGTCGCGATCACTGATCCAGCAACATGGCCTGAAAAGAACAGAAAGAACGATACATTCCCTACCGGAAAGTCCACACCCGAGCCCAGAAATCCCTGAAAAAGGACAATGACTTGAAAACTTAATACTTCACTATGGCAGAGATCTAAGCATCATTTCTCATCGTGACATGAAAATTGAACTTTCTTTGTTAGCAAAACTAACATTTTCTAACCCCTCAACAGTCGCAAAGAATAAAACTTGGGATGAAATATGAGACTCAAATTTCACCCCTTTTCCCACTCCAGCTAGACCAAAAAATAACTAGCATTTTCTACTATTAAATCAGTTGTCCACTGCCAAAGGAGTGCTCCAGTGATCAGATGGTTGCCCTGTAATCCAAGTAGTCGGATTCAAACTCGCATGCTTTCCTCTCATATTTAAAATAAATGTTTAGTGAACATTAGGCCGTTAAACTTCGAATAAGGGTGCTAAATGCCAATGAAACATAATAATTCAGTGATATATATAAATTGAGAGAAAATTGGTAAGCGTTTATGGTGGTCTTTATTTAATTTTAAAGATATTTAAATATTTGATTTAATTTTTTTATAAAAAAATTTCAGATTTATTTTTTATTTTTTAAAATATTCATAATTTAAATATTTTTTAATTTTTTAATTTAAATAAAATATACTTTTTCATAAATATGACTAAATCAGGCATCTAATACTAAAAAAGAAATAATTCGGCAAGATCAACATTTCTATTGAAGTAAAGGAGACCTCAGGAACTGGAAGTTGGGTTGAGTAACCGAGTATCCCACGGCAAGTGAACATGAACAATGTTGAGATTGTCGCTCTTGGCCTGCCCTCTACTAGCCACGTCCACAGTATATAGGTTGCTTGCATTCCAACAAACACCTAACCATGAAAATTTCAGAAATTGCAGACAAGATTAGACATAATCACTTTAGTTCACATGCCTGCCAACCATCCCAACCAACTTGGTTGAGAAATAAATATTGACATTAATACTGGCAATGCCGCCTAGATTGACTTTGATGGGAAGGACTAAAATTTTAATGTATTGACACTTATAAGCCAGCCATCCAGCATTAAGAATGGCAAACTTGCGACAAATTTCGGTGATTCTTGAACACTGCTATGAATACTTTGTTCTTCAGGGGAAAAAAAAAAAAAACTATTAAATCTGAACAAGATGACAACTAATTCTGATGGAGATAGGCCACGATGAGAACCACACATTATTCTCTAAGGAGGAAAGCCTGAATCCAATTTTCTCCAAACCCTCCAAACTAAAAGAGCAAAGCGAAATATTGAAAATGAAAAGCAAGAAGGAGAATCTCATTTGGGGCAGTTTAGAAAATGAAAAACATGATTATTGATCCAAACTAATAACAAGATAATTCAATGCAAACACTAATGCATCGGATCATAAACTTTTAGTTGCATGATATTAAATTGAATCCCTAAAAGTAAAACATCTAACCCTTTTGCTGTCTTTCCACAAAACATTTGGCCTACTAAAGTCACAAAACACACAGAAACATGCAGAGACAAATAAAAAAGTAAAAAAAAAAAATTGCAAGCCTATAAACATAGACTTTACCGTGTTAAGGCCGGCCAAGAAGCCATTAAGCTCCGGGTATGAAGACAACGCTCGGTGGAGGGGGCGGGTAGCAACAAACCCCAAGTCAAAAGGCGGCGAGGAGGGCGGAACCATCCGGAGCGTGTACTCCACGCCCATGAAAAACAACAACCCCATTGCAGAAACGCACGGCAGCCAATGATACTTAACCACGTTCACCACGTCATTGACCTTCCAATTCAAGCAAGAAGCATTGACCCCATTAAACCCTTGAAACCCGCCGTGACCATTAATGGCAACTTTCTTTGCCAACTCGGCACCGCCGTTGATGGCATTAACGTTAATGTTTTTACGCTTGAAAGGGGCCGGGAGGCTCTTAGTGGTGGTGACGGTAACAATGGCTGTGTCCATGGTTGACAATAAAGAGTGGCGTCTTTTTGATGGGGGGAGGGGTGGCTGTTTGTGAAATATATAGCAATGGTGGCGGAGTTAACAAAGAAATGGAAGTGGTGATGGCGGCCGCATGTTTGGTGGGACGCTAGACAAAGTCTTCCAATAGAAAGAAGGCATCTTTCCTTTCAGTCTAATTTGTCAAAGGGACTGTTTAGAGGCCAGGGGCCCCTCCTTTGCTTCTTTCTGTAGCTGTTTGTGGTTTTTTTTTTTAATATGTTATTCTTAAATCTTCGGAAGTTTCCCACTCTGAATATGTTTCGTTTGTCAAACGTTGTGATCGGTGGGATCCAACTTTCCAGCACTGAAGGGTAAAAGTCCATCACAGGATGATCCTCGGGCAGCACAGGGATACATACTTTTCAACCCAAGACTTCTGGGGGAGGGATTCACATGTGTGATTACCGTGATCTAATCTAATTGGTAATAACAACATTATAAAATATGAATATTGACTTAGATATGAATGAGGTCTTGGACTCTGACCACTTGTCAAACATGTGGAAAACAACAGAAGATTCATGTTACGCGTTGGTCCAACTTAAGCATTTCAAAGTTAGAATGCATAACAAGCGTACATTTCTTGACTTGGTTCAGATGCACTCAAGCATCAATCTACATGAGCATGGAGGCAACTGCCCCATTACCCCATGAATATAAATCTCTTTTTTATAGGTTTTGTTTTTTTTCTTTTTTTTTTTTAATACTTTCTTCCACACACACACACACACACACACACACACACACACACACACACACAC